>CM022393.1:36507027-36968287 GCA_011833715.1 Carcinoscorpius rotundicauda
ATTCACAGACTTAGTTAGACTTGAATATGAGTATCAACAGTTGCAGAATGAAGTCTTCCACTAGTAAGGCTGAGCTTTGTTTGTGTGGAGACGAGAAGGTCAAATACTGTATAGATCTGCCGTCGTATGCAGTGATGATGATCATATTCAACCAAATTTACAGATATTTCCGAGATACACAGTCAGTCTCTAAATTTCAACAATTCGTGAGACTGCGATTGGATGTGCCACTACAGCTCTCAGGACACATATTTGGATTGCACACCTCAACAATGCAACCAGTAAAGTTATAAGTTTTCATAATTGTTTTTAACACTTTTGATTTTTAAATAAAAATATTTTATTATGGGTTGTCCCTAGTGCATAAAGGGTAAGTTTTGGAATTAAGCACAAAGGTACACAATGGGCTATCTGTGCTCTGCCCACCACGGGTATCGAAACCCAGAGGCACTGGGGGCATTTTATAATAAAGAACAAACAGATTTCAATATACAGGGTGGGTACAGCACATATATCTCATTGTTTAGTTTTGTTCTTGACAAAAACATCACGAGTTTTACATTTAAACACAAATCAAAGTTTATTTTGAGTCTCTGAAATTGAAGAAATAAAAATGAACATTTCACCACGATACTTTTAAGAAATATTAGATCTAACGTGAAAAAATAAATAAATATATTGTAGAAAAAACATTTTCAACAAGTCTTAAATCACAGAAAGTACAGAAAATACCATGGCGAATACCATACATAATCTTGTACATTCTTGAGTCAATATATTGAAATGTTTCAGGGGTCCCTACATTCAACACTTCCAGTTATGCTGTATTTGACGATGTGCCTTTTGATAACAACTCTACAACATAGTTCTACGAATTTACTGAAAATATACAATTCTCTCTGAATATTTTCGAAAATTCACTTAATGTGCAAGGATGAAGGTTTCCCAGTTGAAATTTCAACAGTCTATTTACAAGGAAATATTTAACTGCATCTTTCAGTAATTGGGATTGTGTATTTTTTGTTGTGTGGAATAATACGATTACTCATTTTACTCTTCACATTATATAACAGTTTAACGTATTCTCTTCAAAAAAAAAAACGCAAAAGGTAAAATTTGAGACATATTGTTAACAAGTGTATTTCAGGTAGTTCTGTATGACATGTGTGAAACTTCGCACATTCACTGCTGAACATTCAAACTTTGCAAAGGCGAAGCCAACGCTCAAAGTTTTACGTCACTCATCGTCAATAACGAGTAAACCCCCCGTGTGTATCAATAACTGCTTGGCATCTCCTTCCCATGGAAGCGATGAGATGACGAATCATATCCTGTAAAATGGCTATTCCACTGCTGCAAGCTGAAGTAAAGTCTACGGTTGAGGTTGTCGACGTCGCAGAAGTCGGTCCAACTCGTCCCAAAGATGTTCGATGGGGTTTAAATCTGGTGATCTAGAGGGCCAGGGAAGAACGTTGCACTAAATATTTTTTCAGTATCGCAAAAAGACAGTGGTGAGTTGGGCTGAATCAGGATTGGCGTTGTCATGTTGAAAAACATCGTTGACATTCACCATGATGGAATGCACATCTCGTCGATAATTGCGTACAGTCTGATCGTAATTTTATGGTAGTCCTATCCCGAAGGTGACGTAACCGAATGAAGCGATCTTGTACGAGGTCTACCGGATCGTGGACGGTCACGAGTTGATTTAGGTTGTTCATAAAACTCTGGCAACATCTGATCGAGATTCGCCTGCTTCCAACGACCAATGACGTTGTTGCGCTGTGCTTCAGTCAGTCTTGGCGTAATTATATCGCGTTTCTAAAGCTATAGAAACCGAGAACCCGTCACTTATATAGGGATTTTTCACATGTTGCACTTGCAGAATATACAGATCTCTCAAACAAATATATTAGACACGAATGCATTTTGGCGAAAAATCCGATGTTTTCCTTCGTTTTCAAAATGCACAACTTTTATTATCAGTTTGGTCTGAAAATGAGTGCCTTAACATAACATACTCTGAGCTTGTAACGTTATTACATATATTTTTTTCTTTAAAATAAAAAATATATCCCTTTTGCGTTTGTTTTTTTGAAGAGGCAATTTGTGTACACATGTTCCACTTTTCCAAATGAAGATTTCTTAATTATGTTGCACTTTGTTACCTGTGGCAAGTGAAGGGATTTTGTCGTGACCTTTATGTTCATAGATTCTTATCACATTTTGCTTTCAATAACTGGGACATAACTTATTGCATGCCTCTTTTTAGATGGTTCAAGTTCTCAAATTGATACATATTCCTTTGTTCGCCAATGTTATTAAGATCAAGAAAAATACCCAATTTAGTGGCTTTAATTCTCAATCTGGACACATCTTTACGTCCTGGTCATTTTGTGTCGAAAAGAGCTGTTGCGCTCCTTACCCAAGTGCAATAAATTTTCCGTTGCATCACATTACAAGCACAAAACAATGTAAAACGTAGATCTTTTATTCGCTGTTTCACGGGAAAATTATATTGCTTTGGTTGCGTCGTAACTTGTTTCTACATATTCAAAATGGTTTAAACACCAGTTTTTTTATATGGAAATATAATGGTTCTCATTCATTTATATATTCATTTCCTACTGAAGATTTTTTCAGTGTCTTAAATATTCCACAAAATATTTCTATACTATGTTGAAATTGTTATATAATCACGATCAATCATAAATTAGATAATATTGATCGATTTCATTTTCCAAAAGTTTAGTAATGTCCAAAACTATACTCTTAAAAGTAGATACCACACGGTCTCCAGTTTTTCTCTGTGCAGTATCGTGATTTTGTCAAAACTACATTTCCCTATCCTGCCATAAATATAAAACTGATATGGTAATATCAGTGCTGTTGTTAATGAGAAGTTGAACTAAAATTTTTATAATATATAACAAGAAAACTGTGAGCTTGGCTTAGTCCTTCATTGTTAGAATCTTCAGCGCATTTGTAGGCATTTTATCCTTACCCACTGTGTGAATGTTGCAAAGATGGAGCGTTGGCAATCAACGACTTCTTATTTAGAACTTAGTTTTCTTGCAAGAAGTATAAGAAAATTCCTATACTGATGTTGTCAGCAAAATTCTGGCTTTATACCATGCTTTGAATCCAATTTCTCGCTTTTCTTAGCTACATCATACGGTTCTTAATTTTTCAGTAGCATATTTCTCTCTGAATGTAGATGAAGAGCTTATATGGTTACCATTTGTAAAAGTGATTAATATAGTGCTCGTAGAGTTATGCTGCATTTGATAAGGGAGGCTTCTATTCTAAGCTTTTTAGATTTTTTTTGTTAGTTTTACTCCTACTTGGTCTGGTACCATGATATGGTGCTCTTGCTGTTCAATTGCTTTTCTTTCTGCCATCCATTTGAAGGCCAATAAATTTCAAAGTCAATGTAGTTTATCCTGTCAGACAGTTGCAGTATTGCAGTTGGAAGTATTTAAGTCTCATTGCTTTTAGTTATTTAAAGGAAAGTTTGCTTCATGCTTTCCATTTTCACTTATGCTAAATTAAAATATCTAAGATTCGATTGTGGTAGATAACGATTCAATGATAGAATGCTTTTTTTTTTTTAAACTGCAAGGCTCTGGGTATAATTTTGCTTGTATATGCTGTAGGTGTTACGTGATGTTGCGCTGATAGAAGAACTTGAATTATTTCCTGTGACCCGTCTTAAACGTGTTTTGTATGTTTTCAGTCTTATCAATTTATACAGCAATCGGTACTGTATAATTCAGGAAAGAATAGACAATATGATAAGTAATATTTTTCTAAAATTTCCTGCAGTTTCTGCGTGTAATTTTGATATATTCATATCATATCCGGCCAGGATGTGCTAATCATTCTGAACAAGTAAAAAAGTATAAATACTACAACCTTTGTTTTTAAGTCTGAAACTAGTCTGGGTTTCTCTCTTAACTTTTGGAAAGTAGCTTATTGAATAGATAATACAGAAACAACTGCTACTGGCTGGGTTAAAACGTGTAACTTGCGGAATTATGGGATATGTTACTATTTTTGGATGTTCGAACCGAGTTTATTCTTTAATATTACTACATTTACGCCTGGAGACATAGAATCGAATGACGAGAAGTTGAAAGGTTAGAAAATAAGCTATTTTCTGAAGAAGGCTACTGCGAGAGATCTTCAATAATAGATACTGAGAAATTAGTTTCAAGTGCCATTATGGCACGGCATAAGAAATTAAAATTAATAGAAGGAATTCGGTATATACCAATATTCCCAATAATAAATGCACGACGTAATAAATGCAATTGAAGAATAGTTAGGTCCCGAAGCAGTGGAATGCCTCCCACAGTTACGATGTACGTTTGCATCCTACAACTTTATAGTCAAAGCTTTGAGTATTGGGTCTTTTACCTTTAAAGGTAAAGACTACAAGCATATTTCAGCAAGTTCCCACGTGTCGATAGTTAGAATTAGGAATCTCCCCCACGAAGTTCCTAATGACATTCCTTGATGAAAAGTGTTAAATGTGATAAAAGAAACTCACATTAACACTAAAAACTTCAACGGTGTCAGAAGGTGCGGATCGACGTGTCGACCCCGATACCCAATTCAGGGTAATGACAAATTTACCCAGGAGTGAAAAGACTGTGCGCTAAATGTAAAGAAGAAGGCCACTTAGCGACCGAGCAATTTTGTGTCCTAAGTGCGTAAGAAATGTGGAAGAGATCACCTCCACAAGATATGTGGATAAATCTCTATCTGCAGCCAAAAAAATGGGGTGAGAAGAAAAATCAAGTAGAAGAAAACGAGAGTAACAAAATGGAGGTAATAAAAGAATAGAAAACAAAGTGGAAAACAACTTTGTAGAGAAAACTGCTGAAAAGGTCGTAGAACAAATAGTAACAACAAAAAAAGGAAAAACAACTAAAGATGTGAAAAACCAGGAAAAAACAGACATGAAAAAATCAAGTTGAAACAACACCAGAAGTGCGTTCAGGAAAAGAGTGACTGATTATAAAGAAGAAGTAAAAAAATAAGAGCAACCAAAGAAGTCAGCAGAGAAAGTCAAGCAAAGTTGGAGTCATCTTCTGACAGCGAGGAAGATATGGAAGAAGATTCTGGAACGAAGAGGCCAAGATGAGTGACATCGTCGGACAAGAATATAAAAAAAAAGTGCAGTCGTAGGAGCCTAATTGTTTCATCTTAATTAGCCCTAATTTCCTTTCCTTTCTCATCTACTTTTAACTACAGATTTAATTAAAAATGTATTAATAATTAATAACCTTAAATACCCAAGGTTTCCTAAAAACTTTAAAATAACGTATGGTAATTGATATGATGGAGGTACAGGAATGTTATCTCAATAACGTTCATCAGATCAAGCAGTTTAATAAAAACCATAATGTCCTATCGTATTGGGAAAACTTAATGAAGCAGGTGCAGGCATTTTAGTAAGTAAAAAAATATCCCAGGTAAAGTAAATTCTGTAAGAACATGATTATTATGGCTGAATAATATATATAGACATAGGATGTGATAATCAGAAGATAAGATTAATTAACGCATATGCCCCAGGAGATCATACTATTAGAACAGCTTTTTATAACAAGAAATGAAATTATTTTCTAATAGTATGATCTCCTGGGGCATATGCGTGAAATTATTTTAGTAGGGGACTTTAACCGTGTGTTGGATCCTCTAGTAGATAAAATAGGTGGTAATAGGAATAAATAGATCCCGGTTCTAAAACTTTAAAAAACATTATTGAAATTTTCCGATTAAAAGACTCTTGGAGACACCTGGAAAAAGAAAACCCAGGTTTAATGACTAAAGACAAAACAGAATAAGAGTTGGACTAGTAGGTACTCCGAACTATGTCAGTGACCATAGTTGTGTTACTTTAGAATTTAACACAGACGAAACTCAACAAAGAGTTTGATGTTGGAAGCTTAACGTATCTCTGTTAGAGAAAGATCACGTCATAGGGGATATTAGCACTTTACTTGGTTTGTCTGTTATACTATAAAATATATCATAAATTTGTTATATGTTTTATAGAAATATAACTTTCCGGATAAACTAATTAATTGGATGGAATTAATTTATAAAAAAGTGACAGCTAGAATAAATATAAACGAACACCTCACAGACAAGTTAGATATTGAGAAAGGAATAAGACAAGGATCTCCCCAGCTTTATATGATCTAATAATTTAAACCTATTTTAGTAGCGTTCACGCAGACCCAGACACAACCCAGCAAAAGTTCCTTACACACGCTGATGACGTAAACCTGACTCTAACTACAGAAAAAGCAATAGTAATCTGAGGGTCGCGGGTTCGCATCCCCATCGCGCCAAACATGCTCGCCCTTTCAGTCGAGCGTTATAAAGTTAAAGTAAATCCCACTATTCGTTGGTGGTTATAACTAACTGCCTTCCCTCTAGTCTTATACTGCTAAATTATAAATTAATTTAGGGACGGCTTGCACAGATAGCTTTCGAGTAGCTTTGTGCGAAATTCCAAAACAGCGTTATCCGGTGATAATGAAAAGAATAAGAGCAAATACGAGAATAAGGTTAAAAATCCATAAACATTGATTATCGGAAGAGGAATATAACAAGAGATGGGCCCTGGAAGAGTCGAAAATAATGGAAACAAAAGGCAGTTTCATAGATCTAAAATTTTAAAAAATTAACTGACTTCAAGTTGACGACGATCTGAAGTTGTGTATTGTGTTCCCCTGAAGTAAAATCAACATACGACAGAAAAACAAGAGGTTACTAACGGCGAAGGAATTCTACCGTTATAGATGTAAAGGAAACGAAGGTAAGAAGGGTAAGTTTTTTTATAACCTACGTTGTGATAGGCTGGAGATATGCGCTATCCTCTTCCCACAGTAAGGGTTTAGTTAGATTTTTCAGTGCGTTCTCTAAGCTGAAGGAACGGAAGCGTGGTTCAAAAGATGGAGTCAGGAGGCGTACGGATCGTATCTGGGGTCCAGACATTCCTCAGCGGCAGAGGGTGCGGGGAATCCTGCGCGGTTAGCTGTCGAGTTGTGGGTTTCTCATACTGGTGGGTGTTGGTTACGAGGAAGTGAAACGGAAATTCCCGGACCAACACGTAAATTTAAAACGTTTATATCATTGGCAAATGATATTATTTTAAGTTATATTACTTAAAATAAAAATACGTAATAATTACCCTAACACAAGACTATGTCATTCTTACTCACCCAAACCTCAAGAGTGCTTTGAGGGAAATGTGGGAAAATGACGTTGAAAATTAGGAAATAGGTAAGCGTAGTTAAATGCCGTAGTTAAAACAATATCATCTCATTTTGACATGCTATATCATAAAATTAATTTATGATACCTTTTATCAGTTTTTTGTTTGTCTAGAACTAAAATAAATTCAGCGTCTTTGTTTATGGCCTA
This sequence comes from Carcinoscorpius rotundicauda, assembly GCA_011833715.1. Lineage (NCBI taxonomy): Eukaryota > Metazoa > Arthropoda > Merostomata > Xiphosura > Limulidae > Carcinoscorpius > Carcinoscorpius rotundicauda. The sequence goes on from CM022393.1 coordinate 36,514,471, forward strand.
CTATTCCCCCCTGGATAGGTCTAGGAAGTTTGGGTGACATATCATAGTATTTGAATAAATACTATTTATAAATAAATATTTTTGTGATTGAAATTACACTTTTATTTGCTTGTATACCTCTCTCCATTCCTGACTTAACCCTGAACTTTTTACGGAAACTTTTGGCTTTTTCCGTTGAATATCAGATTACGAACTTGCGATATTTATTACTTGTTACTCTCCGTCATGCAATGAATAGTGAAACAAGCATTCATCTAATGAATTGTTTGAATATGTTGATAAAGGTTATAATAACAAAATATTACAGTTATAATTTGGAAACTTTCTCTTTCCTCTTTCTATAGAATGTTTTTTTATTTGTACTGACGTTAGATTATTATTAAAATATACACATTAGTTTTCCGTTTTGCTCTTTGTTAGTGAATAGGAAGTACGTCGCTGTAATGAAAGATGATTGTCAACCATCGTCATAAAGTAAATGCTGAGGCTCTCGAGGTGTAATCAGGTCTTGATGGGAGTGGCTGAATTTTTAAACGAGTGTTTCATTTTCTCTTTTCAACATTATTCAGCTGTGTAGCACTCGCGTTAATCATTTATAGGAGAGATAAGACCTTCGAAAAGTAAAATTATTGATGTTATTCAGTCCCGTTTTCTGATGCATCTTTCAGTCATTGATGAATTCAGTAATTCTGGTTACCACAGTGTTAATATTATGGTTATATTACTGGTGAAAATGAGTTGTTACTTTCTACTTCTTACTTTACTTTCTACAGTGTTTCTTTCAAAGGAATGTCATTGCTTTCAATGGTTGCTAATGGTTTATCTTTGGCAACACGTTACTGAGTGTACACTGTGGCTTTTGAAAGATTGTTGACCATTTTTTCACCTATTTGAGAGATTGTTGTATCAAGTGCTCTATTGTCACTTTGCTAGTGGCTCTGCAGTATTCCGGAATGTCGTCAGCAAATTTTAGATACATAATGCAGATGTTGAAGAGGACTGGTGATCTTTGAAGTATATTGGCATTGAAAGTGATCTGTCTAATTACCAGGGTTCATGTTTCAGGGTACATATTCTTTTAGATAGTGTAGCTATAACCAATCTTAAATATGCTGAATGATACATTTTCTGAATATTTCATCAGTGAAAATGGGGTTTATTGTAAGCATTTTATGGACCTAAAACCACTGCCATGATGTTTGACTATACAACATATGACTATTTAAAGAGATGGCCAGTTGGTTTAAAACGTTCGATTCGTAATTCGAATGTTCGCTCTTTTAGCCGTGAGGCGTTATATCGTGACTGTCAAGCCTACTTACTATTCGTTGGTAAAATAGTAGCTTAAGATTTGGCTAGATTGTTGAACATTAAGATTACAGACAGTTTTTTTTTTATGTTTTCTACATTTTCTCGAAAGCAAGCTGTAATTTTAATGCTCCAGAAAGAAGGAAAGCCAGCAAATAAACCAAACAACTACAGCCCGATTAGTGTAACCAGTTGCATAGGAATAATAATTAGTAAGAAGCAAACTCAAAATTACCCGTGATTGAAAACGGCTTTAGGAAATCTAGAAAAACTACAAACCACTTAATCAGATTAATGGAAACAATTACCGATAGTTTGTCGCTTGTTTTATCGACATTGAGAAAGTATTCGACACGGTCTGGCACCATGGATTACGACACCGCTTAACGGAAATGAATATACCCTAGGAAACTATTCTATGGCTATCTAACTTTCTTCACAATAGAAAATTTAAAGTCGATGTTAATGTTAGGATCGTAATCACCTGAGGCAGGGGTCCCCCAAAGAGTAATATGTCACTGTCGAACCTAATCCTAAATTTTGCATCACACTTTGCTGACGATGTAGCAATCTGGAAAAATGCCTCCTTCATTAGCAGCTACAATCCTCCAATCAGTCCTTAACAACTTAGAAAAATACTGTCAGAAATATAAAACAAACATACCGAAAAAGTAACACTATTCACCAGATTAAATAAACTAAAAAAAAAAAAGTTCTTCCGTGTTTATTTATGAACAGTACACTTTTACAGACTGCTACCTCAGAAAGATTTTTGGGATTAACCTACGATACTAACTTAACGTGGTTACAGCATACCAACAATATACTGACTGGAATCAAATTATGCAAGAAGCCTATCGGGTAAAAATCAATGCACTTTTCATGATAATCTAATAAAAACCTACAAAACATACATAAGACCCATTATAGAATACGTATAAACATAACACAAAAACACAAGTGTAGATGATGACGTTTCGAAAGTCTTTTGGCTTTCGTCTTCAGGTCGACACCAAATGGATGGTTATTTTCTGGTGTTCGCTTACTGTCCTATGTTATTTCATTGAAGGAATCTATGGGTGGTTCCTTTGTGTGTGTCGGTCGTTGAAGAGAAGTAAGACTTTACTCTAGCCCTTCAACTGGATAGTCAAATAAAGACTATCCAGAGTTAACACACAACCACACACAACCTTTTCTAGAACGTTGTTTGCTTCTTTACATAAAAACTCTTCTCAATTCAAACAAGCCGTTTTTGCATATCCTAGCAGGAGACCAGAAAGTATATACTATGTTCTGCTCGTGGATGCTACGTTTACACAGTTTAATGCTCTGTGACGACTGTAACATTTCCTAAATGTACAACTGGTATCGTTAGATGTTTTATACTTGGACTGTGTAATCTGGTTTGGATGTTTCAGATTGCTTATTTTCCTTTTCAGGCCCAGGACCGTTCATATTACCGGGATATGTCTCTTTATGAGCTTATATTTACAATATGGTTGTGTTTTGCTGAGTTATTAATATAACAGGTTACCTGAGATAATAAGTGTGTAAGTGTTCAATGGCTATTCTGATTATTAGTGTTCCTTTCTCTATTGTGTCAGAGGTTTATAAACGTTTCCTTCTGCTTCTGTTCGTATAGTGATGGTTTTGATGTGTTACAGCGTTTTGGTGGTGTTTTTTTTGTTGAGGTGTTTTGAGAATTTGAGTGAGTGTTCTAAATTGTTGTTTTGTGATGGGTTTTTTTAGATGTTAGTGTGGGTAAGAGAGAGAACTTGTGTTTTGTTAGTTTCCTGTTTTATTGTCGGTGATTCGTTTGTGTTTGTGTTATCCAGTGTGATTATGATGCATGTTTTATATTCTTGTATTTTGATCATACTTTACAGTTTGCCGCGTGTTGCTGTCGACAGTTACATCAGTGTGGTTGTGTGTTAACTCTGGATAGTCTTTATTTCTGTGTTCTCCCCAACGACCGGCACAGCTTTGAATGCGAGCTGCTTCGCGTCCGTATCGTTGGCAGTTTTGTAATTGGTTTTGATTGACAAGTGTATTGTGATAGTACCGGGTGAAGGAGGCTTGGTGTCCATTCTTTTTGTTCCTGCAATATTGACCTCCAATTTAAACACCTTGTTACTTCTGTTGCTAATTGTCGTTCCTGGTACATGGCTGGGATAGAGTACTGTGGAATGAGTTTTTGCGTTGTGATCGTGTTTCGTATTTGTTGTTTTTTGTTTTTTTTGGGTATTACTTAAATAAAATCGTTCACATCATGTTATTGCAAATGTTGTAAACTTCCTAGGTCTAATACACAAATTAACTCTGTTTTTTTCAGACAAGACGATTTTTTCTGAAGCTACACGTTTTTTCTTATAGCAACACTACATTTGGCTATTTGCTGTGTCTACAGAGGAGAATCTAACGTCGTAAATCCATACACAGGAGACCAGAAAGTATACACTATATTATAGATAGTCTCAGCAGGAAGTATACTTTATACAGACTTATCGCTGTTCCAGCAGGAGACCAGAATCTGAAGATGGTCATCTGAAGAAGGTCGAAACGTTGTTCGCTTCTCTACATAAAAATCTTCTCAACTCAAATAAGCCGTTTTTGCACATCCTAGCAGGAGACCAGAAAGTATATACTATGTTCTGCTCGTGGTTGCTTCGTTCACACAGTTTAATGCAGAAATACCTGACAACCGATCAGCTCTGTGATGACTGTTACATTTCCTAAATGTACATATTGTTCCTCTTCTTTTCTTCACTTTACACTAGGAAAATCAAAACGACGCCCTCCAAGCCACTCTCGCCAAAAAACATAAACAAATAGAAAAAAATTCCAAAGACATGTTCACTCGAATCATCACCGAGTTATACTAAATAAATTATGGTGTGGTCGATTTGGAGCTAAGCTGAATGCAAATTCAGTTTTGTAGTAGATGCATAAAATGATGCAATGATATATCACCTTCTGTTTCAACTATATTTTTCGTTATTCTTGTTAACGTTAAACGTATTATATTTCTTAATGTGATATTTTTAACTACTCGTCATGACGATGAGTTTTGTTCAATGCCAGTTGAGATACAAGAAACACAGTAGTGGTCGGAACACTATTTACATAGTCCACATGTTGCGTGTGTGTGTTTTTCTTATAGCACAGATACATGCTGTCACCGAGCGGAATCGAGCCTCTCTCATTAGCGTTGTAAATCCTAAGACTTACCGCTGTTCTAGCGGGAGACCCATCTGTTGCATTTGCAACTGTAATACTGTTAACGCCTTTTATAATTTGGTGAATCACTACTGGTCAAGTTGCTCGACTCGTAATCCGAGGGTGGCGGGTTCGAAATCCCGTCACATATGGCTCACCCTTTCAGCCATGGGGGCTTTATAATATGACGGTCAATCACACTATTCTTTGGTAAAAGAGTAGTTCAAGAGTTGGCGGTATGTGGTGATGACTAGCTACCTTCCCTCTAGTCTTATACCGCTAAATTTTGGACAGCTAGCTTTGTGTGAAATTGAAAGCAAACAAATGAACCACTATTGAATATTACTATTGAAAAATTTATAATTTTACTATTATTCAATTTTCAAATTTCGGAAAACTCCTAAGGTAATAAATAGATAAAGAATGTAATGTAAAAAATAATCTAGGTTATAACAATTATAACTATTTATAATAAGCTTCTAAAAAGCACTTGTATCACATAATTGTTTGAACTAGAGCAAAATTATAATAGTTTTCGAAGACTATTTTTATGTTGTTTGTCAATACTTTGTGTTTTAAGCTACCTATTTAAAATAAATCAAAATATTTTCAAACATTAATAACACATGTGCCTAAAGTAAGATAAACTAGGTGTATTTTCTTTGGTAGTTATAACTTTGTATACAGTTCGTCTTAACTGCTGCCGGAAACTTCGTGCTCTTAGCAGTCCTTGTGACTGTAGTAATCATTTGTGATTTCTTTCCTAATTTTTCCATCCCTTTATACTAATTATGCCAAGCAAAAACAGAAAGTGGTTGGACGAATATTGGACGAATACGTACAATATGGATTCACGTTTATAACGGAACATAATGGGAGTCAGCATCATGCGATTTGCAATGCCAAGTTCAGCAATTCTAGTCTTGCTGAACTTGGCAAAACTAAGAGGACACTTCCTAAAGCTGCATGGAGATGGGAAATACAAGAACACAACGCTTGCTGAATTCAAGGAAAAGGGTTCGATGAAAAGGCTACTTTGCCTGTTCTCGGCTTTGCACCCATTGACAAACCGATCCTCACAACATCGCGCGATATTTCTTGATCACAAATTAGGGCAAACCACACACCATTGGTAAAACCACTCGTAAAGACACTTCATTGTAACGCACTGTGTTCTGCCAATGCCTTCAAAACTGGCAGAATTATGAAATAATGTTGTGGAATGTGTGAACTTTGTGCGAAATAGTGCCTTGAAGCACCGTATCTTCAAAGAGTTGTGTAATGAAATGGTCTCTGAATTTGAGGTACTTCTGTACCATTCTAACGTTCGGTGCTGAATCGTGATTTTGCCATACGTGTGAAATTAACCCTAATTTTGCTAAATAACCAACATTTTCATCCAGATTGTGTCAAAAAATCTGAATTAATGCTATCAATCATCGAAGCGGAAGAAAACCTCAAGGTTTTTGAAAAAAAGCTACCGTTATGGAAACGACGAACAGAGAATGATAACTTCGCAAACTTTCCCCTGTTTGTAAGATAATCAAAGATAATTAAAAAAACTATAAGTAACAATATAAATAAAAAATAGGTAACTTTGTGCTTAACAACAACCAGTGAGAAAAATACACACACTATAATAACTTTTTCTATCGAATGCTTTTCACATCTTTTGATATTATATTTGCCGGACCTTCGTCTCTATTTAATAATTCATGATTGATTTTATACCTTATCATGGCTACTATTGGCTATAATACTCTTTAATCGAGCCATTTCTTGATGCTCTCGTTGAACAATTGCCGTCACGTTTTGTTAATCCTGAGGGACTTAAATGAACGTAATCCTTTCTTGGGAGATGCTGAAATTGATGGGAGAGGTCATTCCGTAGAGCATATGCTCTTGGATCACAACATTTTTTCTTTAGAATGAATATTTGTACCTATTTTCTTACATTTTATCTTCACTTTATCTGACTTTTTATGTAAGGATGACAGAAACCCATGGGGCCAGTGATCAATTTCCTATCTTTCTGAGGGAGAGTTGCCATGGTCGATGCCACTCGGCTCGCGTGTCTCAGCGGGAGCTGGACCAAGCCAACTGTTCCTATTTCACTATTTTCTTGGAATTTGATCCTACCATCTTCAATTAGCCATCAATAGATAAATATGTGGCAGCGGTAACTAACTACTATCCAAGCAACTCCTCAATCTATACATGAAACCTCGAAACGTTTTCTATGGCATACTCGTCCGTCGTGGAATCTTGCATGCCATATTGCAAAAACGTTGTGAATCCTTAGACTTACCGCTGTACTTACTACAGGGCCTAATACCACGTAGAAAATGAACAACATGGGAAACAATTATCCTATTGTGTTTTCAATCCCACAGTCCTTTTATTATTTTATTTTAATTTGTGATATGAATACGATGTCGTGTTCTTAAAATTTTTTTGCACAGACAGTTTCTAGTTTTCCTTCATTACCTTTGGTAAGTGTTAGGTTCTGAAATTAAAGAATACATGATTAACATTAAATCAAGTAAAACATGTTTGCTTAAGCTATCGCAATTAGTGGCAACAAACAATTTTAGATAAAATTATGTAAAGTAAGATTGCGAAACAGACACACCTATAAATAGCGTTGAAAAGACAGTGAGCTTCCTCCCCACTTCTCAGTTGGAAAACTACATTACTTTATGAATGAACAGTGCGTTCGATTGAGTAGAACATGAAAAGCCCCTTATTTCCTGACGCCACACCCAGAAATAGTTAGATTTTTCAATATTTTCCAACTAACATACATCTTCGTTCAGATATTTTCATGTAATATTTTTCTAAAATTTCCTGCAGTTTCTGCGTGTAATTTTGATATTTTCATTGGCCGGATGTGCTAATCATTCTGAACAAGTAAAAAAGACCGAGCAATTAGTAGGTTGTGTCCTACTACAACCTTTGTTTTTAAGTCTGAAACTAGTCTGGGTTTCTCTCTTAACTTTTGGAAAGTAGCTTATTGAATAGATAATACAGAAACAACTGCTACTGGCTTGGTTAAAACGTGTAACTTGCGGAATTATGGGATATGTTACTATTTTTTGGATGTTCGAACCGAGTATCTTCTTTAATATTACTACATTTACGCCTGGAGACATAGAATCGAATGACGAGAAGTTGAAAGGTTAGAAAATAAGCTATTTTCTGAAGAAGGCTACTGCGAGAGATCTTGAATAATAGATACTGAGAAATTAGTTTCAAGTGCCATTATGGCACGGCATAAGAAATTAAAATTAATAGAAGGAATTCGGTATATACCAATATTCCCAATAATAAATGCACGACGTAATAAATGCAATTGAAGAATAGTTAGGTCCCGAAGCAGTGGAATGCCTCCCACAGTTACGATGTACGTTTGCATCCTACAACTTTATAGTCAAAGCTTTGAGTATTGGGTCTTTTACCTTTAAAGGTAAAGACTACAAGCATATTTCAGCAAGTTCCCACGTGTCGATAGTTAGAATTAGGAATCTCCCCCACGAAGTTCCTAATGACATTCCTTGATGAAAAGTGTTAAATGTGATAAGGGAAACTCACATTAACACAAAATCTTCAACGGTGTCAGAAGGTGCGGATCGACGTGTCGACCCCGATACCCAATTCAGGGTAATGACAAATTACCCAGGAGTGAAAAGACTGTGCGCTAAATGTAAAGAAGAAGGCCACTTAGCGACCGAGCAATTTTGTGTACTAAGTGCGTAAGAAATGTGGAAGAGATCACCTCCACAAGATATGTGGATAAATCTCTCTCTGGGTGAGAAGAAAAATCAAGTAGAAGAAAACGAGAGTAACAAAATGGAGGTAATAAAAGAAATAGAAAAAGTTGTAGAGAAAGTGGAAAACAACTTTGTAGAGAAAACTGCTGAAAAGGTCGTAGAACAAATAGTAACAACAAAAAAAGGAAAAACAACTAAAGATGTGAAAAACCAGGAAAAAACAGACATGAAAAAATCAAGTTGAAACAACACCAGAAGTGCGTTCAGGAAAAGAGTGACTGATTATAAAGAAGAAGTAAAAAAATAAGAGCAACCAAAGAAGTCAGCAGAGAAAGTCAAGCAAAGTTGGAGTCATCTTCTGACAGCGAGGAAGATATGGAAGAAGATTCTGGAACGAAGAGGCCAAGATGAGTGACATCGTCGGACAAGAATATAAAAAAAAAGTGCAGTCGTAGGAGCCTAATTGTTTCATCTTAATTAGCCCTAATTTCCTTTCCTTTCTCATCTACTTTTAACTACAGATTTAATTAAAAATGTATTAATAATTAATAACCTTAAATACCCAAGGTTTCCTAAAAACTTTAAAATAACGTATGGTAATTGATATGATGGAGGTACAGGAATGTTATCTCAATAACGTTCATCAGATCAAGCAGTTTAATAAAAACCATAATGTCCTATCGTATTGGGAAAACTTAATGAAGCAGGTGCAGGCATTTTAGTAAGTAAAAAAATATCCCAGGTAAAGTAAATTCTGTAAGAACATGATTATTATGGCTGAATAATATATATAGACATAGGATGTGATAATCAGAAGATAAGATTAATTAACGCATATGCCCCAGGAGATCATACTATTAGAACAGCTTTTTATAACAAGAAATGAAATTATTTTCTAATAGTATGATCTCCTGGGGCATATGCGTGAAATTATTTTAGTAGGGGACTTTAACCGTGTGTTGGATCCTCTAGTAGATAAAATAGGTGGTAATAGGAATAAATAGATCCCGGTTCTAAAACTTTAAAAAACATTATTGAAATTTTCCGATTAAAAGACTCTTGGAGACACCTGGAAAAAGAAAACCCAGGTTTAATGACTAAAGACAAAACAGAATAAGAGTTGGACTAGTAGGTACTCCGAACTATGTCAGTGACCATAGTTGTGTTACTTTAGAATTTAACACAGACGAAACTCAACAAAGAGTTTGATGTTGGAAGCTTAACGTATCTCTGTTAGAGAAAGATCACGTCATAGGGGATATTAGCACTTTACTTGGTTTGTCTGTTATACTATAAAATATATCATAAATTTGTTATATGTTTTATAGAAATATAACTTTCCGGATAAACTAATTAATTGGATGGAATTAATTTATAAAAAAGTGACAGCTAGAATAAATATAAACGAACACCTCACAGACAAGTTAGATATTGAGAAAGGAATAAGACAAGGATGTCCGCTCTCCCCAGCTTTATATGTTCTAATAATTTAAACCTTTTTTAGTAGCGTTCACGCAGACCCAGACATAACAGGAGTCCACAACCCAGGCACTTACGGCATTCAGCAAAAGTTCCTTACACACACTGATGACGTAAACCTGACTCTAACTACAGAAAAAGCAATAGTAATCTGAGGGTCGCGGGTTCGCATCCCCATCGCGCCAAACATGCTCGCCCTTTCAGTGGTAAAACCACTCGTAAAGCCACTTCATTGTAACGCACTGTGTTCTGCACAGGCATACATTGCCAATGCAAAAACCTTGCCTTCAAAACTGGCAGAATTATTAAATATTGTTGTGGAATGTGTGAACTTTGTGCGAAATAGTGCCTTGAAGCACCGTATCTTCAAAGAGTTGTGTAATGAAATGGTCTCTGAATTTGAGGTACTTCTGTACCATTCTAACGTTCGGTGCTGAATCGTGATTTTGCCATACGTGTGAAATTAATCCTATTTTTGCTAGATAACCAACATTTTCATCCAGATTGTGTCAAAAAATCTGAATTAATGCTATCAATCATCGAAGCGGAAGAAAACCTCAAGGTTTTTGAAAAAAAGCTACCGTTATGGAAACGACGAACAGAGAATGATAACTTCGCAAACTTTCCCCTGTTTTTCACCAAGAAAGATTTCTAATATCCTCATAGAAACATTGAAATTCGAAGTTAATTCTCTGAAGTTGAATGGTTTGCAATGTTAGAAATCTATAAAAATTCTTGGTCATATTTGTAGTTTTTTTTTTACTAATAAGCATTTATTAAGATACAATTATAGCATCCAAGGTTTATAATATACTGACATTAGCAAACCAACAACAGTAAACTTTCTCCTGATGTGTTGATTTGTAAGCGTTTAGGGTGATATTTTCGAATGTTCAATTGGCAACAGTGTAAAAAATATGTTATTGATGCTTACACTCGAGAATTTAAAAATTTAGAGAATAAGCACATTCAACAATATAACTTACATACATTTCTAAACATATGTTTAACTAAAATGAGTATGGATATTCAAATAAATGTACAACAGTAAATATGTTACAATACAATTACTATTATAATTTTGCGAAACCTGATTATTGTGATTGAGATTGTAAGGAATTAATGGCTGTTAAGAAACAGGCCCAACTATGTACAAAAGAACAACCAAGAGCTAATGAAACATCAAGAAAATGGATTGTAGTTGGATCTATTTGGTGAAATTCAAATGGAAATAATCTATCTGCCATCAATAAAAAAAGATTATAAAAAATTATTAATGAGTCCACAGTTTATTGACGTAAAAACTTTGAAGTATGCTGATAGACAGGTACACTTATTCGATCTATTTTATTAATGAAAGTTGAGAAATTGCCTCCAAAGATTACGAAAGAAGAGGGTGGTGCAAACATCACGTGGACATAATGGAAGCTCCTCTGTGTCTCATGATGTGAAAAGAACTTGTATAAAGAAAGAATGTATTTTGGAACTAACGTATGTAGAGACATGTATACTAGATTGGGTTAACTTCATTGTCTATGACTAGAAAACACCTATGCAGTACATGGGAGTTAAATGTTAGTGTAAGTAAAGATTGGGGTTATTGTACCACCAAGAAGTAAGGCATTCATTTTTGAAGATAACATAAATAGTTATTCATCTAGTGACTGGGATGTAGTGGAACAAAATAATCCAGTATGTTATGAGTGATAGGTGGCTGGAATACCTCTATAGAATGTAAAGAATAAAGATATGACTTCATCCACAAACGAATTACATCAGCCTTAGATAAAAATAAAAGTAGCTATTAAATGCTGATAAGTTTGGATTCCATTGAGGTGACATGATGTGGTTAAGCCATTTTCATTATGAGGAGGACAAACTCTAAATTTGGTGATCAGAGTGAAGGCAATCCAATCAAAGGTCGTTCGTCACGACTATGTTTGGAATGGCCAACTTGGTGTCAACGGTATCTTTATCTTATCGTAAAGAGGAGCCTATAGCTCTTGAAAAGTCTGCTTCCAGAAGATAATAAAAGAGATTCACCCGACCAGGAAGAACAGCAACAGGATGGTTAATGACAGCAAGGGGTAAGATACCATCCCATCTGAATATTATAGGCCTTGGAAGAGAAAACCACCAGAAAGACTTGGTAAATGGGTAATTTGATGTAGTGTTTTATTTTTTTTTGTATTAGTACTTATTCAAATGACTTTAGTCTAGGAAGAGGTAGTATTGTAAGCTATATTGGTAATGCTATAAATTGTTAAACAGAAAGTATACAAAGCTAGTAGAGCAAATGAAATCTAGTGTTTACATTCTTGATATGTTGAATAAAAATGACCAGTTATGATAAAATCAGTAATTGCTATGGTTAAAGCCAATGTTTTCTGTTAAATAAACATTATACACACATGATCTCAACTGAATTAATTGTGGGAATATATAATGGAGAAAAATCTGTTCATTAATTTACAAGCCCAATACCACATCATTGTCCAATATTTGGAAAACAGGTATAACAATTGTGTTTCTCTATTGATTTAAGTAAAACTGCATTCATTTTTTCTAACATGCAGTGGTGGTCAGCTTGTTTATTTGCTTGAACTCAGTTTACTTATAATCATGTTTAATTTGTAATATATTCTGTCAATTATTCTGTTATAAAGTAAACCTACTTCTTACTATTTGAGAAGATCAGTTCACCAGACAATATTACATTATCACAAAGTCTTAAGATTCAAATGAAATTATTTGTTTTCCACAAACGAATTACATCAGCCTTAGATAAAAATAAAAGTAGCTATTAAATGCTGATAAGTTTGGATTCCATTGAGGTGACATTGGTTATGATCCTTTTTTTTATGAAACTCAAATGATTTCACATGTGGAATCACACACACACATCTATATATATATACTGCAAAATACATGTATCATGATTATACATCACTACACATTAATATAGGATACAACATACTGCCTTTGCCTCCCATACAGGGTGAATGCCTATTTTGTTTGTACAATATGTTTTAAGGCACTCACGAAATTCAACTTCTTCTATGGATATGGAGAAGTTCACACTTATCAGGTGTGCCAGAAAAAATCTAGCGAGTATCATGCATTATTCTACATATCTCAGGAAAATGAGATTGCAATAAATCATTTCATTTGTACAAACTGTTGAAGTAGGTATCTCATCTATTGGCACCACCTATCCTAACTGTGTTAATCACGCAGTTATCTGATATTCAGTAAATATTTATTACAATAAAAATTTTCTTGACAGATTGGAAAATAAGGCTGACAAAGCACTTTTAGTTCATCATTCATACAATTAAGAAGTAATCCCAGCTTGAGATAACTAAATTGTAATTTTTAAAACTAGTGCTTAAACTGTACCTTACTGTACAACCTGATGACTCAGAAAGCAACAATTGCAATTCTCTTTCAGATGAGTTTTCAAACTCCCAACTATCAGATCCAGTTATACAAACTGGTGATGTACAAGATAATACTCCTTTTTTCTATCATCTGTCTTAGCTTGGTAATAATCTAGTGAAAATCACACAATGCATTTCATACATTACTTAATACCTTGGAAAACAATGACTGCTCTTTCCTGTCAGTCATTGATTTTCAATCATATGATTTTCTAGTTGATTGATGGCTAAAGCAAATCTACCCAATTTGATTTAGATGTCATTGTCTGTTATTCGATGGACAGTTGAAGCTGTCTTTCTTACAAGTCTTATGCTTTTCCATCCGATTCATTTTAAATTGCCAGATGATCATTCTCATTTTTTCCCTTTTCATCTTCAGCATTGATTATACAAGAAAGTATTTTCATTGTCATCTAACTTAACAACCTACTCTTCTGATTCGAGGTCAAACCAGTGCACTAAAAATTCATTGGTTACACATGGATACAACTGATCAATGTATACTGTGAGGCTTTATGTATCCTTCGAATGCTGTTATTGGAAAAGTTCCTCTCCAGCCAAAGCCAAGAGATTTTTGCAATTCTGGCATGTACCAAAGCCATGTCTATTCTCTATGGTGATACATTTCTTCACATTTTATCATAGCATCTCCTGTATTGTATTGCAGCCTTCCCTGGCTTTTGACATGTAAGCTTAATCCCCAGACTAATCATTCCGTACGTTCTTTTAGATATTTTGAAATGTTGGCTTCAGATGAAGAACCATCTATCATACCTACAGGTAGGAAGACTTCTCAGATAAACATAAGTATTGTTAGCAAACAAGCTGTTGATATCTGTTTAGTTATAAGTTACATCATGGCATAAAATAAGTGTTAATCCCAATCAGTTAAGTTGGGAAGAACAAACTTAAGAAGCATATGGTTTCCACTAATAGTGTTACACTGATGGAGACAAGTTGAAGTTTGCACCTTAACCACACCCAGTACTTTACACAACACAGAAAATAACTGGCTATTGAAGTTAGTTCCCTAGATATCTTCAGATGCTCTTAACAGAGCTATCTAGTGTTCTGTCAGTATGTCTGCCACAGATGTGCAGATGTATCAGTAAATGTAGTCAGTAACAGTTAATATATGAAAGTGACATTATTCCATCTTTGGAAGAGGGCCAATGACATATAAAAGGCTACTTACTATAGAAGTTTTACTGAAATTTACTTTAAGCTAACTTTTTGAGTAACACTAACCTACAATATTCACACCAGTGCTGAAAGTCTCAATTCACTGCTTATACAAATTCCATTGGACATGTACTTTTATATTAGGTTCCTCATTCTGAACTGGTCACACTTTAATTGACTACTTGGCAAGAAGTATTCATGCTAGATCTTTTACAGGTGTTCTTACAAGAGATCCTAGTGTTAAGTCATGAAATTCACCTACTATAGCGCTTGTCAATGTTATAGCAAAAATGGTCTAAAAAAACAGGCTATGGATGTGGCTTTATCATAAAAGAAAATAATCTGTCAACATGTCTACTCTGTATTTCACTCATAATTCTGTTCTAATTCTACTATCATTGGCTAACAGGAACCAACGGTCTTATTTTAAATATGCTAATATTGGATGTTCTAATCAAGTATATTTCAGAGACTGAAATGCTTGCTTGCATTATTACACAATTTTAATGGTATGATGAAACTATTACAAGACATATCTCATATTGAAAGCACTGTTTGATCTGTTCTTGTTATCCACATGTTAATTTATTACATGCTTATAAACTAAAATATGAAGCACAAACTGGTTCAAGAAACTTCATTCCTTTCTTGACAAAAGAAATTGATGTTGATAGTCTAGAATTACATCAGTTTTCAGGTTAATTTAAACATTTATTAACTATATAAACTTTGTTTTGTTTCTGGTATGTAAAAAAGAGATAAAGTTGGTAATGAATCTAAATTGAAATATAAATAAAAACACCACTTTGAATATGATAGATATTTAAAGTTTTTCTATAATTTATTGAAAGTGACAAAATGATTTATTCTCTTACAGCAATTAAAAAATATGTTGCAAGTGGTATCACCAACACAGCAATAAGTTAGGTACGTCCCCTTCAAGAACAGTGGTAAATCTATGAATTTACATCACTAAAGTCAGTCATTCAATTCCCCTCAGTGATTACAGCAGATAGCCTGATGTGGCTGTGTTCCAAGAAAAATCCACACACATAAATTGGATGCTGTAGCATATGAGAAAATGATTAATAAAGGGTACACAATTTTTTCAGATAGTGAGTGTAAAATGAGGAATCAAGGTACATTATAAACTATAGCTTGGGACTGAGTGTTACAGTCCTCCAAGCACAGCTGTTTACCACTTAAAGGTTGTTTAACCTTATCAGTGAATGGGTAAGAGGTTTGAAAAGCCATGAGAGAGTGGAAAGTTTGGTGTCTGCTGACCCAACCCACCATGGCTCCCTAAGAGGGGACCTGCTAAAAGAGTTGAAAGCAAAACACTCTACAGCAATGCCAATTTTGTGGAAACTATACCTAAAATCCAGCATCAAAAACAAGGTCCACAACATCTGTTGAGAATGTCCAATACAGATACTTGGTTGACACTGGCCTCAGAATATCAGCTGATTGAGCCTGGAGGACACTCCAAGGCCGACTGTTTACAGGAATTAAAGCCAAATTTGTGTGTTGGGATCACACCCTTCTAACACCAGAATCTTATCATCCTCTTTGCATGTCACCATGCACAACAAACATGGAGAGGATCTTCAAATCCTAAGTAAACTAAAAAGACAATTTTTTCTGGAAGATTTCCTCATCACATACAGGCACTCTCACTGAGGAAACTATAAAGACTGCATAAGTTATATTAAAGCAATTTCATAGCCTCATTACATCACTACACTAAATGTTACCATTTCTTGTCATACCCATTTAATGTTTGTGCATCATTAGAATAGTTTTGTAGTTTCCCTGTGTGTTATGTAGAAAGGCACCCTGACCTCTGTCTTCCTCAAGTTATCTACAACTAAAATCAACATCCCCAATCTTACAGGAATACACAAATGATACATCTAGTGTCCTTACCTAATTCTCTTCAACCAACTACAGGGCCCACACAACAAATCAGTATTGAAAGATCTTTGGATGTGGGCTTAATAGTAAGATATTTGAAATTACTACAATAATCAGCCTGGAGAGTTTGTACTCTGTTTTCTATTCTTTACTGCTTCTACTATGTTCTTCAATATTCCAAACTATACTATGAATTGCATGTAACGTTACATATTACTTTTATTACTATTTACTCTGTCTACAATAATTGAGAGGTTACAATAGTTGAAATGCTTTTGTCACCAAGTTGCATTTGCTAATGAATTATATATTTAATAACAAACAGCACCATCTTATTCATTCAACCCTGCTTTGAATCTGTTAACCAACAAACTTTGATATATATATGTATGTAGTTCTTATACATTATTTACTATAGCAAAGCTTTAAAATTGTTCTTTCTTATAGGTTCATTACAATCATTCAGTAGACAATTCTTTATGGTTAAAAACAATGTGGAAAAAAAGTTGCATATTCCTGTATGAGAACTTAAAGGTGGATCAAATATATTTAAAGAACATTTACTAACTTGTACTGAGAAAATAATAGAACAGGTCCAATTTGATAAACTGCATGTATATTTTAAAAAAGCATCTAGTCAAAACCATACACCACCATTTCTTGAGTTAGTAGAATGTGAGTGTGGGATTTTACTGTCACCCCAAAGTGCTTAGTCTGTTTTTGTAACAGAGGATGTAAACCATAGACCATCAATGTGAGTCATAGACCCTTAGATCCTCAGTACGACATGTGGACCTTAAGGCTATATCTGGCCACAACACTCAGGGATTTTCTAATATAACTGAATTGCATTTCAAGGTTTTTATATTTGTTGATCAATGAAATTTAAAGTAGAAATAAGCAACATGCCCAATAAAATGTTTCATGAAAGATGCACATATTTATTGGCATTTTTTTGGCATGAAAAAAAGTTTAAAATTATTACCAAAACTCACCATCTTAAATCTGTAGTGATTTCTTGTTGTCAGTATTGTCAAGTGAGAGATGTTAAAACTCTCTCATACACATGTAAACAGAGTTGTAAAGTATGAAGAATATCTACACAAGTGTTTCTTTGTTCAAATGAATGATTACAATGGTCTTGGCTAATTGGCCAGGTCAAAGATCTACATGTTTCAGATATAGCATTCACCAGTTTTGAAATGTTGTTCAGAGAGAAGACAACCAGCTGGTTGAAACTACTACCTCAAGCACCTACTCTTAATAGCAAAGTAATTATAGCACAATATTAAAAGAGAATGATTCAATTTGGTCATACATAGATGTATATGAAATGTCTTTATAAGCCCCTTATATCATTTTCTTTAAAACTACTAACTACAATATAGGAAAGCATTTTTGTTTGTTTGTTTTGAATATCTCTTAAAACTAAACAATGGCCATCCCTAATTTAGCAGTGTAAGACTAGAGGAAAGGCAGCTTACATCATCATCCACCATCAATTCTTGAGCTACTCTTTCACAAATGAATAGTTGGATTGCCTGTAACATTATAACACCCCCACAGCTGAAAGAGCGAGCATATTTGGTGTGACTGGGATTCGAACCGGCAATTCTCCAGCACCCTAACCACCTGATGGTGACAGGTCGATAGCATTTTGAGGTTGGACACTTGGAAGGGGGAGGAAATATAATGAAGACAATTATTAAGTTGTTCAGTTATTTCCAATGGCTTGCACAAATAATTTGAATTAGTGTAATGTTCATCAGTTACAAATACAGTTATAGAAGATATTCTAGTATTCAAAGTGTTTTCTTTAATGTATTTTCATAAAACAGATTGGCTATGAAAAAACTACTAAAACATTTTTAAAATACTGTTTTCAACAATGTAATCTAGATTTGAAAAATAAAGTACACACAGTAGTAATCAAAATTTTTTATTATAACTACATGAAGCTAAAACAACACTCCTAGAGTGTGTAAAAAAAAATTATATTCCATTATTTCACTTCAAAATAATAAGGGACCATATTCAAGGTCTTTTTGTAATTTCTCTTTGTGCATAGTTGTCATGAAGGATTTGGTGTATTGTTACATTTGAATAAAAATAAAAGCTAAAATTTTCATATATCTTCTAGTTACTACTTTAAAAAGTCTTGCCAGAATAAGGTAACTGAAACAAAATTCCACTTTCAAACAACTAAATATCTAATCAATTGTATCTGTTGCATTCTCTTTTAAATGCATTGAACTACATGATTATGTACAAAACTGAATACTACCCTTTTTGTACTACAATAAAATTTGGACCATTATTACTGAGTGCACACAGTGTACATTCTTATGTCTAATTCAGTTAACAACCAATAATTATCAGCGTGGTTAACTTCAGTGGTATGTATGTGTAACTTGTTTAAACACATCACTCATTCTAGATTATGACAAGTGGAGGAAATGTTTCTAATACCTTTTTTCTTTTCTTTTTTTTTACAAAAAAATTGTGAACATTCTTGAATAAATACAATACTTGAAACTACTGGAAAGTGCATTTAAAAGTTTTCACCATATAATAATGTGGTCAGCTTATACATCAGCATTTTATCGTAAGCATAAGATACAATGAAATAATACATGAAATACACATAAATTGCTTTTCAATAGGATTTCACATATGCAGATAGCCATTATCAGTTTGAATACAACTATTTTAAAAACTATGGATTCATAGACTAAAAAAAGCGCTACACAAGTAAATGGTTTAAACTTGGGAAGAATAAGACAGTTTTGAACTTACACAGTCCCAATCCTTGAGAAAACAAGAGCAAGTTGTGAGCAAGAATGTCTGGCTGAAAATTTATGGAAAAATGATTACAGAATAAAATTTACTGTTCTTAACAAACAAACAGAATAGAAAATAACCTGTTTGTTATTAAGCCTACACAATGAACTATCTCCGCTGTACCTAGTATGAGTATCAAAACAATTTTTCAGTGTTAAGATTGCTAAACCACCAAAAGGAATGGAATGGACAAAAGAATAACCAAATGTTAGATTGCAGTTATTTAGTAATTCACTAATTTGTTATAATCTGTTATATGGAATTGAAAACAAAGAATCTACAACAAAAGTTGTGGAATTCACATTACATTATTTTATATTTACATATAACAAGAATTACATAATTTGAATAACAATACTTTAGTTTGGCATACAAAAGGTAAACATTTCAAATAATGATTCACTACTTCAGCTATGCCTCACACAAAAAAATAACAGGAATATGAAAGGTAATTAATATTTTATCTTTGTTTAATAATAAGAGTGTAGAATTCTTACAATAATCTGTTAGTGTAGTTTGCCCCCCCCTTTTTTTAACAAGTTAGAAAATTAAAAATAGAAGCATAATTAATTTATCTTGCAAAAGTATATAATAGATAATATAAGTCAGCTCTATAAACTTTAGCAAAAAGTGATAAACCTAAAATATTGATTTATCACTTTACCACAAATGAAAATAAAGTCATTATTTGTCTTGTAATAAGATATACAGGCAACACAAGTTAAGAAAATGAAATATAAAGATGTTACTTTTCCCTATTACAAGTGTTAAACAGAACATAAATAAAATAATTAACTTAGCCAAATAACTAAAGTAAAATAAAAATCTTTAGCAATGAGCCTAATTTCAAACAGGAATTTACCCTGAAACACTACCAGCCTTGTATTCTAGACAGTTGGTATGGGCATTAAAATAAACAAAACAAGTGTAGGTAATCTTTAGGCTGACACAGAGTTTTAAACTAACCATTATTGGGCACGTCTTGGGGACGAGCGAGCGTATAAATGGGTACGAGATTGTAGGGGACATTGTAGTTAGATGTTACATTAGATATTAACCAGAAGATGACCTAACAGGGTCAAAATACTGTTCTGTATTTTAATTTAAAGTTTTTAATACCCATTCCAATCATCTTTAGAATACATTTTACTTCAAGTGGGTTTCTCATCATCATGTTTAAAAACCTTACCAAGTTATTTTTATACTGTTAACAATCATGCACTTTTAGGTCCTCAATGACTTTGATACAATACAAGGTGAAGCATAGGCTAACTTATCCCAAACTCTTCTACTGTTCATGTGACTTACCATTTGTGTATCAGGAGAATGTACTTGAAACTTTGCTTTCCTTCCATAAGCCATATTTCTTTGTTTGTAGTTGCAAAGACATGTATCACAATTTTGGGAAGAAGGTGGGAATATGCTTCAGGGATAAGTACATACTTAATATTTATTTTAATTTTAAAAACATAAAATTCCAATCAAGCAGATTTACCTCTGAAATACTAAGAGGTACAATGAAATGGAAAAGAAAATTAAAGAATGTCATAAGGAATACTGGTTTCCCCTAAAATAAATATCTTAGATGAAAACAAATTAACTGGTCAGACAGAGTTTGAGTAGAATCCAGGATCAGAATAAAGATTTACTGATTGGATTGAACAGTGTCTTATTAACTTGGCCTCAATTATAGACATATAAAAATGGGGGTTGAGCAGTAATAATAAAAACTGTGAAGCTGTCATTATTGGATGCTGTCCAAGTGTTGGTATAGCAGGTAAACATGGTTAGGACAAAGTCTACCTAGACAGGTTCAATTACTTCAGAACACCCTTTGACAACACAAATTATTATTCTTTAGCTCTGTTATTACAATACCACCATGAAACTCATTTTAAATATTGCCTGTTATGGATAAACTAACAATCACATAAAAATATATCTCGGGACGGCAGGTATGGGTATCAATACTTTCACTAATAAAGCAGAGAACAATGTTTAAAACTTCTTAGGGATACCTGAAAATGATCTAAGAAGGTTGAAACGTTGTTTTCTGCTTTATTAGTGAAAGTATTGATACCCATACCAGCCATCCTAAGATATAATTTTACTTAAAGTGGGTTTCTCATCATCAAAAATAATAATCACACAGTCTAGCTTCACTTTCACTAGCTTAATATTTTCTGACTAAACTCACCTCAATTTCTTTAGAAATCACCGAATATGGCCAAACACTCAAATCAAGATTTGTCTAATCACGTATTACATAAACTTGTTTTCCATTTACTTCCTCTCTTATCTTCATAACAAACCAATCTACCCCTCTTGTGACAACAGTATTACATACAAAGAGAAAAACTTAAAACTTCAATTAAGATAATGTGAAAAATATTACAAATGTCTAGTACAACAATTAAATGGCATAAGCAACATACAACTTATACAGTTATATAATAAATATTGTCACAACTACTGCTTTCAAAATAACTTTTAACACTTTCATAATGGAAACAGAATATTCACTAAACAACCTAGATAATCACTCTTAAACTAAATAGTCTTGTATGTCCAACAATGTGTAAACAACTGAATTAGAAAGAAAAAACAGGCACTTAGAACAGATTGAAGAAGATGTTAAAGCTAAGTGTCTCACAGAGAAACACCCAATGATAAATGAAAATTTCCAGAACAGTACAGATGAGAGAGAGAGAGATAGAACAGAAAAGCATCAATGTTTGAGTCAAGAATACAACTGTTGTTGATATGCACATCTGGCCACTTGAAAAAATAAAAAAAAACAAGTACAAGTGATATCTACAAAATAGAAGAAAAAGGATTCAAGGTTAGAGAATAAATACCAGTTGCTTGTTGTCTTAGAAGGAATGATTACTAAAAGTAAATTTAAATGTTAAAATCTTAATCAGAACTAGCAGGCATGCTTCTCTTCTCTTGAACAAGAAACCAGGGTAGATGAAAACCCTGAAAAAACAAGATACAAGGAAGAAGAAAACATGCATTGAGATAAGGTGCCAAGAAAAAATAAAATTTACTGCAATAAAGGAAGACAAGGTAAAAAATTTGACTGTGGCTAAAATAAATACAAACATGACAGTAGCAGATATTTAATAATTACCATGAAAGTCAAGGTTTTAAAATGAGATGGATTCATAGTTTACATGGTAGAAAATTGATGTACTATCTCATTCAGTAGATCACATGCAAGATCCCCTCACCAAAAAGCAAAAATAAATTGACTGTCAAAAGCTGAGAAATAAGATACGCAGAAGAAGAAAGCCTGACCCTATGTTATTATCTTTTAGCTCATTTCTAAAAGTATCAACAGCGACCCACAGATCAGGAGAACTAAAGCATTTAATATGACAATAGACCCTCAGGCAATAGAACTAGTTGATTTAAAATATAACGTTGCTGAGAAGATAAATTACATCAGGTGAAGTTTATTCTGAATTAGACTTATTTTATAAATTCTGTTCCTCAACCAACAGTTTTGCAGGCTTAAAGAAAATGGCAAGAATAAAAAGCAAGCATTTACAAGGAAGCTAAATGCATCAGGAACACAAGCAAATAAAATGGAAACATTGTCTTGATGCACTGAACATCAGTAACATTCAACAAGAATTTGATCTTCATGCATGCTAAAGGCAAACTAGGTAAATGAGGCTTCCAAAAATGTGCATACTATAGGTAAGAAAGGAGAGGTAAAAAACATCAAAATTGTGAAAAAACAGTTTCAGGTATCATCAAAACACACCAGTTTCAGAGAGAATTGCAAAAATGTATGAAGTGGGCAAGCCCCAAGTTGCACCCCACAGCATAGCTTTGCCAGGCATTTCCTTTTTCCTACGAAAATATCACATTGTAAAATATCTGAATGATATTGATTGGAACATTAGCTGCAGTAGTTAATGTTCACTTCATAATTCATAGTGAGCATGCATGCGAACAAGAAATGTGGCTTCCGCCAGGAAAGCAGGGCTTATTTCTTTCTCCTTACAGATATACAGCAAGTCACTTGGAAGGCAGATAAATGAAGAATTCTGGATAAACTGATGTATACTCTGCAATACTTTAAGAATACTTAGTATTTAAAATAACATAGCTGTTGAGACAATCAAAGTAATTAATCAATAAAAAGCTTTTAGTATTTAAGGGGTATGTCCAGCTGATTTGAAACAGTGTTCAGTCACTTTATAGATAGCCTTACCTTAAAACAGTTACAGAAAACACACAGTAATCCCTTAATCTTGTTCTGCCTTAAAATGAACCACAATCAGGTTCTCAACAGTTCTACATTTCCATAAATTTGTATAATCAGGGGTGTACTGTTTTAAAAAACTTATTCTAACTGTCTCATAAGAAAAGTTACACAGTAGGAATAGTAATCCACATGCTTAGCTTAACAAACTCAACTAACAATTCTGAATTTTATCTTTGAAGAAGAGTTACAAACATTGAAGAGTAATCGCTATTTTGGCTTTTGGGAGTAAATGAAATCATAAAGAAAACTTACAGATTCAAACAATACGTCACCAACACCATCCACCTTTAGAAGTGTGGTACGTCGTGGATCCATGGCTGCATGCATGGTATGTACTGTATGAAGATGGGAGGCCTTGGATCCAGTCACAAGCAAGGAATCAACTCTAAAAGAAAAAAGTGCAAGAGTTAATACTTTTCTAAAAATATCAGAAACAAAAGAATTATTATCTGACACTTCTATAATAAGCATGGTACATAGGCTGACAAAGTACTAAGTTTTGATGTTCTAAATAAAAATGTCATCAACTCCAAAAAGAGGCTGAAGTGTGGATAAACTTTTGGATTACCTAGTAAATTAAAAATATTTTTTTCTGTTATTTTGTATAATGTTGATCATATACAAATCATTTAACACATTACTTTGTTATTAATGGTAAAGTTATATGAAACATTTTATGGTAAGTCATAATAACATTATAATTGCCACTTTTACATTAACATTGCAAGATAAGACATATGAGCTCCTCACATTAAACATTTTAACATAAGATTGTATGAACTCTTTAGTGATGCCAAGCTCATATGAAACATTTGAATATAACACACAAGAACTTGATATAAACATCAAACTTGCATGAAACATTTTAACATAAGATGTATGACCTTATTAAAAATATGGTGTAAGTTCATTATGAACATTGTCACAGAGTTACAAGTGGTGAAAAATATTCAGATTATACATTTATAAGACTTGTGTGTGTACAGTGCATGTCAATTATTAATTTCACAAATAAAACTTTCCAGTAAGTACAAAAAGTACAATTTTCACAGTTTATTTAGAAAACATTACAAAATTTGCTCTTAATACACAAGTAGAAGTCGTACAAAACTGCAAAGCAATAAGAAATACAGGATTAAAAACTGCAACATAAATATGGTTATAAGGCTGTAAGTCTGGTGGAGAAAAAGCTAAAGTAAAAAAATTACAAAGTTAAAATCAAACAAGAATGTTTGAAGTGGTTAATTATTTGTGTTATGCTATAACAAAGTATTCAGTCTGTTAAGAGGTTTATAAAAGATCACATCACTGCTTTTCAAACTCACTTTGATAAATTAACATCTAAATAACATTAATACATCTAGAAATAATTCATAACTGCATAAATGCAGCTAAATGTATATTAGATGTTGAAGACAAAGCTCAGGCTAGAATACCATTTGGTAGATGATTTAAAGACATAAATCAGTTTAAAAGTCATAAGTTTAAAATTTGTATTACACATAACTGTTATAAAATTTGATATTAAATATAAACTTAATACTTACTTCATTTTATCTTTCAAGATCGCTGAAATATCTGTACGGCTGTAAAACACAATAAGTTACTGAAGGAATAAATGAGAGTTCACAACTGAAATACAAGTAATTATATACACACTTTTATGTCATTAGTTACATAATTATCTTAACATACAATATTCATAAAGAAACTGTAGTAATGGAATGAGATGAATCTCTTAACTGGCTTGATAGGGGTTTAAAGATAGGTGATTCTTCAATGGAAAATATGAATATTGCCACAAACTGTAGTATAAAGGCAGGAAGCAAAGTTATAGAAGATTCTCACAGTTTCCACTACCAACTTTTTTCAGGTGCACTTATGCATTCCACAAAGTGGCCACCAGAGGGAATGACTGCCTCATAATGGCATCCATCTGGATGATCAAATTATGAAGGTCATTATAGTTCAGTTTGCCTATCAAGTAATCCCAATCCATTACTCCAATAATGAAATACTGGGTGAAGGAAGCAACAATTTTATGTTTGACAACAAAATCTTGCTAAAAAACAGTGTTATAGCACCAATATTCTTGCTACAAAGGATAGACTGCTATACATTCTAATGTTTTGATTAAAATTTCCTGTGACCATCACACTGGTATACACTTCTCAAAAATATAGAATCCTGACTACTAAGTGACTAATTTAATGCTGTTCAAATCTTGCAGTTGCCATCTTCACAGACCTATGCTGAGTAGCTGCTTCTTTACTTGTCATAAATGCTGTTTGTTCAATGTGTTTGATGATGCAAATGACCTTGTGAGTGGAAAAGGTTGGTTAAATTTAATAGCAAAGTATAAAATTATTCTGGAGTTATTTATCATTTTTGCTTACTGCACTGGTTAGTTCACTTTCTAGCAGCTATTTTTTATTTTACTTAAAACAGAAGTACAACCTTTTGTAGGTAAATTTAAGTATATAATATCAATGTTGATATTTTAGTTTGAACTGAGGTAGATGTACATATGCAGTTTGTTATATGATCAAAATTTATGGAAAAATATATTTTTCATGCTTCAAACAATAATTTAAATGTTTCCAATGTAACAAAATAATACTGCTTTACCAGAAAATAACAAAACTAGTTATTTCATAGACTACTTCAGACATTGTTCAAAAGACTTCTAACTTATTCATAGTTTCTATAAAGAAATGAGACAAACCTCTATTTTAATGGTAACTCCTGATTAACTGCTGGATTATATCCATCATAATGAAAGAAGAACTTCAGTTATTTATCACTGAACATAATGTGCAAGATGTACTTAACACAAAAGTGGTAAAGTCTTGAATTCCAAAGATCTCATTTATCAGCTGTTTCTTTGTTAATAATTACATTAAAAGCATTTTACTCTCATTAAATGCCCTCTTTTTCCAAACAAACTGTGAAATAAGAGATTACTGTTTAATGGGTGTGGTATGCACTAGGTTTGACTTCCAAACACGCTACAGGTAAAATTTTCAGCCTAAAGTTGAAAAACTGTTACTACTTTCTATGTTCAACAGGTTATAGTTGTAATGGTGATATATGATGTTAGGCTAAATGTTTAGTGACTTACAGATGTTTCTGTGAGTGAGGTAAGAAAACATTAGCAATGTGGGGGCCAGTGTCAAATAACTTTTATTACACTGAAAAATCAGTCAGGTTTTCATAACTCAAAATGACAAATTAAAGCTAATGTTACACAAGCTGATAATATAATCAAGTGTGCAAACATAAAAAAAATCAGTCCTGTATAAATGAAAAAAACACTTTCTTCTTTTCTATTATGAAAATATTTCTTTTGTACCTGTGAATGACTTCTCATTACAATTTTTTTTATGGTTTAACTATATCAAAATTCATTTTACTTATCTTTTTAGCATATGCAATTATGACATACTGATCTTCACAATTAACTTTAAATTACATATAAATATAGTAGTCTAACAGTTAAACCAAACTATTTTCATAATAAAAACCTTCAAAAACAATATCAAAATGAGAATATGAGGTTTGTTCAAAAAATACGCGGACTGACGTCATAAAACAAAATGTACTTTATTTAGAAGTTACAGGTCTGGGACCCCTTCAAAGTACTCTCTTCCCCAACACACACACGAATCCCAACGGTGTTTCTACTTGTTGAAACAGTCCTGGTACACTTCTTTTGTAATGTCCTCCAGCTCCTTCATCGCATTTGCCTTAATCTTGAGAATCGTCTCAAATCTTCTTCCTTTCAAGGGTCTTTTGAGTTTGGGGAACAAGAAAAATTTGCAAGGAGCAAGGTTAGGTGAGTAGGGGGGGTGGGGAAGAACAGTGATCGAGTGTTTGGCCAAAAACTCATGAGTTCTGAGGGCTGAATGAGCTGGAGCATTGTCGTGATGAAAAAACCAGTCGCACTCCACATTTCTTGCCTATTGCAGCAAATAGCGTCCCCTCAGACGTTTCAGAACTTCAGTGCAGTAACGTCTGGTTTACTGTGGAGCCATCGGGGAAGTACTCATGGTGAACAACACCCTTAGCATCGAAGAAAACTGTCAGCATCACCTTAACCTTGGATCGAACTTGGCAAGCTTTTTTGGGTCTGGGGAATGCTTCACCCATCCACTGGGACGATTGGACCTTCGTTTCAATGTCATAACCATAAACCCATGATTCATCTCCTGTTATGATCCTTGACTAGAAGTTTTCATCTTCTTCTGAACGATCAAGCAGTTTCTGACAAACCTGGACACGATGAGCTTTTTGTTTGTCCGTCATCAGGCGTGGCACAAATTTCGCAGCAACGTGGTGCATCTTCAATTTTTCAGTCAAAATCTCGTAACAAGATCCAACTGATATCCCACACTCTTCAGTAAGCTCCCTGACAGTCACACGTCAATTTGCCTGCACCAGGGTGTTGTTTTTGTCGACGTGGAAGGACGTCCAGGACGCTCATCATCTTCAATGGACTGTCGACCATCCTTAAAACATTCATGCCACTTGAAACATGCCGTACGCTTCATAGGAACATCACCATAAGCCGTGTTAAACATAACAAAAATCAGTTGCAGATTTTCCAAGTTTGACACAAAATTT
This sequence comes from Carcinoscorpius rotundicauda, assembly GCA_011833715.1. Taxonomy (NCBI): domain Eukaryota; kingdom Metazoa; phylum Arthropoda; class Merostomata; order Xiphosura; family Limulidae; genus Carcinoscorpius; species Carcinoscorpius rotundicauda. The sequence continues at coordinate 36,542,523 of CM022393.1, forward strand.
CACAGCAAGTCATTGCTTCTTGAGGTCATTCATTCTGAAATCCGCCAAACGAAAAAAATCGTACTTCACTTAAAATCGCATAACTAATACACAAATGAAGATATCTGCAATCGGGAAATGGCGTCATAATCGGCTGATCTGTGCAAACCTAGGGACACCAAGCAGATTCCCCTGGAACCAACTGGAGCCACGCAATTCAAACAGTCTGTGTATTTTTTGAACAGACCCCGTAATGTAAAAAGCCAATGAAACTATCACAAGATATCTCAAAGACAGGAGAAATGTTCTACATATGTAAATCACTCATTTTTTGCCAGAACTGCAAAAAACACAAATTTAATTTCTCAATTAGAGAGTACTTTGACAAAAATACCAGAAAACCATACAATAAACTTAGAATATTTTCCTGTATTAATATCAAATTTACAACACAACCAACAACAATTGTGTCACACTTCTCTATTTTATTATCCAAAAATCTCATTTGCTACTTGAAATTCATCCTGCTTTTCTTTTTCATTGTTTACAGAAATATTTGTTTTTTCTTCTTTCTCTCTCTCTATCTCTCTTGCATACTTTTTTTTAATATTATTCTTTACTTCTTTTCTGACAGTACCTGTTGAATTATCTTTCATTTGTTTTTCTTGGCACACAGATATTTTTTTCAGGTTTTGGATATATTATGAATAATATAATAACTGAACAAGAAAAAGATTATCTTCATTTAATCTAACACCATTTCTCATTTTCAAAGAATCTAATGAAGTTTTGCCAAGTTTTCAAAGTGGTGTGTTGCCCCTTTACAACATAAAGCAGTCATATGACTAAAAGTACGACTTGCTTTCACATTAACTCCATATTTGCAGTAATACAAGTGTCAGAAATTATTTCACGACTTTGAGTAACATTTTGTACTTTGCTTTTTCAAATGTTTTTCAGCCTAAATACAATTTCCCTAATAACAGTAGCAAACTAATACCACTACTCCTAAAATGTTTTTATGTGATACATGTTCTACTCATCAACAAATTTGTCAGTAATACTACCATAGGATGCTGCATTTTTTAGAGGAATTGTTTTTTAAATAGCTTATTGGATAGAATTTCTCATACTAAGAATAAAAATATATTATATATTCTACAAGTTTTATCTCTCAAATAATGACATACCCAATGCAATTTACATAGGTGCATTCCAAGGAAAGAGCATAAGAAAAACTGGCTTTAAAAGTCTACATTTTTCTGTAACTACACAAGTAAAAACTATCCAATTTAACTACTTATATAAATCACATTAATTCAGCCCTTGCGGCCTCTAGTTCTGTGGACTGGTACAACTAAATGCCATGTTTATCACAATCAATGTGTTCCAGAAAAATATAACTAAAGTACTTCAAGTTAATGAAATGAGAGTGTAACAAATAAATATCTATGTGCATCTGTTCTAGCATGCTGTTTGAAATAAAAACCTTGGGTATCATACAGGACTTTATTTTCATAAAAAGGATGAAACACCCTTCCCAATTTTTAGTTTGCTAAGTATGCATGATTAAAATTGTGTATTGTTTGTTTTTGAATTTCACACAAAGCTACTTGAGGGTTATCTGCACTAGTCTTCCCTAATTTAGCAGTGTAAGACTACAGGGAAGGCAGCTAGTCATCACCACCCACTGCCAACTCTTGGGTTACTCTTTTACCAACAAATAGTGGAATTGACCATTACATTATAATGCCCCCACGGCTGAAAAGGTGGGCATGTTTGGTGTGACGAGGGTGCAAACCCACGACCCTCAGATAATGAGTCGTACGCCTTAACTCACCTGGCCATGCCAGGCCGTTAAAGTTGCATAACCTTATTTTTTTCATCAATACCACACCAATTTCTTGCAAACTTAGTCTTTGTAAGTGGCATCATTTTGTTACCAGGGTTTTCAGGTGCTTTATTACTTTGTTTCAAGAGTCCCCACTTTTTAAGCTTTTGGAGAGGCTGAAATGACAGTTTCTATTTCCCATTTCTAGTTAAACTGGATTAACACAAACATGCAAATTATGCCACAGCATAGAACTCTCAGCTTAGGAGGTCCACAGGAATTATAGTATGTGTGTGTTATTCATGTAGTTGATAAATGTATTCTCTTTACTAGAGATTTGGTTTCTAAATCACAGATAGTTTTATTTCAAATAATAACACAGATTCTAATTGAATTTTGAAGACCTCTAGAAACTGTTTTGTTAAAAGCTTAAGTTATAATATCAATTGACATCATTAAGGATTCATTTTAAAATCTAAAGACTTTACTTCAAATTCAAATCCTCATCCTGTACATCCTATGTGTTTTACACTATATAATTACTGTCATAAGCAAATTAAAAATAGTATAATTACCACTATTCCTACTTTAGATAAAACATATCAAATTTTGCCAGCAATAATGAGATAAAAATAACTGAAGAAATGCTTAAAGCCTTTGTAAGTAGTATAAACTTACGAAAGAAAAGCTTCCACATACAGTTGCAAGTTGCGAGGATTAATTCGACTTTGAAGTTTCTTGATGTAATCTTTGATAACTTTGTCCTTGTTTTCAGCTTTCTCTATTTCCTATATTAGAAAAGTATAAAGCAACAATGTTTATCTACAATATAATGGAATTGTGCATTTGTCTTTCTTTACATAATTTGTTTTAATTTAAAACCAAGTATTTACCAACAGTGTGACAAAATTAGCATTTTTTGAAATATGAATACATATAAGTATTGGAAATAATTTAAAAAACAAACTGATACACATACAGGAATAACAAAATAGGTAGTTGGTAAATTTGTTAATGCTACAAATCATTAACACAAAAAATTGCACTACATGTTAGTATTTCACAGTTATTCTCATCTGCACAAGTTTTTTTTTTTATTTTCTCCACATTTTCACACAATTTTTCTCTCATCCTCTTCTAGAAAACTTTGACTCTCCCCAAACCAATTTCTGCAAATGCCCATGTTCACATCTGAGCCCTCTGCTTAAAACACAACATTACACTTCTTTTTATCCTGTCATACACTAGGCAATTCTGAAATATTTTACCAAAAATCCTGCACCACAATTCAGCCAAGTTATTTGGTTACTCTGACTTTCACAGTATTTATGTAACCTTTTAAGTCTCGAGCATAATCATATCAGAATCATGTGCAGACGAAGTCATGGTTATGATCACTTCATATACTGTTTTATTGTGCTTAGGACCACTGTCTTGGTAGATGAATCCAAACTCTAAGTTACCTTCCTAAGGAATGAGTATGATGGATATGAATCCATCTGTACTTGTCAATAGTCAGAGTACCTTTTTTTTCTGGGACATCATCAACATAACTGCTTGAGTTGCAACTCCAAATTTGTACCAGTTCCTCCACCAGACTTCACTGTAAATCATTTATACTGACTATGACATTTTTCTCTCCATTGTCAAGATTTTGTTAGTTGAAGAATAAATAGAATTTGTATTCATCCTTCAAAAGCACATAAAGCTTTGTCCACTACACTGTAAATAGTATAATGCTACTTTCAATCTCTTTGTATGATTATCTCCTATCTTCAGTTGGTTTGGAGCAACTACATATTCACCAAGATCACAATGTATTGTAACTGAGTAGCAGCCCTCAATCAAAGCTATACTGCCACTGGTTTGGAAACTACATTCATTGTAATGTATTTGATTCTTTCCGAGTGTTTCAGTATAAATGAGATGTAGCTTCTGTAAAATACTATTGTTTGTTTGTTTCTTGTTTTGTTTATATCTTTTGGAATGAATGAAAATATAGCTTATAACAGACATAAGATAAAATTCACACTTGTATAGATAGAAAGAGTTAGTTTACCATTTTGTCTCATAAAATACACATCCAAAGATACTCAACATCATTTTAGTTTTCCAACTCAAATAATTATATTATTAACAATGCAGTTTCATACCTTATTCACAGTTTTCCATACAACAATTACTAAAACATGGAGCCCTGCTATAGTTTATTTATGTGATGTAAATTCTTGACTCATCACAAGTTTAACTTCAACGCATTTTTCCAAGTAGTATTTCATTCCAGAGAGCTATGTACTGCATATACTTTAATAAGTTTATCCTAGGGTAGCAATTTTTGATTGGTTGAATGAAATGTTATGACAACAAATTATAAATCTGGCTGTACTCAATTGCAGTTCATTGTCACCTGAAAGAGAAGTGACATACTTGTTGTAGCTGCTTTCCATACCCTTTTACCTTGACATTTCCAAAATTATTTCCAATACTATATGTATACATATATTCTCATAAAATACTTTTTCTTTAAACTCTACCAAGAAATGTTTTTGGTGAGAAAACAGATCAAGTTTTTTTTTTATAATCTCAGATTTAAATTTGTTATCTATGTTTAGCATGGACTTACATTACGTATACAAAAGATTAACTGCAAAACTAAAGAAAATATTCAATGATTAGTTTGTATTGATATATGTGTATTTGATAATATACAACTCTACACTCATTTAAATTATATTGATAAGAGTCCTTAGAACATCATCAAATGTTTACACATTTTAACTCCATGAAATAAAGCATAAGATACTTTTTAGAAGGGTTTATGTGTTGTCTTCTATAAGATGGATGATGTGTTTCAACACACAACATAACTGTGGGTATAATGTGATTAGTATTAATATTTCCAGCATCATTTAGTTTTTGCAAGTCTAATGATACACCCTAACCAAGGAAAAATAAACACTTGGTGAAACATAACACTGGGAAGGCTCAACTACTTCTACAGCAAAAGAACAACACAACAAAAACACCGTGTCATGCATTCCAGGGATTGTTTGTTTTTTCTGTTATAATAAACATCCCAGACTTCCTAAACTGTTTTATACAATAAATATAACCAATTAAAACCAGTAGTATGCAAGCTCCATGTTTTCCAGCTGGTGAAAAGCAAGATCTTGGGAGAATCAGTAATAACTAATAAGGATCCATTGACACTATTATTAAATGAAGAAATATTGGGATGGCTGTTTGAGAAATGCAGGTTCACAAAAAACAAGGAAGAGATTCCACATGACTACTGGAATTTCCATGCATTTCTGGTGAGAATACAAAAATTTGTTTAATAAAACAAATATGTACCCACACATTATATGAACTTTATCACATATAAATTTATTACAGAAACATAAGAAAACAAATGTTAAAATATTATTTTGCATCTTGACACTATTGTTTACTGTGGTATGAATGAACATAAAAGCTTTATCTGGTTAGCATTTGAAAGACAAATTCAACTGTGGCAATGCTTTCCAAAGATATGAGGCATTTCTAATATCATTTTATATGTATACAATGTTAATAAGTAAAATTAAAAATTAAATTACTGAACATACAAATTGAAATAGTATTCACAGCTTTAAACTATATTTTAAAATTTTATTAACTCGTACACAAAATATTAAGCAATAAAATAACTAAGATAAGATGTGTGTCATGGAGGGATTCATGTACTTGGAAGAAACGGTATACATATACAAAACTGACAAGTCATTTGAGTAGATCTACAAAAAAAATTCATACATTGCTTCCATTCACCTTTTCCTATTCCAAATAACAAAAAGCTACTTAATCAGTAACTTTTATTTCAACACTTACCGACTATTACTTAAATTATACCATATGAAATAAAATAGTAATTTAATAACAGTTGTTTATGCCATAAATATAAGTTTGACTTTTATAATTTAAAGTGGAAGTGATAACTCAAATGCTATTAAGTCACTTTGCTGAACTTTCTGAGCTTCACTTCTACACTTATTTATAAGCTATAATTCATTACTAGAGCATAATAGCACTCTATAACTAATGTGTAAATATAAAAAAAAAATTATTGAAGTATTTGCTGTAGCTATGAAACATGTAAGTACCTAAATCATTATAATTTCACCTGATAACATTTTAATTAGGAATGTTTCATTGTTATTATTAACTTGAAATTCACTTACAAAGAATATACAGTTACGGGTACATCCTCAACGTGTTAAATGGTTGTTATAAATATGCACAAACAATGAACAAATAAACACTGAGCATAAAACCACTTTACCTGTTCTATCAGCTAGATGAAGACATGGTGAATCGAGCAGAGCCGTAGGACCAGACAATAAAATTCACAAGCATAACGATCAGTATTAAGCATACATAAACAGGATTAGTAACAATGATAACACACTATCAATCCTGAACAATTAATCACTAGAGCAATATGTTAATCAGCATAATATTTCACTTAAAAAACTGATAGACTGAACATATCATCAAAATGAGTGAAATGTGAAACTCAAAAAAATGATTATTTTCCCCTGGTTAATTTACTCATATTATCAAACAATGAACATTCATGTTAGATATCTTTCATACACTCACAAAAACATTTTAGTTTAACAAGCTATCAAAACAGTAATAAACATAAGAAAGGTCACATGTAGAAGGTACAAATGTAGAGAATTGGTAAGCTTTAAGCTTCAGATTTAATAAATAAAACTGAGTGCATTCAAAACAATGATCCTTGTTTAAACTCAAACATTAAATTAAATAAACAGAAGTGTTACCACAATACAGCTAGTAACAAAAAGAAAATTATTCTCACCAAAACAAATTTGAAAAATATTAATTTTGTTATACTTAGGTTGTTGTAAGGAAGACACACTTTACTACGAAATATGGAAAACAAATCAAATAATTTATTTCACTATTAACATATTCTTTTTTTTTTTTTTAAGTCATTATAATTGCTCTTCCCTCTTGTTTTTATAAAATATTTATATGATGAACCAAAAAAGCCAAAATAACTATGTAGTACATAATTTTATATCATTTTTAAAGAAGAATATAAACGTATGCAAAATAGTTCTCATATTAAGCATAACTTTTTCATGCATGTGTTCAACTTAATGCTTAAATTGGACTTAGAAACTGTCAAGTATCTACAGAGGAATATTCTCAACCAATATATATTAAATTCTAAACTACTACTGTTCTATGATTAATATTAAATATGGTCACCTATTAATTATTATTCACACTGCTGTTAACTTAACTAAATGATTATATCTTCACTGAAACATAACACAAGTTTACAAAATTTATTGAGTCAGTTGTGTGCATTCTGAAATTAATAAATGTGTGTGAAATGGTCAACATTGGTTAGCCTAAATGAAAACAAAACCAGATAAACAAGTCAGATTTTCACACAAATCTAAATAAGAAGGAATATCTTTACAAGATACAGCATTTCCTACTCAAATGTTTATGGACAAAAAAGTTATATTATACCATAAATAGTGTGTATGATAATCAAAGAGTACAAATACTTAATATACATTATCATACAATACTAACTGGTAACTTTATGGTTACCTGAGTCACTACTTGGTACTAATAAACTAGGTTATTCCTAAAAATAATAAAACACTACTATTATGGGAAAAACAAATAAAAATATTTTTTCCAGCATACTGCTTTAATTGCACAGTGCTTAATATACATGATAAATGACTATACAAAACAAAATCTTATTTATAATTTCTCACTGTTCAAACAAATATGTTAAAAAATCTGATGATTTAATACTGTGCATTTAAAACAAATTGTGAGCTTAAAGTCTGATTTTACAACAACGCATCATATTAAACAGAATAATAAGATATAATTTCAAATTTGTCCTTTATAGCAAACAAAAAACAGTATTTTTTTCTCTATTTCAACTAAATTTATTGTATTTCATGATTTCTCTGATTATACACATCTCAGTCACATAGATTGTCTATTCATTAGTAATGGTGTATATGAAAATTACACAACTTTTACATAATTGTAAATGTTTTGTTACTTTATGTGAACTCGTATATACATGAAATTAGTCTTTTAAAGGCTTAACTTATAATCACAAGTTTTAATGAAGAAGAATCATGTATAAGCCTTTTTTTCAGGATATCACAAATATGAAAATGTCAACATTATAAAAATTACACAATATTATACAACACTTATGATGTTATTGAAATTTTGACATTTAATGTTTGTAATTTGTCTTTGCACATATGGATATTTTTACCTCATTATCTTGAAATATCTTTCACCCATTTACACAAAATGTTGCTAACATTCATATTTTGAGTATTTAGTACTTATTACGAACATACACACATCATAAATATATCCAACAATCTTTCACATTTATTTGTGTCTCACTTGATAAAATTGCAAGACTTAAAATATTTACTCATTTTTGTGGAGGATTATGATGAAAACCAATTCGGCATAAGCCTAATCATAAATGCTTAATTAACTGCAATGACTAGCTCTCTCTCTCTCTCTATAGGAATCTGCTAAATATTCCAATGTTTTCAGAAAGAAAAATACATACATTATACAAAAATAAATTTTTAAATCTCAATCATGAGCCAGTCCCAGTGCTACAATATTGTAGTACAACAACTACTATGACATTTTGTGTTTAAATTAATAAATATTACATTTACATAATTTTAATCAATCATTCACTCAAATGGGTGCATTGAAAGACAAAAGATGCACATAATTAATAAGTATATACCTAGAACTTGAATATAGTCTACTGTGAAATGAAATACAGGATTCAGAACAAAATGTTTCACTTTATATATGGTCCATCCTGCAAAATACATTCATCTTACCGTCCCAAATTTGTGAAAGACAAGGTACTGTTCAGCAGTTGGATGCATGCCTACTGTCTGAAGTTTCCAGTTCATAATCTAAAATTTGAAAATAATATTGAATAATTTGCTAAAATGTATATCAATTTTTCCTTGTAATTGTATTTTGAGCCCAACTAGTTTCTAAATCATTGTCTTGGTAACTTTTCTGCAGTTTTTCATCTTCACAAACACTGAGAATATATTAAATATAATTCAAGTTTCTTTTTCATTACTATTTTCTGTTATAATTATAACAACTTTGCTGAACTATAACAGAAAACAATAAATAAGTGAACAAATAGTTCCTTTTAACGTGATCTATTTTATAAAGAACAGAACAGCAGCAAAAAGTTAAAAATTTGTTTCATTCACTTAGGTCAGAACCAAAACAGAAAACAAATATATTTGGAGAAATGCACAGCTACATAAAGTTAAACATTTTCTTTAAGCATAGCAACCTGTTTTCAAAAAGCACGATATAAGAGACTGAGCATCTTAAGTATCATAACTGTTGTAAACTGAATTAGCAAAACAGTAAACTAACATTTTTCAAGACTAAATTAAACAAATGAATAGACTGCAATTAAACAGTCATCTTAAATAGTAGCAACAACTAAGCAAATTCACAAGCTACATACTGATAAAGTGAAGATACACAAATCGAGGAATGTAGAATTTCTTAATTTAAGGTCTATCACTGTTCACAGTACATAAATTAAATCTTCAATTAATAAGTATAAAATAATTTTACTTGTTGAGTAATACTCAATATTCTTATTCAAATCAATATTATTAATTTTGCAATGTGTTTCTGGAATTTTGTTGGAATTAGGCTCTTCTTGCTAATTATAGCATATTAATTCCTGGCCAGATATGCATCAGTGTTTTATTAAGTGTTGAATTTAGTTCTGAACATCACTGTTGAATAAAGTGTTTTTTTTTTTTTTGTTATTTGATGAGCCTTAATTGTAGCAGCATGTTTATTTTAGATTATTACAGTTTTAACAGGCTGAGTTCACTCAAAATTTACTAGACATAGCAAGTCAAACTGCTAGAATTGTACTTTTAAAAGATTCATTACTATAATACATGTTCCACTGACAAAAAGCTAGAGAAAAGCTTTATCATTCACATATTTTGTAATTTTTTAATTGACAGTTTTATTACCTTGAAAAATGTACCAATAAAATACTCCTTGTTATTATACATGTGATACCTTTACTTATCTTTTGACAAAGGAAACTTTTACCTATTTAGTAAAATTGTCTTAAAGAAACATCCTATTGTTTAGTAAATTATGTTATTGACACATCGTGTCAAAATAAGATTTGCTACTACTCGCTCATTGACATTTATTTTTTGCTACAATAAAGTTGTATTATTCATGCACAATTTGATACATTACAGCTTTATCACTGATTTCTATTTTCACTTCTTAAAATGTTTTGTAGTCAATGGTTGCACATAACAGAAACCCAGTAACTACAGAAAACTTTCTAAATGTTGGCCATCCTTTTCAGGAATAACAAGTTTTTGTAATTTACATACTTTTTGATCCCACCTTATTTCTTAATTAGCCAAATACTATTATATATACAACCATATAATAATTAAATTTCATTTACTGCTTATTTTAAGAAATACACATGCAAAGTTAATCACAATTTTTATTTATAAGTACAAACAAACAATATATAATAAAACTAATATAAAAAATAACAAAATATACAATAATCCAGTTAATTGATATACATACCCAAAATAATCTAAAATATTCAGCATATCTTCTCCAAGATCTTGCATTGATGGAAAAACATAGCTGAAGAAAAAAGCATATTCACCCACTTATTGATCTAAATAAACCAAAATTTATCTATTTAAGTATTAACTTGCGTTTGTTTAGCAATTTATTTTGTGTAAAAGCATATAGAGAGTTAAACTGTGCAATGTATTCTTATGTTTCCATATCTGATACTTCAACAATATTTAGAATTACTTCTAAAGTTGTGTTCTATCAAGCAGAATAAAAAAACCCAGGCAGTATTAAACACATCTAATGTTAACCATCACAACAATGAATATAGCTAAAATCATCCTATTTAAAATAGGGCATCAAATAAGGACCAAATTAACTGCATTGTATCAAATACAAATTTTATTAGCTAATGTAGTATACCATAAAAAAAAAACTATTAACAGAGTAATTTTACACAAACACTCAAATAATGAATGTAATAATGCATTAAAGCAATCAGCCACACATGAGAGCTTCAATACCTAGTCTGTAATGAATGTTACTGCAAACTTGTTTCACAGCACGTTGGCAAGTAACACGTACTGAAGATGCAGAATAAGATGCACATTGCCTGAAGCAACTACCAAGACTTAAATTTGTGGTTGTACATAAAAGAGGAAATGCTTTGTCTTCTATCTACCCCATACCAGAAATTAACAATGGTCTTGAAATTTGATTATTTCTTTATGTATCATTTAAAAATATTGTTATCTCTGTTATATAAATTCTTGTGTAAAAGACAAACCCCTGACTACATTACAAAAAATTGAAAACATAATACAATGTTATACTTCAACATTTCCATGCCACTTCTTAAAATGTGTAAATAAAAGAGAAACATAGTTTAAAAAAATCTCTTATCAGAAGCCCAACTTTTCATTAGACTTAACATTAATAGTTTACTAGTGAACAAGTCTGACAAAGTATAATGAAGTTTGTATAATACATAACTTTGTTAATCATAATACAAATAGGCTTATCAACACTAAGAACTACTATTAAAATTTATTAGGTGTTATTCACCTGGATAACAAAGTAAATATATAAAAATAGTAACTGTACAAAATGGAAAACAACCACACTATGATTAGTGACACTTAAGGAAATTACACTGGTTTACAAAAAAAATATTTTTTGTCTGAGGCAAGAATGTGAATAGGTGTTTTTTACTAATTTGAGTGTGCTGAATTCAAATTTATAAACAGTTTTGCTCTATCACCTCTAGTTTTCTGGCTTTTAAATAGTCTCATTTTAGTATATACAGAGTATATGTGCTTATTTCAACAGTTGCAGCAGCTTATTACAGATAAAACAGGATAGATAAAGAATATTGACGGAATAAATATACTTGGATGACACAATGTACACAATTCATAGTACCACAAACAGTTAGAAATGTGTTTTCTTAGATGATCTGGTGTATTTTGCCTCCAAAATGTCATGCAAAAGCATCCAGCAGAAGTCTCCCATCATGCTGGGGTTCCACTTGCCTTGGTAGTTGCTCTCCATCTTTGTAATGTCTTGGTGGAATCTTTCTCTGTGCTCATCACTCACTGCTCCAAGGTTTGGAGGGAAGAAGTTGAGGTGGGAATGGAGAAAATGAATTTTGAGTGACATTCGGCATCCCATATCCTCATAAATCTTTAGCAACTTCTCAATACAGGCTTGGTAATTTGGTACGCGCGTGTTACCAAGGAAGCCACTACAGACTGACTTAAATGCTTCCCATGCTCTCAGTTCCTTTAAGGTAAGAAGCTCCTCAAAATCAGTATCCTTTAGCACTTCTCGGATTTGAGGTCCGACAAAGATGCCCTCTTTGAGCTCAGCAGCACTGAGACCTGGGAACACAGTAGACAAGTGTTGGAAGGCAGCACCATTTTTGTCTGTGGCCTTCACGAAAATCTTCATCAAACCAAGCTTGATGGGATGTTAACCAGAGGATTCTCCTTGACGCTGTGTTCGCCAGGAACAAAAGTGCTCCTAAACCCCAAGTCTTTCTGCTTGTAATGCTGGGATACAGCTTGACTATCCCAGAGACAGAGAAAGCAACAGTACTTTGTGAAGCCTGCTTGCATACCCATAAGAAGACCAATGACCTTGAGGTCCCCACACAGACTCCACTGGTACTGGTTGTACTTAACAGCTTCTAAAAGAAGCTTCATATTGTCATTGGACTCCTTTAGATGGACAGAGTGTGCAGTGGGAATGCTGGGATATTTATTCCCGTTGTGTAGAAGCAAGCCTTGAGACTTCGCTTGGAAGAGTCTATGAAAAGACGCCACTCTGAAGGATTATGTGACAAACCAAGGAAAGTGAACAAGCCAGGTACATTTGTGCAGTAGCACAACTTGTTTTCCATGTCGAAAAATGAAGTAAGTTCTTTGTTCCGATTCCTGAACCTGGTGATCCTTACATCTTCCTGGACTAGGTTCCACTGTTTAAGCCGAAAAGCCAAAAAGCTCTGACTGCTGTTTTGAGAGATACAAATCACGAGCAAGGTCATTCAGTATGGCTCGTTGCCACTTGTTCCTGAATAAGAAGAGTCAAGATTGACTTGGCAGAATCTTCCCTTGGAGGCATTTCTTCATCTGATGAGGAAAGAAGATCCTTATTTACTGGAGGTGTTGGGACAGGAAAATCATCTGAATGGGAAACGGGTCTCATAGCAGATGGAAGGTTGGGATATTTGATTTTTTTTCTAGAAGATGCATTGAAACCAGTTATATTTGTCAGACAAAAATAACAAGTATCTGTATGGCTTCCTGGCTCTCTTCAAACCATCGGGACTGCAAAGTTGAAAGCCGCTTTCTTGCCATTAAACAAAGAAGTTAATCCATTGTAGCAGGGTTAACAACAGATGTGTGGAGCCCAAGATTTGTCCTGATCACCAATTTTACAGTTAAAATAATGGAAGTAGGCAGTTCTGAGGAGGGAAGTGATGGTTCGACGCTGTGCAACTGTCGTGAAGTCCCCACACACGTAGCAGAAAGAATTGGCCTTGTTGAGGCATCCTCGGTGTTTTGACGAGCTTGAAGCCATTGGAGAATCTGAAAAAAAACAAAGGAAAATTAAATCATATGTAAGGCAACAATAATTATGTGCGTCGTTGGAAATTGTAGTACAAATATATACCCAAAAGATTGTGTAGCACAATTGTCGAGGGACACCAACCTCCTGCTCTGACTGCCAGTGCACTACTGGCTGTTGATTGAGACGTGTTGGCTACGCTTAACTGCCAAAATCCGTCTTGATATATAACTATATATATATATGTATAATGTAATGCTATCACTTACATTTATTACATAATAACTTAAAAATAAGACATAAATCACACAATATTAGAAATTAACCCTGAATGCATATACGCCTTTATGTACAGTATGCATATCTAAAAAACTAGAGGTGATGAGAAACACGGATTTCAAATCTGAATTCAGCACCCCCAAATTCGGTTAAAACAGCTATTTTTGTGCTTGCCTCAATTTCTTGGTAAACCAGTGTAATCTGCCAATAATTTAAAGTCGTTGACTTCTTACTGAGAGCAAATATTTATCTTTTTAGATAAATATTTTTATATTTTCAAGTAGAGATTTCAGTCAACGATTTAAAGAGCTCGACTCGTAATATAATGGTTGGAAATTCAAATCCTTCTCACATCAAATAAGCTCACTCTGTCTGCTGTAAGGCGTTAGAATGTGTCGACCAATATGACTGTTCCTTGGTAAAAGAGCGGTAGCTCAAGAGTAAACGGTGGGTGGTAATAACTAGCTGCTTTTCCTCTAGTTTAACGCGGCCTGGTATGGCCAAACACGTTAAGGCGTGCGCTTCGAAATCTGAGGGTCGCGATTTCGCGCCAAACATGCTCGCCCTCCTAGTCGTGGGGGCGTTATAATGTTACGATCAATCCCACTAGTCGTTGGTAAAAGAGTAGCCCAAGAGTGGGCGGTGGGTGGTGAACTAGCTGCCTTCTCTCTGGTCTTGCACTGCTAAATTAGGGACGGCTAGCACAGATAGCCCTCGAGTAGCTTTGTGCGAAATTCCAAAAGAAACAAACTAGTTTTACGCTGCTAAATGGAAGACGGCTGTGCATATATTTGTACGCGAAATTCAAAATAAACAAACAAACGGTGGAATATTTGGTGACTCAAAGTTTACAAGACTGTAGCAACCTGTCACATTTCTTATTAAAAATTTGTCTATAAAAATCAAACGTGTTTGGTAACATATGCTTCGAAGGTTCTTTCTGCATCATAGAAATTGTTCCAATTAAATTAAATATCAATTATCAAACCACCAAAAACGTATTACAAAAATAAAATAAGCGGAAAGCGTAGGACAGGTATATGATCAAAATCGAAAGGGTTTCTGAGTTGGATATATGATGGATTTGTTCAAGGAAGGAGAAGGATCATAAATGTTTGTGACCGCTGATAGTGTCTGAAGCACGTAAATCTAAACACTTTCTTAATAAATAGAGAAAATACACAACAATCAAACATTTCGTTAACGTTTAAACAGACACTGAACAATATTTCACTTATAATTAAAGGAGTTTGAGCAACTGAGTGAAAGACATTTTGTTTGTGAATGTAAATGATTAAAAGTTTTATATTTTCTATCTGCTCTAATACAAATAATTTGAAAATATATAATAATTGTATGGTAACTAATTAAATGAACATTATAACTAATTTCTTGTTCAACTAATATGATTAGTTTTATTTCCAGCTACGTGTAATGCATTACTAATGCTTGTAATACTGCCCAACATTGACAGTAAATATTTAATAAGTTCAGAATATAAAACAAAGAATGTGTTCACGTTTATCTTAACATTAGGAACATAGTAAAAAAATATAAATTAATAAAAAGAATTATGTTAACCACCGATAAAAAAGAAAAAGAAAGAAATTTAGACAGTAGAAAAAATATCAAATATTATAAAGAGTTTTCAGCGTTTAATAAAACATTAAAATCTTGGTAAAAATAAGCATTTTCTTAACGTTTATGTAAATATTAAGATTTTTACAACCTAGAGAAAATAAAACATAAAAAAATAAAAGTTTTTTTTTAACATTTAAGAAAACGTTAGGGACTTAATAATTAGAGAAAATATAATTATATAAAGCGAACTTTATTAACATATAAGAAAAAACAGTTTCTTAGAAGATAGAGAAAACACAGTACAATAAAGTGAGTTTTGTTAACATTTAACTGTTTGTAATTTGGGGACACTATTACGGCTATTTACTACCTTTCTTAATTTTGAGCTCTAGGTCAAAGGTGAGGCACCCATTCAACAGCATTCTATTTCCCACTAACT
Source organism: Carcinoscorpius rotundicauda (assembly GCA_011833715.1). Classification (NCBI taxonomy): domain Eukaryota; kingdom Metazoa; phylum Arthropoda; class Merostomata; order Xiphosura; family Limulidae; genus Carcinoscorpius; species Carcinoscorpius rotundicauda. The sequence goes on from CM022393.1 coordinate 36,558,407, forward strand.
CTAAAAGACTTACCAAACTCTTATAAGACAACAGTTTAAGAGTGCGGATTCATACAAATTTATGTAAGTACACGTGGTATAGCTCTGGATTTCAGAATAGTATTATTTTGAATTAGATTTTTTTAACATAGATGTTTGTTGAAATGTGCAAAAAAAGATAAATAGTTTTCGAAAGAAAAATCCAATTTCTGTAAAAAAAAAGATAAATGCTTAACTTTAAAAATGTAATAAAATTATTACATTATGTATTGTAATGTATTACATTATAATGTTCCCCCCAGTGGCTCAGCGGTATGTCTGCAGACTTACACGCTAAAATCCGGGTTTCGATACCCGTGGTGGGCAAAGCACAGATAACCCTTTGTGTAGCTTTGTGCATAATTAAAAAAACAACAAAACAACAACATTATAATGTAATAAATATGTATTATATTTCTGATTAGTTTTCAAGTGCTGTGAAATTCATAATCTTGTAAGTTTAACTCCTAAAAGTGTATGTTTTTTTCTTATAGTAAAAACATATCTGGTTATCTGCTGTGTCCACTAAGGGGAATGGAATCTCTGATTTCAGCGTTGTAAATCTAGAGATTTATCACCGTCCAAGTGATAAATCCTAAAAGGTTTTCACTTTTGTCATCTACCAACTTTAGTTTAACTCTATATTGTATTTTGAAATATTTTTTAAAAATAAATATCCTCACTGAATTATCGTTTTATTACCCAAATTTTCTCACTCGTGATTTCTTCCTTCTGTCGGAATTTGTGGATCTACTTTTTCCCATAACAATTAGTTCTTACCGTGTAGAATTTCTTAGGCATAGTTTTGCCAAATTATGACCTAAAGTTTAGTTTCGGGTATTTCTCTGTAAATCATTTGTCAACCGAAAGTTTCAAACGACGTGTTGTTAAGATAATTGTTTTATTGCATAAAAACTTTTAAAAGCCGCGAAATCGTTCTTATTTCCGTATTGAAGCTACCACCAAAACATGACTGTTAAACTTTGGTTATACAGGTACTCATTATTTATCTTTATGTTTTTTGCGTATTTCTTTGAAGTTAAGCACATCACGCCTAACGAAAACCAGTCAAATGAACACAACATAACCATAGAAAACATTAAAATACTAAATAAAGAAACAAACATAAACAAACGCAAAATTAAAGAAGCCTTACTTATACAACAACTTAAACCCAAAATAAACCAATATAAAGGAACGCCATTATATGTATATTATTATTATATATTTATTATATATAATTATATATTTTATTATAGATAAAATTATATATTCAAACATCTAACCCCGCCCTCTACATTGCGACATTCAGTTACACAACCTCTTCCAAAGATGTGGTCAGCTTCCGGTCAGTTACCTCTTTCTTTGTGAACCTGACGATGACCGAAGAAGGTCGAAACGTTGTTCGGTCTTCTATTTAAAATATTTTCTCAACCCAAACGAGCCGCTTTTGCATATAAAATTCCCAACAATTCTCGACATCACTGACAGACATCCGTAATATTAATTGCTTTCAATTTTGTTTGGTTGTACAGCTGTTGATTAGAAAATCAGATCTCTCCTGGCACACCCACATTTCACATCTTTCATTTTAGGATTTGTTAAGACTTCTCTCTTAGGTTGAACTATATAGTGCCTATAACCAGTAGGAAGCTAATGCTTTCATCTATCAAATGACATATTATCATATAATGCTGTGTTTTGAACAGGTAATCATTAGTTTCACTCAGAGTACAAGCTTCATTTCCATGAGAAAGTTAACACTAGTTTGGATGAATTTGCAATGGCTCTTATCACATAGTTAGAAAACCAGGTTGTAGTAGCTCTTGGGTAATGTAATGCAATCGCGTAACATGAGCTGAACATGTCTTGAGTGATTTACAGACTTCAAAACAAATACTCAATGTATTCAGAGACAAATCTCTATTGAGAATACTTCGTAAAAAATTATTTTTTGTATTTGAAAGACTTGTAATGTTAACTGAAAGACTAAATTTTGTGAAGATATACACACTGTATTGAAAAATAGAAATATTAAATCTGAAAAGAATACAAAGAGTTCATATGGTTGGTCAAAATAAATAAGCCCATGTTGAAAGAGTTAATTAGGAGTATTTTAATATTCCTGTTTTTTTATTTAACTCAGAATATGTGTCATGAGAATATCCATTAAATAATAAAGATATTATAAATTTCATTAATAATTTATATGTGCTAAGTTGATCATGTTTTGTTTTACACATGTAATTTTTTATTAAATTAATTTTTACACTTAGACACTTAACAAGCTGATATTTCTCATGCCTTGCTGTGAAACAAATAATGGTGATTCCAAAATTTTTTAAAATACTCATTTAATATTTGTGATTGAAATCATGCCAGGTCACAGTTTGTTGTTGTTGTTGTACACATTCCTATTAACTTACTCATCGAGGATTTCAAAGTGGTAAAAAGGTAATACAACATGCATTTGTTTTTATTAATTTACTTTCATGCATTTAAAATAATATTTGTAAATGTTACTGTGCTTTATTAAAGGTGAAGATGTGTTCTGTATTAGTTTATTAAAAATGATATATTGTGTAATCATATACTGTGTTACAGCAGAGCAGATATTCAGGTTTGCATTACTGAGTTTTATTTTTTATGCATGTTAGTGATGAAGGTAGTACTTATGCGAATATGGGATTTCTACACCCTCTTTGTGATAACTGGAACTTAGAGTCTATTTACTTTGTTTCTTTTATGCTGAAATATAAAACGTAAAAGAACAATGGAAATTTTTAATAATGTAACAAAGGACAAGAAGATATTCTGTAATAAAAAGAAAGGATCCAATTTAATTTAACATGTTAAATTATCAGTAAAAAAATCTTATTTTGTACTTGACAATGTTTTATTCATTACTGTGACAGCAGATATTTCATTCACAGAACAAAAGACTTACTGCATTGGATTTAAGATTTGGAGTTCTTCTAAAATTAAAAGTCTCTGGTCTTGTTATAACTTTGGAATATGTGTATATATATCCCACTAATATTTTTGTAATAGCAGGTGGTTTTTTTCCTGTTTAAGAAATACACATTCCATAAACCTACTTGAATTTTAAGTAAGCATTGAGCTGTTGGCATATCAACAATTGCGTTTTTTCTAGATTACTTCCTTAAGAATTCATTGCTTTTCAACTGTTGTATTCTTGTAATAGAGGAGCACATAGTAGAACTCATACTCCCTCCATGCAGCATTGATCACATTTAGCTCTTGATAAATATGAAGATATGTCCATGTTTCCATCATTATCAATAGACACAGACCAGTTTTGGTAGGGCAGTGAGGAATAATACTCTTAAGTTGGTTCACCAAGTTTATCAAACTCTAATCATTTATTGACAGTTTTACAAAACAAAAATAGTATGAAAAATTGGTTCCTATGTTAATAGATAAGGTTAAATTATTTTAATTTCTAGTCTGTAATTTTGAACCTTCAAAATCTAATCACTTCAAAGTTGGGTCATAATCCAAAGGTATCCCAACTTTTGTCCAAATCTAGTTTACCATTTTTGAGAAATCTTGCTGAAACACACACACATATGGATGATAGTCCAACCTCTATCCACCTTTGGTGACGGAGGTAATTAGTGAACAAGTTTGTTGACCTCCAATACATTATACATTACAGTATATATCAACTAACTTGTAATTAGTTGTTTTGCTTAATTTTATATGGGGTTGTGAAAAATTCTATTCAGTCACACAAACAGATACTCATGTTGAGATGAAATGGTAACACAAATTGCTGTACACTGGTATTTAAAATATAAAATAAAATGAATATATACTCAATTTAAGTTTGGTATTTATGACCAGTTTATTATTCTAGACATTTATATCTGTTTATCAGCTCAATAAAATACTAATGTATCCATAAACATATATATTTGTAGATGTGAATTTGAAATTCCATATATGGAAGTCAATGAACATAAAAAGCTCTTTTCTAATACACTATTTTTTCCAGATATATAGTTTGGACACCAAACACAAAAATTGAATAGGAGATGTTCAGTTCTCATGAGTATTTAAAATAAAACATGTCTAACAATTAGATCACAAAGTTTTCCACTTAGTAGAATGAAGTGGCTTTTAATTAAACCTATTTTTTATGCCCAAAGTTAAGACTACTGAACTAATGACTCATGCTAATTAATGCAGCTAGATATTGCCTTGTTTGATACATTAATTGGTGATATTAGATGTTTTTAATTTACATAAATGTAGAAGCATTAAGAAAATTAAAACATTACTAATTATGTGTTAGCGTAATTATGATGATAGTTTTGTGTCAGAATGTTTTGAAAAAGTTGTTTAAGATAATATTTTGGGGTGTGTTTTGGGCAAAATAGATGTGGTATTTTCAGTTTTACCTAGAAAGATATGTTATTGGTTATCAATGGGATTGCTATCAAAGTTATCTTCTTTTCAGTGGCCATTTTCATTTGTTTCATTGTCCCTTTCAGTTTGTACAGAATAGATCATTATTATTTTGGCAAAGTCCTCCAGACAGGCTTTCATTTATATATAAAATACTACCACAACTTTTATATTGGAGAAAAAAGCTAACAAATGGAAACCAGATACAAAGAACACATAAAAGCATCTTTGCACCATTTTGAACACTGCAAATCCAGTAAGCACAACATAATCATAGAAACATCAATATAGTAAGTAGGGAAACAAACAAATACAAAATCAAAAAAGTCTTACTTATACAAGAACTCCAACTAAAATTGAACTGATATAAAGGAACACCTTTATGCGTATATTATTTACTAGCCTAACATCTTATTTCAAAGTTCCCTACATTGTTATCATTCACATTCTTGTCCCAAAGACTTGTTCCCAGCAAAAGTCAGTTTCAAACTATCTTTACTAACCAGAAGATAACCTAAGAAGTTTGAAACATTGTTCTGTACTTCATTTTAATTAAAGTTTTAATATCCATACCCAACAGCTTTTAAAATAAATATAAATTGTAACTTTGCTAGTACTCACTTTAACTTTAGTGTACTACTAAAAATCCATGTATTTTTGATACATGCATTTTAGAACACAAAAATTATTTCAATCACTAGAATAACGTCTCCCAAAACTACTCCAGTTTCTGTCTTTCTGACTGTGTTATAAATGACTTAAAATTTTGTTAATGCTTGGAGCAAGGGCTTTAGTGTGCATTAAAGCTTTCTTTTTGAAATTCAGTCTTTGTTGTTCAGAAATAAACAGAGTTATCTGATTTATCATAAACATGTTTGTATGACAAGTAGATGTAAGTGGCTTCAAAAATATAAATGGATGGGAGCTGCTCTTGTGGTGGATGTGATAAATTCATTGACATTTTAAAAATGTTAGAAAGTTTGAGATTCTAATCTTAATTCTTGCTTGGCAATATCTGTGGTTTGTTTTCCTAATTGGTTTGACAATCTGAAACCAGTGAAAGGGAAAAGAGAAAATCTGAAAATTAGAATTAAAAGAAGATATATATCATGTGACACAGAGAAATGACAAATAAGAATTTAAATATTTTCTTTTAAAATTAATAACTTAAAGCTTGTGTAATATAAAACTTTGAATTATAAACTACATTTTATTGTCAATATTATCAAAATACATTGGTAAAAAATGTAATTTAATATAATTGTGAAAGGTCATCATGTGCACTTACCAGATGTAATAAGAGGGTTAATAGTGTAAAGAATTAGAGTAGTGCATATATTAAACTGCAGTTTATTACCAGCATAAAATAGTTACTTTGAACTTAAAATTTTGTGATGTTTACATTATATTTAGTCATTCTGAAAATTTCTGAGTATTCTTCATATATTTAATAAAAGTTTCCAATTTTAAAATGCAAAATTTATGAAAGTTTAATTCTACTTTCAGTTTTAAAGAATGTAATGAAAATCGGGTATCTAAACTTTATGACAAAGAATCACTTGATAATATAGTAAATACCGTATTTTCCGGTTAATAAGCCGATGCCATTTTTAAGATTTGTTTGTTTTGGAATTTTCGCACAAAGCTACTCGAGGGCTATCTGTGCTAGCCGTCCCTAATTTAGCAGTGTAAGACTAGAGGGAAGGCAGCTAGTCATCACCACCCACCGCCAACTCTTGGGCTACTCTTTTAGCAACGAATAGTGGGATTGACCGTCACATTATACACCCCCACGGCTGAGAGGGCGAGCATGTTTTAGCGCGAACCGGGCGCGAACCCGCGACCCTCGGATTACGAGTGCACGCCTTAACGCGCTCGGCCATGCCAGGCCCCAATTTTAAGAATTGACAAGTTTCTTCAAAATGATTTCTTAGTCTCGTTTCAGCGTCAGTACGCATTTTGTGTGTGATCATTGGCGTTCTGTAGTAACGCAGAACGTGTCGTATTGAGACAGAGATGGAATCAATATGTCATTCGTTATTGGCTTCACTCACTGTAATTAGGTAACCAATAAAAATTCCAGAATTTTTACTCAGTAATTAAAATCACCCTCCCAGGGTATAAATACCAGGGGTATGTAGTGGGAGTTTATCAATGTACCGTCAAAGATGTCTACACCTGCAAAAAAAAAAGAATACGTTATGATGCTGCTTTTAAACTGAAAGTAGTAGAGCCAGCCTTAAAAACCTCAAATATGAATGCGGCTCGCCATTACTGTGTGAATGATTTTTTTTTTGTTTTGTTTTGGAATTTCGCACAAAGCTACTCGAGGGCTATCTGTGCTAGCCGTCCCTAATTTAGCAGTGTAAGACTAGAGGGAAGGCAGCTAGTCATCACCACCCACCGCCAACTCTTGGGCTACTCTTTTACCAACGAATAGTGGGATTGACCGTCACATTATACACTCCCACGGCTGGGAGGGCGAGCATGTTTAGCGCGACGCGGGCGAGAACCCGCGACCCTCGGATTACGAGTGTACGCCTTAACGCGCTCGGCCATGCCAGGCCCTGTGTGAATGAAAAACAGGTCCGTGAATGGAAGAAAGCAGAATTTGTACTAAAAGATGTGTCGAAAACAAGTAAATGTAACCAGAAAAGTCAACCGAAGTGGCCAAAACTGGAAGAAGATGTAGCGACATGGGTGAATGAAAACCGGCAGAGTGGCCTGACTGTCACGCGTGCCCAGATCCGTATTTTTGCACTAAAGTGGGCTGGTCGAAATAAAGAAAATTCCAGAGCCTTTAAGGCAACCAACAGCTGGTGTACCCGCTTCATGAAGTGACACAGCCTTGAACTTCGAGAGAAAACGAAGATCGCGCAGAAACTGCCAAGTGACTTGGATGATAAAATCACCTCGTTCCACAAATTTATCATTCATTATCGCCAAAAACACAACTACCCTCTACAAATGATTGGAAATATGGACGAGAGTCCGATTTTTTTCGATATGGTTGGAAACAAAACCGTTAACAAAGCTGGCGAGAAAACCGTTTGGGTTAAGACAACGTTTCACTGTAGTCTTAACATACTTTGCTGATGGGACAAAATTAGCGCCTATGGTAATTTTCAAAAGAAAAACATTTCCTAAGAAAAAGAAATTTCCGAAAGGAGTGATCGTCCATGTACAAGAAAACGGATGGATGGATGACGAAGGATGCATCAAGTGGATTAACGAAGTGTGGGCGCGTCGTCCTGGCGGACTGATGAAATCTAGATCTCTGTTCGTTTGGAATATGTTTAAGTCCCATAACATTAAAGCCGCGATTAAAAGATGCAACACCGATATTGCAGTTATTCCCGGTCGGCTGACATCTGTGATACAGCCCTTAGATGTGTGTTTAAATAAACCTTTTAAAGACAGGTTCCGTCAATGCTGGAATGAGTGGATGGTTCCCGGCAATCAAAGTTTTTCTGCTGCCAGAAATACGCGCGCTGCATCACTCGCTACCGTCTGTGAGTGGGTCGTGAAATCGTGGGACGATATTAGTGTTGAAACTGTAGAGAAGTCATTTAAAAAATGCAGCATCTCAAATACAATGGATGGAAAGGAAGATGATATGTTGTGGTTGGACGACGGCGAGGAAGACAACATTCCACTCACTCAGCTAATAACGCAAGAGAATGACCCGCACGAAGACCAGGTCTCTGCCGAGGATTGGAATCTATTATTTGGTGCTTCTGACGATGAAGATGATGAATTTTAATAAATTTCTGAGATTAAAGAGTGTATTTTTTTATGAATTTTGTTATTTCTATGAATACATGTCATTCGTAATGTATAGACCTTTTTCTATTAAAAAATAAAGTTTATTCAACTGAAATAATTGCCGTAACTGTGAGATCAAAGGTATGATTTTGGGGCCGATTTTGGTCTTCGGTATTTTTTGGTCCAAAGCTGGTGATCGGCCAATAAGCCGACCCCAAAAAATCAGGTCCAAAATTTAGGGCCAGAAATTCGGCTTATTAGGCGGAAAATACGGTAATTGTTACGCTGAATATATTATAGTAAAATGACATTAGTGCCTCACCATGTCATTACAGTCCGTGTCACCACGTCTGGGTGACGTCTGTTTAACAGGCTCTTGATAATAGCCTTGCAGTGTATTTTTCAATTCATATCTCCAAAGCAAACCACAGATAGCCCATTGTGTTGCTTTGTGTTTAAGTTGATACAAACAAACGATGCAAAAGTTAAAAGCTTGACATCTTATCTTGTATCAATTTAACAAAAGTGCATGGATGTTGATTTTGTTTTTTTAACAATAAAACAGCAATAATTATCCCTATTTAACTAAATAAACCAATGTTTTTGCATGAAACATGAGTCTTTGGATATTTTTTACTTCAATGAAAGTTTTCTTGTATACCCCCAGAAAGAAACTGCAGAGTTAGCCAAATGTAGACTTGCTAAAGAAGACCCCTTTTCTCCGATGAATTGAGTCTGACTACCAGAGGGTGATATTTGTATAAACCTTGGTACATTGAAATGGATATGTTAAACACCATAAATGTGTTTTAAAGTACAAAGCTAAATGAAGTGCATTGAAAAACTTCGAGTGTCTTGAGTTTGTATAATTCCCCCAAATGCCTATAACTATAAAAACAAATATACAATTAAAATAGTTGCTTTATCCATCTCATTATCGTATGAATATGAACACTATGGAATTTTGGTCTAACTCCAAAGAGCTACCTTATCTCACACAAGTTTATACACAGGTGAATGTTAACATTACGATGTTTTTCCAGTTGAAGTTCAAAATTTTCCCTGGTAACTTAGAAAAACTTCTTAAGCTAATTTTGTTAAAATTTTAAATTATATTTCTGAGCGTACACACGAGTTTTGAAAGCTGAAATGTATTAACAGATATGTATACTCTCTTTTTTAAAGGTAGCATTAAAACATGCAAATTTAAAAAGATAACATATATAAAAGTATATTTTGACCACCTTTAAAACTACAAGCCATTTGTTTGTATTCAAACAAATGCAAAGAAAAAATAGAGAGCTCAGGATGTTTTCTTTATGCCATTGTTGTCTGGTTTGCATATAGCCCTTGCCATACCTAATTTAGTAATGTAAGACTAGAGAGAAGGCAGCTAGTTATCACTACCCACTGCCAACTCTTTTTTACCAACAAACGGTGGGATTGACGATCACATTATGATGCCCCCAAGGGTGAGCATGTTTGGTGTGACGAGGATTTGAATTCGCAACTCTTAGATTACAAGTCGAGTGCCTTAACCACTTGGCCATGCTGGGCTGAGATGTTTGGTGATTTGGGAGGACCTCTTTTTTACATCATGAAGTGGGTCACAACTCCAGAATAAAGTAGTAGTGCAAAATACACAATACACACATTAGCAAAAAAAAAATGGAACTGTTATTACAAAGACTAGAAAACCTGTTTCAGCAGTGTTATGGTTTCAGTCCTACAAAACTTTCTGAAAAGAAATTTTCCCACAAAGTCTCTTAAATTGTAAAATATAGTATTTTTTGTATTTCTCTTTTTTCATGTCCCTCTTGTATTTAGACACAATACAAATGCAAAAAAGGAAATTAAAAATTTAAATATAAAGAATTCAAATTCCACACTCAAGAGACTTTATGGGAAATTATCTTCTCGAAAGACCTTTATTCAGAAATACTACATTATTTTATTACCACATTTAAAATTTCTTTTGTGTTCTATAATTCTATATTTAAATACATAGAATAACATAAGAACGAAAATATAAATAATGCAATATTTCTCTATAAAAGTAATTTTGATCACTGCGTGAACAAAAAAATCAGTCTAAGTTATAAATAAAACGGAAAATTTATAAAAAAAGAAAGAAAATGCAATCTCTTACCTAGAGACCTAACACATCATTTTATTTGCTGTACCTTCTGAGGTGGTCTGCAGTTTCACCTACCTGAGGCTCATTAGCACAGTTTTTCGAAGAATGGACAATTGTTTGGTATTTTTTAGAAACTGTAATTTAGAACAGATGGATTACGCACAATTAACCTGAGCCTTACTTTTAAGTCCCAATACCAATCTTCTGTAAGATTTATAAATGTTGACAAAATTTTCAGCTGAAACACCACCTTTGTGGGGTTGGTTCTTTTAAATTATTTGGTGAAAATAATGTCAAATACAGTTCATTTAACTCCAGAAAATTAGTTTATTTCGTTCTTAGTGTTAGTTACAGGTTGCTGTCACATTTTGTACACATAAGTTTATAAATGAAGTTTAAACAGAAATGCATCACAAATGGTACTATAACTAACATACGTACCCATTTAAATAAATTTAGATGTATAATTTAACAGTTATTCGCAGTAACCAATATTAAAATGCTTCACAGGATTACTGGTAGTTTACAGGTCTACTCATTCTTACATTTGATATCTCAATTATAGTATTTTTGTGACATCTAGAAAATGATAAGTGTTCTAGAACTATTTTAATATTTTGCACACTCTAGCTAACATCTAAATTGAAACACTGAAAATATATCTTATAACATTGTTTCTTTTCTGAAATGTGAAGCCCCATGAATAATCCTATAAATAAAGCACTATACGAACCTATCCATTCATCAACTCTTTATGTTTGCTTTTGAATTTCACAGTGTAAGACTAGCGGGAAGACATTTAGTCCTCACCACCCACTGCCAACTTTTTACCAATGAATAGCGGAATTGACTGTAACATTATAATGCCCCAATGGCTGAAAGGGCAAGCATATTTGGTGTGATAGGGATTCGAACCTCAGATTACGAGTTAAGCACCCTAACCACCTGGCCATGCTGGGCCAACTCTTTATGATGCTTTTCTCATCTGAGTCCTATAATATATAGATGAGATTGCCTCAAAAGGTACTTACATCTAGCATTCTACCAATACATTCAGGTATGTCTAATCCTCAAAATGTAAGATAGGTCCATAATCATTACAGTCAAGAACATCAGCTGTTGTCACACAAAAATCATCAAGAAAATTATTCCCAGTCAAAGTTGTCTGTATAGCACATTGTAACATTATTACAATAGTTAATTTTTGTGTAGAAAAAATTCTTAAACAGATTATGAGAATTATGCAGATTTTGGAGTACATAAATCAAAATCCGTAAAATTAGTAATGAGGTCCAAAGTTATTCGTGATTCAACTGCAGTTTATTATCTACAAAACTATTACATTACAAAAACAGAGGAAATAGCTATAATTGGTAATTATGTACTTAAACCAGGCTTTAGAAATGCATCATTTAAGCCTTTTACAAAAATTATACAAAGGAATATTAGGCAAATTTCTCGCCCATGAAGTAGTAGAACAAAACAAAGTGAATCCTGTGTCATCATTCAAACGATTTATGATTAAGGTAACTCAAAGTAAATTGTAGATGGTTAAATTATGGCTAAAAATAAAAATGCTAAAGTCCATTCATTAGTATTAGCTGTCACAGTTTGGCAGAAGAACTAAGTGAAAGAACAGAAAAAGAAAACTCTTCCCCAGTTAGTCTTTTATGCAAAAATTGTGTTGTTTTCAATGAAATGGTTTGCAATCTATACAGTATAATTCTTACCAAGGCATATTTAACGGTGGAGACAAAAATGTAAATACTTAGTAGGTAAATCCAAACAGGTAGAGACAAAAATGTAAATACGTAGTAGGCAAATCCAAACACTCTCTAGTTAGAGAGTCAGTTTTTACTAATTCTCATGATTCATACTCAGTTGGTTTCAAATACTCCAACCCAAGTGTTGTTTGTAATGTGGATTCAGAAGACAATGTGACTGATTTAAGTAGCTTTAGTGGAAATAACAGTATGGATTTAAAGTTCTATGCAGAATCAAATTTATGTCACTACATTTTATCATGCAAGTTTACATTTTATTTTAAAGACTGTCCTGAAATTTGGTGAAAATGAACCCAGTTTTTATTCACAAGAAACACCTCTAGTGTTATTCAAGCAGTTTTAAAGAAGGAACTTAATGTCATTCCCGAAATTTAGATATAAATTTTGAATATTTATGTCAGTTTTTATTAATTCTCATGATTCATACTCAGTTGGTTTCAAATACTCCAACCCAAGTGTTGTTTGTAATGTGGATTCAGAAGACAATGTGACTGATTTAAGTAGCTTTAGTGGAAATAACAGTATGGATTTAAAGTTCTATGCAGGATCAAATTTATTGGCCAAAATGATCATTCATTTTCAGACATGCTTTTCAACATTTTCAAGGATAAACAGAACTAGCTATTGCTTAGAAGCATTCAATATGGTTATAAGTCTAGCCATTAAATCTTTTGTTGTTGAACAAACTACTACTGGGAATGGATTCAAATACAAGATTGAACATTTTGACAGGAAAAATAAAATTAACATTTTGAAACATAAGGATATTTAGAATACAGTACGTGCAAGAGCCATTTTAATGCCACCATGCTAACTGCAGTACAGTGTTCCCTCGCCACTTCGCGGATCCTCTTTCGCGGCTTCACCACTGCTCGGGCTCGGCCGACCCGCACATATATATATATACATATATATAAAATAATAAACATTAAATCTAAAATATAGCATTAAATACCATTAAAATATTAAAAATAAATATAATTAATAGTGTAAAGAAAAAACATGTATATTTTGAGATATAAACATATATTTGAGTTTATAACAGCTTAAAAATGGAAACACAACCAACTGGAAAGGCTATAGATGTACGTATTGTGCGTCTGCGAAGGCCACGCGAGATCAGCTTCATGGCGTAACGATGTGCAAGACGGGCTATGATTGGTGCAGAAATGAAAGACGGCCAATGACTGCTACCCATTTTGATTGTCTTTCACCATTGCTACATGTCTTCAAAAGGCATTGCAAGAGATGAAGCCCTGCACCGTTAATGCAAGCTGGAAGAAGTTGTGGCCTGAGGTTGTGCACGACGACAAGGGATTCACGCCTGAAGAAATTTAACACTCAGCTGTTTAAAAAGCTGTGCAATTAGCTTCGTTAAACAAAGGTGAAGAATGTGACGAAGGAAGACGTAGATGAACTGATTGACTTAGAATCCGAACCACTCGCCGACCAAGACTTAGAAGCACTGACGAAGTCTGCTGCCGAGGAAGACGACGAAGAGGAAACACCGAAAGAAGCCGAGGAAACAATCGAGAAAAGTGGATGGTCATTAGAGCAATTAGTAAACTAATGAAAGTAATTAACGAAGTGAAGGAGTGCTCACAGGAATGGGACAACGGTATGGTTCGATCAGTACAATTTTGCAATAAAATAGAAGAACTGATGACTCCTTATCAAATGATTTTCGATAGGCTAAAGAGGCAGAGAAAACAACTGCCAATAACAATGTTTTTCCAGCCGAGCAAGAAAGAAAGGGTACCGGTGGCAAGTACTGTTCCTGAAGTTGTAACGACCGACGAAGAAATTGCCGATTCACCTCTCACAGAAGAGGAAGTGGTGTCCCCCGAAAAGACACCACCTGCCAAAGATATGTAATTTTTAATTTTAAGGCTTAATATCTTAATAATTGTTCTTATTATTTCAGCAATAATGAACAGTATTGTAATGGGAGGGTTAAATAGTTGTACAAGGAAGGTTTTAAAAGTTTAAATGCACATAAATATATACGTAAAAATCGGCGATCCCACTTCGCGGAAAATCTCCTTTCGCGGGGGTTTTGGATCGCATCTACCGCGATACACGAGGGAACACTGTATCAACATTTTGGGTTTTTAGTGAATCATGGTAGGTGTTTAATGCACTATTGTAACATGTAAAACAAGGTGGCTTGCAAGATATTAAAGAGCAATTAGCATTGTAAAATAACACCAACTAATAAAACAAGTGGGGTGTTATTTGTAGTTTTTGTCTTAAAAAGGGAAACAACTATTAATTAACATGTTCCTAAGAAAAATAAGGCAGATATTCTTTCAATCATAAAGATTAATGATTGTTAGGAAATACAGCTATTAATGCAAAATTCTGGTTCCTGATCCTTTTAATGACCTAACAGCAGTAAATACACTTCTCTTGTATCTCTCAATTTATCTTAATCAGAACAAGTCAATCACTAATCAATGAAAGTTGTTTCATAATACCATTTGACAAACACTAATAGATGAGCAAATAGCAAAAGGATTTACACAACCAAAGATAGCCAGTCAGCCAGTAATAAAAGTTTGTAAGAAATTAGTTAGGATCCACAATACAAAATCCACTTTAGGGTCATAAGAATGATATAATTCATGTTCAATAATAAAGGACAAAAAAATGTAAATGTGATGCTTTGCATACAAACAATATATACCATATAACTTGTAGAGAGTTCAAGAATAATTTACTGATTTTAACACAACAGAACTTTTTTAACTCCACTAAAATGAAATAACTTTTATTACATTTTATAAAAATGCAGTTAACAGCAGCACAAAACATTCTAGGAATAAAATACACAGCACAATGCAAATAAAAATATGAAAATGTTAAATTTTTTCCTCTACTTTCATGCATACTTTGCATGATGTCGAGCAACAATTTTGGAGTTGTTTTGGAAGCCAGTTAGCATACATTTTGATATTAAGCAATGTTACATCTACACTTCACTGACATATGTTAATATATATATTTTAAGTCTACTAGCAAATTACCCACGGTGCCAATGCTCACTTGAGGTGCCAGCAATTAGCAAGGATGACAGTGCATAATGGCTATAAGCAACTTGCAGCCTTGTATAACAATCTCTGTTGATTTTTTTCTTGTCCAAAGACGAAAACATGCTAAAGACAGAAGACATTTACTTAGCTGTAGGTGAGTAATGTTCTAAGTAATGGTAAAGACACCAATCATTGTTTTGTAACTCTGTAATTTGTGAAAAACAATTAGATTTACGTGCAATGTATTCATGATGTCATATCTGCACTGTGTGTTTGTAAACAAATAGCAATGCTTCAAGAACATTTTCCCAAGCTTTTCTAAATTCTGGATACAAATAACAGTGTTTTGCTTGAATACTAGGTAGAATTACAGAACTGTTTGTAATGCTATTCATAGATTTATAACTCAGTAAAAGTCAAATCTGCATGTGATCTCTTCACCTTTATTTTGGTCCACTGTGGGCAGCAAATTCAACTGCCCAATTTTTTGACATACAACTGAATGTGATGTGAAATGCAGGTGAAACAGAAACATTGTGACCCTTACTGAAAATCTACTTGCACACAGCATGAAAAACTTTGCAAAGTTGGGAGTTGCACATAGGGTAATAAAAACGTTTTTACAGTATCTTATAAGCAAGAGTTACATTACAGTATGATGAAATGAAGAATTTCAAAATGAGTGCTAAAAACAAAACAAAATCTCCATCCTTTACAGTCCTCTAAGCATACTTCATTATTTTGCAACTTAAATTTACTGACAGCAGTATATTTGTTTGTAGTATAATGGCAAATAAGAAATCAGATAAATCACAGTCCTGTTTACTTACTTTAATTGCAACAAGAGAAACAAACATATTTGGTTATCTTACATTTTCTTTCCAAGTATCATACTTTGGCTGTGGCATAAAACTCCTCAAGCATCCATCTCAAGATGGCTGGTATGGGTATTAAAACTTTTATTAAAACAAGTCATCTTCAGGTTAATAAAGAGAGTTTACAACTTGTTGGTTGATTGGTTTGGTGTTTTACAGTGCAAAGCAACTAGGATATCTGTGCCAAACATCTGGTGAAAAGTTAAAATTAAAGTGAAATTTTTAAAATCCACAAAGAAAAATTAATGTAAAACAAGTCAAAGTTTAATTTTTGAATTAAAAACAAATAGTATTAAATACAATTTTTACATCTAGTCTACAGCAGTAAGAAAAAAACTACAATAATACAAGTTGTGAGGGATTTTCCATAGCATAATTGTATTTATCATAACTTGCCAGGATGGCCAATGGCCAAATATCAACGTTAGTCACCTGAAGTTAGCCTTTACAGTCCTGATTTTGAGTTAATTGATGTAATGGCCATTATCAGAAAGTAAAGTTATACAAGTTTTAAAAGACTTGTAGCAAAATTCTAATCACTGTAACTTGCCAGGATGACTAACAGCAGTGTTAGTCACCTGAAGTTGGCATTTTCAGTCCTAGTTTCAAGTTGTTTGATATTACAGTCAATTTCAAATCGAACTACACATACTTTGATTCCTAAATCAAATTAAATCACATTAAAAAAGGTCTAAAAATTAAAAAACTTAAATTGCATTAAAACGATTTCTATGGTGAACATTGTCACCATCACTGTCTGACGTTAAGAATACACCTTGGGACAGAACATGTTTAAAATGGTGCCATTGTTGAGAGTTGTAACGAAGGCAAGACAGTAAAATGTAGCTTACTGTGACCTGAGTGTTACACAGACAACACATTGAAGCATTAGTCCCAGATAAAAGAAAACAATGAGATAAAAAACTGTGACCAATGCATAGACCTATGGAAGCAAGATGGACAAAGTCTAATAGAGGGTTTTATTTGGAAAAGCTTGTTTTCATGTTGCTCTCTCCAAGTTCACTGCCAGCTGGAATGGAGCTGAGACTTGAATACTAGGACCACAGTCCATGTATGGAACAGGCACAGCAGTGATAGTGCCAGAGCACTAGGTGCCAGTGAGCTTGTTCCTGAAAATATCAGTAACAATATCATCCAGAGAAACTGGATGAAAGTATAAGTTAGAGAGAAATGGGCCAGTCAGATTTGAAGAACAGATTTCAGCAAGAACAGGGTGTGAACTAATGTGAAGCAATTCCAGGGCCAGTAGAGAACTAAGTGAGTCAGGGCAAGAGAAATGACATACAGTTCAGCAGTGAACATAGAAGCTGTAGAGGGGATACTGCATGCAACCACCAAACCATAGCAGAGCCCACACAGTCACCTGACTTCAAACCATTTGTACAAATAAGAATGAAAGGATGGTTGAAATGATGTTCAACAAATAAAAGGCAGTATTTCCAATTGGGAGTGTCTACTTTTCTCAAATGACTTAAAGATAGGTCACATTTGGAGATTGTAAGAAGCCATAGTGGGATGGTCTAACCAGTGGATACAGCAATGCCATCCAAGGACAGACCCAATTCATCCATTTATTTGACACCCTGGCCATAAAAGTGGCCTTTCTTGGGGTTATTTAACTTTAATATATAAAAACTTAAATTTATTGCTTATAAGCATTCAGTTAAATCCAATTAGTTTATTTTAATAAATCATTTTCTTTGGCTTTTAAATAGAAGTGGACAGACACAGCCTGTATCTCCCTGCTCATGCCTCCATGGCCATCACCACAAGTACTTCTCACTAGCACTCTAATAAGCTTATTGAAGATCTTTTTCAACTTCACTTCTTGAGATTTTTTCCAAACATTCCGAGACCTCTTTGCAGCTTTTATTGAAATACCACTCACAGACCTCAAACAGACTATTCAGAGTAATAAATATCATTACTAACCCCTGGACCTTTCATAACATCTCAAAAAGCCATTTGCCATCTATCCATAAGTTGTGTGTGAAGTGAAGAGTTGGTTGGTTGATTTGGTGTTTTATGGCATAAAGCAGCTAGGCTATCTGTGCCAAATATCCAGTAAAAAAGTAAAAATAAAGTAAATTCAGTAAAATTCATAAAGGGAAATTAAGGTGAAACAAAACAAAGTTTAAAAAAACAATTTTAAAACCAATGCTTAGAGAAAAACTACAGTAATGCAAGTTGTAAAGGACTTTCTGTAGCATAACAGTAATTATCATAACTCACCAGAAAAATTAAGAGGTAAGTATAAAAATCACTGTTAGCCACCTGAAGTTGGTGGAGTGAAGAGAAACAGAATTTTCTGTACACCCCTAATTAACTTTTGTTCCCCTTTGGGGAACTAAAGATAATTTAACCTAAATATCTACCAAGCAACTGCTACATTTTTTGCAATAAAAATACTCTATTGGACACCACTGCTTTACATAAACATTTATGTTACCCATGCTTTAGGAAATATTAGATTGAGCAATGTGACAATAGCTTACATAAAATTATCTATACATTATCTATACAGCTTTATAAATGTTAAATAAATCAGTTAAAATCATTTTAACTTCATTTTATAAACAGCTATCTCACCAGTTGCATATGAACTTACTAGGATATCTAGAAAAGACAGATGAATCCAATCCAACCAGTCTCACATGAGAAGTAGAGCTGTTGGAAAGTCTCCACCGATCTTGAAGAAAATCTGTTTGGCAAACAGACTGTGAGATAGAAATCCTAAAATTGAGCATTCCTCGCTTATTGAAGTGCGTTTATTGGAAAAGTTTTATTCCGGCATTAGTCTATGCCTTCAATGAAGGTGATCCTGACCAGAGAGTTGAATTTTTTGAGTAGTACCTGGCAAAATCTGAAGAGGATACACAGTTTCCAAACAAGATTGTCTGGAGCGATGAAACCACATTTAAGTTAAATGGCTCAGTTAATCACCACAATTGCACCTGCAGGGCACCTCAGAACCTGCACGTTATAAACTTACCAGAGGTTACAGTGTGGTGTGGATTATTGGTGTTAGGATCATTCTTTTTCAAAAACATAGTCACTGGTCTTGTTCATCTGAACTTGCTGCAAGAATCTATCGTGCCATGCATTCAAGAACAACTTGAAGATGAGGAGTTTTATTTCCAGCAAAATGGAGCACCTCCTCACTACCATCATAACGTGAGGGCCTATCTTGACGAAATTTGCCAAACAGATAAATTGGGTGAAGAGGGAGCACTGAATTTCCCTAACATTCACCATACCTTACATCTCTGGACTTTTTTTTTTTTAATAAAGATATATCAAATATAAGGTTTATAGCATATAGCATACAATCAATGAGCTGAGAGCAGCAATTGAGAGAGAATGCATTCAAATATCATATGAAATGATTCGTTATGATTTGCAATTCCATCTGGTCAAGTTATCAGCAGTGCCTGAATCAGAATGGTCATTAGTTCGAACACCTGCAATAACAAAAAATTCTATACTTGTCTTCTTAAACTTGGATTATAAAACCCAGATATATCTTAATAAACATTGTATTTATAATCATTCAAAGTGTGTACACATTTTTTTGAGACACCCTGTATTAAATTAGCCCAAATTATTGATGCAAAGCTTTATTTCATTTACTTGCTTCACATATGTAATTGTCACTCATTAACAAGTCACTTTAAAACCCTTACCCTTCCAACATCCTGGATTTCCCCATGCTCAAAACCAAATATCAGGCACTCTGACTTGGAAAAACAGGTAAAACTGGGCATCAAATTAATCTTTGGTTTTATGAAAATACTGGCTAGACAGAGCATTATAAGCTGTGTGATGTATATGTATAACACTTTGAAATTCATGCACTTTCACAACTCAGCAAACAAATGTCGATACTTTCAGGTTTGGCAGAATGATCAAGGAAAAAACAGTTTCACAAACCTAAATGCCCACAGTATCTACAGACAACCCCGTGCCTGTTGACAGTACATTAGCAGCCTCAAAAACTGTATTATCTACACATTCCACAGGTAGCTTTATTTAAGACAGAATTCCAAGATGATGTTCCTGTAAGTCAGTTGAAAAATTGATATTGATATGTCTGTAAGCTGCTTGATTGTGAAAACTTTGTTGAGTGAGAATGAGAAATTATGAAAATTCCTTTGTCTGATAATTCAACTTACTGAAGAATAGTAGATATGTCAGCTAATATAGAGAAGTATGTTTTCAAATGTATGATGAATTCTAAATTTGCCATTCAAGTTGATGAATCAAGTGACATTAGTAGAAAAGCACTGTTGTTTGCTTATGTCAGATTAATTTCCCGTGACAAAATAATCATGCATCTTCTATGTTGCAAGAAACTTGAAAAACATACCAGAAAACAAGATATTTTCCAAATCATTTCTAAGTATTTGGAAAAATTTGAGATTTCATGGGACTCTTGTGTTGGAATTTGTATGGAATGTGAGAGGCTTGGTGCCACTCATCCAACAGAAAAATACAGATGTAATACCAACTCACTGTTTTTTACATAGAGAAGCATTAATCAGCAAGACACTTCTAGCTGATCTGAAGTTGGTTCCAGATCAGGCTGTGCACACTGTGAACTTCATCAAAGCAAAACCACTAATGGTGCAGTTATTTGCTCAACTCTGCAAAGACATGGAATAAGAACACCAGTGCCTAATTCTGCACATCATGGTTCACTGGCTATCTTTCAAAAAAGTTGTAAATCAGGTGTTGGAATTAAGAGCATTTTAGGAATAAGAGAATCCACTGAATGGTGGAGAATGACTGGTGTTCAAGGCTGGCATATTTAGCAGATATTTTTTCTCAGTTAAATGTACTCAATGCCAGTGTGCAAGGCTGTGATGACAATATTCTCACCACTACAGACAAACTACCTGGATTAAAAAAAAAATTTCAGCTCTGACTTGGAAGAGCGATGCAACATGACCTCAAAATGTTCCCACTGGTAAAAAGTTTTAAAATGAGCAATGAATTGTATGGCCTCATACAGGAATATCTTGCAACACTAGTAGAAAAAATTAATCAGTACTTCCCATCGGCTGGGTTAGAGATCCCTTTGCGAATTCCAACTGTTCAGATCTGACATTAGATGAGGAAGAGGAAATAGCATGCATTTCGAGTGATTGCACTTTGAAAATGAAACATGGGAGTATTCAACTGGACTCTTTTTGGATATACAACCAGAAACAATATCCACACATCTCTTCAAGTGATTATCCATTCTTCTACAGTTCTCCATGACATACTGTTGTGAATAGGGATTTTCAGCTCTGACAAATATCAAAGACCAAAAAAGAAAAAGGCTTATTTGTATTGATGAGGAGACGAGAATTTGTTTGTCTCAGATTAGACCTAATATAAATTAGATTACTGCACAAAAAACAAGCTTACACTTCTCATTGAAACTGTATATTTTGTGAATGAATCACGTTTTTATGTAGTTGCACTATTTTATACTTTCTGGATGTCTCAGAATCATATTAAAATGTAGTTGTGTTCTATGTTATGAATAAAGCATTGCTAGGAATTGAGTTTTGTTTTTGAAGGTATTTTTTAATCATTAAAAATATGGTGTGGTGCAAGCAAATTTTCATTTCAAAAGTACATCCCAGAGAAAAAAGTTTGGGAATCACTGCTGTAAGTGCACAATATCTTAGTAATGGAACCATAGATGCATGATTTATAAAAGCTGGTTGATTTATTGTTTCATGGCACAAAGCAACTATGCTATCATGCACCATTTATAAAAATAGATTTAAAGAAAAAAATCAGGAGCAAGACTTGTTAGTTCCATCTCCTCTGTATAATTTGGTCTTTCCCGCACTTGCTAAATCTCAGTTTATTGTAGTTGGTTGCAAAGATGCCCAGAAGACAGTAAAGGTTACCTTACCATAGCTAAACAAGCAGGAAAGCTGAAGCACTGTGGGTAATGAAAGTTGCTGGTAACAACTTTATTCTTTCCAACTGATAGTCTATATAAATTATGCACATGATATCATACACTGGGTCAGCACTGTTTATTCTGAATATAAAACAAACTAGAGAACTTAGCAGTTAA
Organism: Carcinoscorpius rotundicauda; assembly: GCA_011833715.1. NCBI lineage: Eukaryota > Metazoa > Arthropoda > Merostomata > Xiphosura > Limulidae > Carcinoscorpius > Carcinoscorpius rotundicauda. The sequence continues at coordinate 36,580,549 of CM022393.1, forward strand.
ATGCTTAGAATTGAATTGTGTGATAATACCAATTGATTGTGTTACTGTTGATAGTACAAAACCATGGATCTGACCTTTGATTATCTTTGTTGTCATCTCTATGTGAAATATGGCTACTACATAAGAGCAACACTTTCCTAGTCCTGCTATGCACATACAATGCTAGGGTAGACATTGTGTGGGACAACTTCAGACCAGATAGTTTGAAGGAGTAAACATCAGAAGAGAGTGGGAAATATTTCCTTCAATGAGTAGAGACAAAAAATACAATAAAACAAACTTGGGGAGTTCTTGTTGAGAGCTACCAACAACAAAGGAATTACTTGCATTTTTTTAGCAGAGAAAACAACAGATAAGCAAGCAATTAGCACACTGCATGAAGATTTTGTGCATCATCATCCAAGAAACATAGAAGGACTCGCCCCTTTGACACATAAAGCAGACAACCAAAAGTGGCCCTAGCAGTATAAAACTATATAAAAGTTCTGATGTGACAGTCCCTTACTTTGTTGTCAAAGGTAAGAGTATTACATGAGACACCTGGAACATTTATCTTGAAGTCACGGGATAATTCACTACACTGATGAGACAAACACACCTGTCAGATGTGGATTTATCACTCTGTTATATGGCCAAACAAGTTTAAGATATCATGTAAGTGAAATTTGATAGAACATGTTTGCATAAAAATGCCAAGAAGTGAATAAGATTTCACTGGAACAAGATGCTCTTCTTCAGCATGTAAGGAGAGCTACATAACATGTTAAATATTACTGGAACCAGTCTACTGAGCCCCTAAGTGAGCTTCCAGGACTGAAAAGGTGGAGCTGAGCAGATACTGATGAAGTGGGAAATTCTTTGAAGCAATCCCCTTGAGGCAGGAAAAATATACATTGAACTTTTACACTGCAATTGCACAAACAGATGCAAAACAAACTGCAAGTAAGTAAGAGCTGCATTGGTCTTCACAGTCATTTGCAAGTCTGGTGACTCTTGTTAATGCAAATGTGAAATGAAAATCAGTGTAAAAAATACAGAATTGTTATATTGAAACATTACTTTCAGTTGCTCAATTTTACATCAACAATCTATGTAAAAACATATAAAGTAAATTATCAAGTAATACAATTAATTTTATGTTTATTTGCTATTATAATAAATTGCATAATTCCACATTCCCAAGTTTACTAATTAAAAAATATCTAAAATATTAAATATAATATGTATGATTTTTATTATTACATTTTCTACAACAATAAAAATGCTTATAAGTGTATTTTGTAAATTATACTCATAATGTTCACAGATTACTTGTATTAGTCTAGTAGATAGGGGAAAAATTGTGCACTTTGTGGTAAAAGTATGAAAATTGGTACACGTATACACTGTGCCAAATAAAGTAGATTTAGACATTAAGTTGTTTGTGCTCTTTTCTAAAATATCATCTTTAGATGGCTGTACATGATCACCATCTCCATAAAAGATGGATATGATGGTATGGCACATTCAACAATGCTTTTGAATTCAATGACCACGAAACCCTACATGTTGACACCTATATGGAAGCTCTATACCTCTCTTAATTTCCAACATGTGTTGCATTATTCTGAAAAATCTTCCATTTTGATAATACAAAAACAAAATCTGGGATGTAACTATATTTAAATTTACATTCCTTGGCATGATGCATATGTATGCTGAGTTCCAGGCTTTTACAATAAAGTCCACAATTCTGTCCTTTTTATACACTTACACAATGAACTAAAACAAAATGTACTGATTGAAATGTTTATAAATTAATTTCATAAAGTGGTTCCAGATGATTTCAGATTAAATTACTGAACCTTTTGGAAACTGAAAACAAAAAAATTGATTTCATCATAGGTGAGTAACATTTCTATATTCATGACTTGAAATTTAGCTCACAAGTGATTCATAAAAACAAGATGTCAAATTATGTGCAATTGCTCCTATGACACAATTAGCATCACAATTAAGTTAATTAATTAAGAGCCAAATAAAGTGGTATTTTAATCACATTTGTTTAATTACCAATCTGTTCAAATCCACTCACATGTAAGTAATTTTCTCCATACTTTGATAAATATAGGGTGATATTGTTCGAGTGTTAACTTCTTCTGGCAGTTTGGGCAGGTATGACTATTTTGAATGGCATTGTTGATACAATGTATTACAAAAGACATGGCCACAAACAGTAGATACAAGTTGTCACTATGAAAACTGGATCTGAAAGAAACAATGAATAAATATATCTGCAGAAAGAGTAACATTATATTTAAAAGGTTACAAGCTACAATAAGAAAATGTATAACTTTTTCAAGCCTTACCAGCCTCATGGCAGCACAATGCCATTTTTGTAAATTTCTTTGATATAAATATCACCATATCTAAAATATAAGCTCTTCAAACATAAATAATAACACTGAACATTTTATAACCTGAATATGAATTTGCTTTATTTACTTTGAAGCCAGGTTTGACACAATAATTCCACAAGCTTCATAGATTCTGTAACTCAAGATTCATTGCTAATTTTCTTTTACTCTTATTATCATAAAATATCCATACTCTACTATGAGGTGCAAGTGCTCCTCTGTGATTTTCAGAAGCTCCAGTGTACTGACTGAACTTATTTTTAATTGTCAGTTACTTATACAAGACCATAGCTAAAAGAAAACAAAACAACAACAAAAAAAACTATTACGATACTCATCCATCGCAGTTCCTGCATCTATGCAGAAATTAAATTTTCTTTCTTTTCAACAATCATTTTTGGAAACTGAAGAACTATTTTGTGTGGATAATAGAAAAAACTGCATGTGAGGGGTGTTTATGTTTCCAAATGTAAGTATTATACAAATAATGGCAAATATTTTATACGATGAAATGGCATTAATACTAATCTAGCAGCATTGAAATGTAGCTGAATTATCTGAAAATAGAAAAACAATCAAAGTTAAGGTGTTTCAGCATTTCTTGCTTGACAGTTTCTGCTCAATTTTCATTTTAAGAGCCTTCAAACATTCTTCTTTCTCTTACAGCTCTTCTTATGAAAGTGGCTGCTGTGAGGAGGCTAAAGTTTCTTTCCTTTTAAGATTTCTCAAAGTTTTAATCAACTAATGAAAGGATCTATTTAATGTCAGACTCAAATCTGATCTTCTAATACTTGAGGTCTTCCATTTCTAATTCAGTTTCTTCAGCCTTTCTCTTGTCACCTTTCTATGACTAATCCTCTTTAAGTTTTATACTGTTGTCAAACATTTCCTTAGTTATGTCTACTGTGGTCACTCATGACTACAAAAAAAAAAAAAAATCTTCGTGGGACCAAATTCACACCCTAGACTGGAATTTGAGACTTTAATTTTAGATCATTACATTAGATACAGGCCAGTACCATTTTGTATTGTGATTTATTTTGAAGTTTGAAAATAATATTATTTTGTTTTGTAATTAATTTCGAATGTCGTAACTTAATATCTGTCACTGTTATTATACAATTTATGTCATATTTGTTACATTTGTTAATAGTTTAGTGTAATAAATTATACAAGCTGTTATCTGCGTTTTTCTGTTGCGTTTAATCTACAAAGAACTTAAAACGTAAAAAATACGTAACAGGCAGGAAGAGGAAAGAAATAAAAAAAATTAATTTATTAATTAGTTTAATAGTTAATTAATTAGTTTGTTTAAGTATTATTCAGTTAGTTTAATAGTTTAATACTAGTTTATTTTAAATGGTTAGTTTAATAGTTTGCAACATTAAATAGAATATAATTTTTTAATATATCAAAATAAGACATCCCCCAAAAATAAGCCCTAGTGTCATATTTTGGAGTGAAAATTAATATAAGCCTTGCCTTATTTTCGGAGAAACACGGTATATATGATCTTTTGAACCAAGTGATATCAGGGATGTCATGAAACACTCATTGTACTGTTTGAAAATAGTGCTGGAATCCCTTTCTTCCACTCTGCCCAAATTGACCAGTTTTTGGACAAAATAAAAACAGCTCTGGATGATGCATTTAACAACTTGTATTCCTTATCACTAATTTATGAAGTCCTATTTAATTTAATAAGGACTTTCTTTGTAACAAAACCAGTATCAATTTTGAAAAGTTTTTTTAAAATATGTTTTGTCTGTCAAATCCAGAATTGAAAAGTGTCATGGATCAGTTGTTTCCCAGTCATTCTGAAGTGACAAATTTTTCCTAACAAGACCAAAAATATATGTAGTCAATCATACTAGAATTTTTGAGAAAAGGTATGATTTCTCTAGCACATGAGAGAAAAGAAAGCACTTTGGGGATGAAAATATAAGACTTAACAGCTTCATAAATACTATCATATTACTTGAATGTTGGTGGATTTATTCTGTGCACCCATATATATATTTAAAATAGAGTAGCAGGGGCAAGGAATTTTCCACAACACTTTTCTTCAGCTACCTGTGCTTACAAAACTTTAGTGGAAGGTCCAAGTATCTAGTCTTACCTCTAAAGTTTTCAACTTTCACTGGAGAATCTTTGAAAAATAGAAACTTGTCAGATTTTCTTCAAATTTCTAGTCTGCTGTTTTACATCTATCTCCAAAACCATTCTAAACATTATGTGTGTGAACCACAAAGTCCAACATGGAACAGGTGCCCTTTATTTTTGGAGGTCGGGGTTAAGTTTAGTGGCTTCAGTTGATAAATTTCTGGTAATTTCCAATTATACCATGGCTATCCATAGACATCTGCAGTAAAATTTGAGAACCAAGGATTTTGGTAACAAAGAACAGTTTATAAAATAGATCAATTAGCAGTAGCATGTTCTAAGAATTCTAATTTGATATATCTAGTATGGACAGTTTTTCATCCCAAAAGCAAGCATGAATGCCACACTGTTTCACCTTAGGGATTTCTTTAAGCTCTCATCAAACATCAAATTTATGGGTTTTCTCATTTAGTGAAGAAGTGAAATACACAGCTAATCCATTCATGACTATATATGTCTTCTTTATGTGAAAACTTTTGAGCAATTTTACTGTCAGGGAACACCTCTCGAAAGGTTATATGATCCTTCCATTTGAATGAAATGAAACATGACAGTCAATAACTCTCCAAATCCATAACACTTATGATCTTACTTAACATACCAGAAGAAAACTTTTGAACTTAACACATCAGAAGAAGAAACAAATGACTGAATAATCAGTGATGTCGAGAAACCCACTTGTTGAGAATTTTATATGCAAAAACGGCTCGTTTGGGTTCAGAAAATATTTTAAATAGAAGAGCGAACCTGACGATGACCGAAAAAGGTCGAAAAGTTGTTCATAATGCCCACTCACCCGACCAACCATGGAGCCCTAAGAGGGGATATGCTTCAATGCCATACAAGGATACTGCAGCAACGACAGGGTTTCTGAGCACTATACCAAAACACCAGCAACAGGTACAATGTCCACAACACCTGTTGAGAACACCCAACACTGGTACTTGGTTAACCCTACCCCAATTGGACCAGCTGATTCCTGTCTACAGGAATTCAAGGCTAAAGTGGTATGTTAGGGCTGAACACCTTAATCACCAGAATCCTACCCCCCCCCTTTAAGGGTCACCCACATACGGCAAACATGTGGGTGGATGTTTAGATCCCAGGAGAGAGAACAGAACCTTCCCTAGGAGGTCCCCTCACCATGTAGAGGAATCCACACCAAGGGGCTTTAGCAAAGAACATCGATTTTCACCCCAGGAGATGGAAGAGAGGACATGGAGGATGTTAAGTACCCATGTACACTTGACATGTAGCTGTGTGATGTATAGAATGAAGGTCAGCTTACAGTCAACGGTAAGCTCAGAGAACTTTGCTTTAGAGAACACAGAAACATCTCCAAAAAGAAAAGAATCAACAGCTCACACCTTACCTTTGTGGATTGTTTTTGCTGTTTCTTGAGTGAGTTGCCATGTTGAATGCTATTATCATTTTTAACAGCAAAAACTCTCATATTAGATATATCAAAAGTCTTTCAAAACATTTTTCAATATGTTATGGCAATATTGTCATCACAAGAACAATCTACTTTCCACATATCACATGGTTTTTCCCAAACAGAGTTGTTAACATAATTTCCTAGTATTATTAAGACTCAATACTTAAAAAAAAAAAATCATTTTCAAAAGAAAAATAAAAACTTTCAGAAAACTTGTGAATTATTTAAAGTAGATAGTTATATATTTTCACAAACTAGACAAAATTACCTCTCTCATTAAGTGCTCCGTCTTTTTTACCTAAATCTTGACACAAAATTAAACTTTCAAGTTTCGATACTATTGGGTTGAGGAATAATTCGTGAGCGTTTTTTCAAGTTAAAAAAATATATTCATAAATGAAACGCTTTCGCAAAATATTTCATGTCATTTGGTAGATAATTTTTTGCTCTAATAGATGGTGTGTTTGATTTTCATATTTCTTTAATTTTTGCTTTTATTTTCAGCTCATTAAATGGAATGTCAAGTGGACAAAATCGAGCATTTTCGACACCATCTGCTTTTCGCATTTAATCGAGGTGTTAACGCTGCTGAAGCGGCTCGTGAGATCTGTTCTGTGTAAGGCAAAGGAGAAATGCCTGAAAGTACTGCCTGCTGTGGGTTTTAGCGCTTTAAAAATGGGAATTTTGATCTGAAGGACAGGTCACACACTGGTCAACCGTATTTGATGAAGAGCGATTGAACCAACTTCTTCACGAAAATCCACGTCAAACGACTAGAGAATTAGCGGAGCAGATGTATTGTGATCAAAAAACTGTGGTGAACCACCTTCATTCAATGGGCAAGGCTCAGAAACTCGGCACTTGGGTGCCACACTGTTTGAGCAAAAAGAATAAAAATCAGCGCATCACAATTGCCGCAAGTTTGCTTGCTCGACATTGCTCAACATGAAATAAAGTATCATAATAAATTGTGTAATATTCTTTTATATTGTATTCATGTACAATGTTTTGGGTGTAATGTGTTCATGCATTGAAGTATTGTATAGTCTTGCATGTAATGCTTGAAAGAAATTATTTAAAAACGCTCACAAATTATTCCTCAACCTAATATAAATTTTAACACATTTTGAATCTTTTCAGAAAATTTTGCAAGCTTTCAGCAAGAACTGTAAGTCTTCTGTAAACAATAAATCAGAATCTTTATACTAAAAATGTCTCCATGAATGCATGAAATCAAAGTGTAGACAGCTTCAAGTGCAAAGTGATTTTCATGTTAACATTAAAAATGCTTTTCTTTATTTGAAAATTGTCAAAGCTGACTTGTGTAATTTCTCAGACTTCCCAAATAAATTTTAAACTTTTTTCCCAGTAAATCTTTATATTTTATCCATCATTTTCTCTAATCTAATTCTTTATATGGTCTGTCAATTTAATCAAACCTCTAATCCCCATTAAAAAAAAAAGATATTATTATTTTCTTGAATGGCTTTAATTTGTAAGATGAAATTCGACATGGTTATCCTAAATAGTTTAAACTTTTGGCAATAGGATCGGTGTAAAATACAAGTTCATGTACACATTGGTACATGTTAAGTATTTATATTATATCTTTTGATGCAGTATGCATATCTTCCCAATATTGCTCACTTTCAGTAAATACTGCATGTTTTTTAACAAAAAAAATTAGATTTTTTAACGAAATATTTTATTAAAGATTTCTTTGTGAAAATACTGAATTTTTTTCATTACTAGTCTGAGTGTAAAGTGATTTACATGTTATGATTAAAAACTATTCTTTTCCCAAAAGTCTCAAATGTTATTTGTCTAATCTCTAAAACTTCCTAAATAAATCTGAAATATTTGTTTTTAGTAAGACTTTGTATTTTGTTGTTTACCCTAACTATGTAGGGTCTGTCAATTTTACTGATCTTCTAACCTTGTTTGCAGTAAGAAGAAGGTATTCTACCTTCTACTCCAAAAACAGGTATCAGAACAGAAAAAGATGTTCTGTAATAAGAACTCCTTTTACAAACAGGCACCCCTAATCCAGCCAACATCAGATCCACTGGAACCAACATTTAGCAAATGTAGAGAAGGTGAAAAACTCAGAATGGTGTTTCCTCTCTGGTCCAAAACATTGGGAATTTTTTTGTCCTCTTCAGTAGAAAGAGGGTATTCAGCTCAGTGGGTGTTGTTGCTTCAACCAACACATGTGACCGCATAGAACTAATATCTGGCAGATGTTAGATAGAAGTTGTTCCAGGTGGAGGAGCAAAGTGCAAAATACAACAAAGTACAACATTCAATACCTGGCAGCAACTGGAATTATATATCAAGTCTATAGTAGGAAGGATATCATGCCATCTACACCAGCAGAATGCACTGTGCTACTCTCAACTGAGTGGTATTGTGCACACTCAGGAGGACAGGACTTCATGGTACAGTAACTAATAAGTGACAAGGGCTACCATGCTCTATTAAAAAAAGGAACAAAAAAATGCATTGTAGAGTACAGAAAACCAGCACCACAGGCAGTGAAATAGGTAACCATAATAACCTATTTTGAAAAACTGAAAGATCACTTTCATGGAATCAATTAGCCAACACCTATCAGCATTTGAAATAGCACATCAGGTGTACAACAGGAAGAACTTCAACACCACAGGGCATAATTAAGACTGAGTATATTAGGAATGTCAACACTTGGCACAGAGCAGAGTCCAAATATCCAATAAAGGCACTAACAAAGAAAAAGAATGAATGGAGTACTTACCACTCACAGCAATAACAATGTCTTCCAAGGGGCAATGGAAATGTGTAGCCTAGGGCTTGTTAAGGTGATGGATACGATGGGAAGAAAATACTGAAAATGTAATAGTCATCATGAGAAAAGGAATAAAAACACCAGGCTAATTAACTGGTAAATTCAACCCAAAGGAATAACAGTTTTACATAAAAGTCTATGAAAAAGGTGAAGATTTTCTGAGAGAAACAAATGGATCTTGGAACCATAGAATAGTGTAGTACATGTTTTATACCACTAAAGAGCCTTACTGAGAAAAGGAAGCAGCAGGAATGTAACAGCCATAAAAGTGAGAAACGGATGCAATATAGAGGTATCCTCATGATCATATGGAGTCTTGGACATGAAGGAATGATCAGAAAAAAGGAGAACATAGGAACTAAGAAAAAAAAAAGTAGTGAATACAAGCATATCAATATTCAAGCACACCAACAAGAGCAAGAACAGGGATTTCAAGAAATAGCAACTTACAGAACACAAAGACATAAGATCCAATACAGAATGGAGGACAACATGGAAGTACTAATTCAGAAAGGAAGAAAGGTGGAGACAACAAACAAAATGGAAGGAACAAAACAACACGAATAAGACAAGCAAAAGGAAAACATAAGCAAAGATAATGCCACTCTATAGCCAACAACAGAAGAAACTGAAAGGTCTCGCTTTCAAAAATGAAGGCAAAAAGGATGAAAATGAAGGAAGCTACACAGAAAAATCCAGTTCTCTGAGCAAGAGATTGGAAAAGGGTGTGTGAAGATGAAGTACAGGTACAGATAATGTATGCTGAAGTATTAGAAATAAAGAAAGAGAGAGAAGCACTACTAAAAACCAGTTCAGTGCAGTAGTGGAAATCATGAGAAAGCCAGCCAATAAGTAACTGTAAGCAGAACTACTCAAAATAGGCTGAAGTACAACACGGACACACTAGAGAAAGTGAATAGGAAGATAAGCATATTGGCATCAACCTAACTAATAGCATTGACTGTTCCCATCAGAGGATGAGAAACAAAAATCAAGGATATGGTATATTGAGAAGAGTGGCAAAAGTTTCAAAATCTGAAACCCCCATAAAGCACTCAACACCCTAAAAGTGGGTAGATTTGAAGATCACATCATAGAGAGAAGATTGTTGGGACAAGATAACCAATCCACAACCAGATTCAGGGCAGCTGAATTATGATATGCCGAAGTGATGGGACAGCAGCAGGCTAAATAAAGAGGATCTACTGTGAAAAAATAGAGATATATCAACCAAATGCTCCTTGCCTGGTGATCTAAGAGACCATCACAGAAGTGTTGGAATGAACCATCACCAATCAGTCCCTAGGAGCCAGCAGGAAGTAAAGGAAAACCTGACAAACATTAAGATGTTCGAAGATTGATATGAAGCAAACACTAAGAAAGAGACCATCACTCTAAAACCTCCTTAGTGATGAGATACACTCCAACCATAAAAAGAGGGATTTATAAAAGGTGAAAGTACGACAAAAATAGAAAAGTTAATCAAATTATTGGGGTCAAATCCTCACCAAGAAAGAAGCAATATCAATGCGGCAAATCTAAATAAAGGAAGTTGAAATGTTGATAATCAAAAACATGATAATTTACAGCATGTGAGGGGTCAAGACACACATACTCCTGAATATAAATGCTCCCCAAAACAACTCTCATGAACCCTAATTTTCAGGGAAGGAGGAAACAGTAAAATATTGACTCAAAGATGAAGGGAATACAGGAAATGGGAGATAAGTATATACCTGAATAACCAAATCCAGAGCAAATCCCCAAAAACACTGATTTAGAAGCATTCTTAGGAGAAAAAAAGCAATCCAAATTCAGACCTTCCCTATTACTAAAAATAATGACAAGATATTCATCAGTTTATTATGTTTTTTGCATGAAATTGGTTAACTACCAATGGATCAGAGTTGTCACTTTTTGGGTAAAAAAATTGTGATTCTGATCAGTTGGACATGATAAGTAATCCTGTTGCAGCAGCTGTAGTCATGACTAGCTGAAATTGCAAGTGCATAATTCATGAAATTGAAAGAGGAGAGAAAACAAATGAGACTGAAAATAGTAAAAAAAAATGCAATTAAAGTAGAAAACATATAATGGCAAAAACTTCTGAATAATTGAATCAAACCACAAGTAAAAATACATCTATTAAATCAGACTGCCAACTTAAAAGTGATTAACAGTGGTACATTCCTGTTGCTGCATAATCATTTGTATGTTAGTATGCAGAAATAAAGAAACTTTAAAACCTAGTGGCAAGTGAAAACTTGCATCTATAGAGAGCAGTGTAAGTCTGGAAAACTTTTTTGTGAGTAGAGGAAGGATATAGTATCAGGATTTTAGTTACTTTTAAGATAATAAATTATAAAAATGCATGAAAAACAAGAAATATAATGCTTATTTGAATCTTTTTTGTTATTGTCAACTTTCAACAAAACTTAATTCTAACTTTTTTTTATTACAGGTACTACAACACAAAATAAATGTTTAGTTAATTAAATAGTACACCTACGAACAGAGTATAATAACAAGTAAAAGGCATACAATATCTTGTATTATCGCAATGTTTCTAGCTTTCTAACTGTGCAATAAGAACCATAAAATTACAGCTAACATCATCAACACATTTCCCATGGGAATAAAGTTTAAACTGAAAACAAAATACACGACCTTCTGTATAGGAAATAATGTAATATATGTCATTTGACACACTTAAACTTTGGCTTTCTACTGGTTATAAACAATGTAGTATTAAACACCATACAGAACTGCTGGCAATTTATAAAAGAGAGGATGTGACAAGTTATACCTCCTATTCAACTACTGCATACCTCAATCAGCTGGAAAATGACTTTAGAACTCATACTGTTCCACATGAAGATACATCAGTTAAGATATTCTATATAATGCCTGTATATTTAGATGTAATGAGCATATCAAAATAAATATGGAAAACCATTGTTCTCACGATTCAAGATTATGGAATACTACCATATACCACCACAAATATCGATACCAGGACTTTAGAATTGTTAGTCTGCACACTTACACTGTGCCAGTAGAAAGAATATAATCTTTGTAAAAATTGCAAATATTTTGATAATGGTTTTGATGTTTTGGAGGCTTTATTTGTAGGTTTGAAATTTAGAAAAATCAATTTGTGGCTGTTATGTAAATATCATGTAAATGTTATGTAAACAACAACCATGTCGAGAGTGTTATGTAAACGACAATCATGTTATGTCGTGTTTGAATTTCCATATTTATATTATTGTTTGGAGGTTTAAACCAGTGAAATTTAAAATAACACTTTAGAATTAATTAAACTTCATTTAGAATTATTTATGTAAAAATTTCTAGAACTAGGTAAATTGATCACTTGTGTTTGTACTCTGGAATTCTGGGAAGTTACGCGATTAGTATATAAACAGACGGCGATGCGAGGGAAGAAGTCATCCGTTTTTACTCGGATCAAGAAGTTTGTCTCGTTTGAGAAAGTTTAAACGTTTGCCGTGTGATTATTCAAATTGAATTTGTGAATAGAGCTAGATCAACTAAAGCGGTGGATTTATTTTATTGCGTCAATCTTGATAATTCAGTCGAATTACGGATTATTCAAATTGAATTTGTGAATAGAGCTAGATCAACTAAAGCGGTGAATTTATTTTATTGCGTCAATCTTTATAATCCAGTCGAATTACGGATTATAACGAAAGCCAACACGTATTGAACTGTGAATTTTTTTGAAAATACCCGTTCAAACTTCGTAGATCCCGCCGTGGGACTAAATTCCCCGCCTAGATTGGAACTTTGGATTTCGGATTTGGACACTCATTCTGGATCATATTATTAAGCACAGGCCAGTACCTTTTTGTATTATAAGTGGTTTTGAAGGTTGAAACTGGATATCTGTTATTGCTATTGGATAATTTATTTTTTGTCTATCACATATAAGTAGATCATTGTAATAAATTATACAAGCTGCTATCTGTGTCTTTCTGTTGCTTTCAGTACACATAAAAAACGTAACAGTGGCTCAGACGATAAGAATTGCCACATAATCTGAAGATATTTATTTCGTGGGATTTGAGCTGGTCCAGTGTTTGCTTTTTCTGGAAATTAGCTAAGTAAGTCAATTCTAGGACAAGCTAAAATTCTATATTATTGTGTCATGACTTATGGGTATTTCTTACAGATACATTTGCTTCAGTGCTCAAATGGAATTAATGAAAAGCACACACCTCTAGAAAAACGTGAATTTTCATAAGCGAGTGAAGACCTGTTAAAGAACAGTCTTCCGATCTCTTTCCTGCCTGCCAGCTTTTGAAGAACGTAACTGTCCTTCAGCATCATTGGTTAGTAGCGCAAAGATCAGAAAGTAGACAAGAAGCAAGTAGGGTCGACAAATCTGATGTTCCATGTCTCATAAATTCTTTACCCACTTTAACCGAATGAGTACAAACAAACGTGAGTAAAATGGTAATCTAATATGAGAAAAACAACAACGAAGAAATAAAGTACGAGCTAAATTAAAATCACAGCGCGGCTGTTTTTATAACGAAGACTAAACTATAAAATCTGGATACATTTAAAACTAAGTAACTAATACATAGTATAGTACCAAAAGTACAAAGAAGTTCAATCTCCAGTTAATCACAGGATAAAAAGAAATGTTTACATAGTTTGAAGTGCTCAGTCCATTTATTATAGTTTAAAGTTATTAGGAAATAAACTTATTAACACGGACTTAATTTGTATATGTGTATTATTTTGTTCATGATTATATGATTTAACAACTTTTAATCAACTTCTTCATATATTTCATTTTGAATTTTATTCTAATTTTACATTCACAGGTATAAACCTAAAAAAATATCCATTTTTATGAAATTCATCAAATTATTTTTCTTCTTTGCTCATGGGACATTTATTAAATAGTTCGAATTGTTATAGTAACACTAACCTTTAAGTTTAACGAACACTTCAAAAATGCAACCGCAAAATTTCAAATAATCATGATAATGCTATGATGTCAAACACTATGTGATATGAAAAGCATTTTGACAGTTCAGAATGTAATTACAGTAACATGTAATAAATGCTGTTTTACATGATCAATCGTTGGATTGGTATTTTTGGGGTGCTTGGTAAAAATAATTTGAAGTTCAACCTTGGTAATAACAACGAATTATTTTATTGCTTTAAAAGATGAATAATGTTTGTTGGAGGCTACGTTTACTTATATATCTAACTTCAATAACAACAGTTCACAAATCCAAAACTTGCTTGCAGTATTTCAGTCACAGACGCATTAACTGGTACTGAGCTATCTCAACCAAAAACTGATTAAATACTCACCTAGTGCTCATTTTCTACTTTGTGCAGGAATCTTCTAAATCATAACGTAAACAAACGTCTAAATTAATACGTTCAAAAATATTTTACAACAATACTTTAGAAGTGGAACTGTATCTGTTCAAATATTTAAGGTAATAGTATAATTTTTCAGATACTGTTTTGGTTTGTTTTAGAATTTTTTGCAAAGCAACTCGAGGGCTATCTGCGTTAGCCGCCCTAAATTTAGCAGTATGAGACTAGAGGGAAGGCAGCTAGTCATCACCATCAATCGCCAACTCTTGGGCTACTCTTTTACCAACGAATAGTGAGATTGAGTGTAAAGTTATAACGCACCTACAGCTGAAAGGACGAGCATGTTTGGTACGACTTGGAGGCGAACCCACGACCCGCAGCTTACGCGTATAACGCTTTAACCAACCTGGCCGTGTGATTGACATTTTAATTGTTCGATTTGTCATAACATTTCTAAGGTTTTGTAGATACTGTTCTATATATATCAAGTTCTAGCAGCTGAAATCAAGACAGTATTACAGATTTGCTTTCACTCTTACATGTATTTAATGTTGCCATTGTAATAGGAATGACAATCAGTGATGTCGAGAAACCCACTTGTTGAGAATTTTATATGCAAAAAACGGCTCTTTTGGGCTCAGAAAACACTTCAAATGGAAGAGCGAACAACGTTTCGACCTTCTTCGGTCATCGTCAGGTTCACAAAGAAAGAGGTAACTGGCCGAAAGCTGACCACATGTTTGGAAGGGGTTGAAGGTCGAAACGTTGTTCGCTCTTTTATTTGAAGTGTTTTCTGAGCCCAAAAGAGCCGTTTTTTGCATATAAAATTGTAATAGGAATGCTTCGTATATACTGTTATGTATACAAAAGTTTTATTAGTTGAAATATTTTCATGACAATAGTAAAATTCTGAAATCATTGTAAAACTAATTTAACTCTGGAAATTGGCATTATAATGGTAAGAATAATACTTTGTAGACTTATTTTATTTTCGGAACTTTGAAAGTATGAATTTTGGACAGTCACTTAAATAGCTTATAAAATTAGTTTTTTACTTTGCGAATATTATTATCTATGCGTCTTCTAGATATAACATTTCTTAGTTTAAACATACATTCATATGTATTAGGTTCTTTGTTTTTAAGAAAGAAAAACAGTGTGTTTTGCATAGTCTTGTTTTCTTCAGCAGGGTGATATTAGTTTCTCCAGTGTTAGGTCGTTTAATAATGCAGTGTCCTGATGATAGCTTTCAAAATATAAGGTTATGTGCTTGGCTAAGACTTTAAAACTCATTACGTTGGTCGTCAGTCAGGCATGTAGAATCTACTTGCAGTTCCTCCACTTATAAAAATTAGCATATTTTGCAAAAGCATACCGAAATTGTTTTTTGTTGTTTTTTTTGGCACGTGTATTACTATGTACATTTAGAATTAAAGTTTTGTACAGAATATTTTCATGGATTACAAAACTAACTTTTTATGTACAATATCCACTGAGTCTGACAGCATCATTCTGTAAGAATTATTTGATAGTAAATAATATAGGTAAACCCTGTTCTGCATTCCACATAATTTACATACATATTGATTTCATCTTTGAGTCTGTCTGAGCTTACTCATTTTATACAACATTCTTGAACAAACATATGGAAAGGGACACGTATTAGAAGGTATAATGTTCGAGGCACGATAAACTGCTTAACATGCTCCACACTTCCAACTGTAGGCCACTATAACAAAGCCAGTCAATCACATTATTTGGTTAACAGTAGCCGTCTAGGTGGCGAAAGCTTGTCTTCTGAGCAGCAGATCTAAATTAGGGATGAATCTCCTAAAACTAAGGTATTCTGACCTAGCAGTTTAGCCAGAGAAATACCAGAAAAAGATGTTATTCAGATACTAAATACGAATATCAAAAATGTTGGTACGGATGCATGTTGCTTTTAAAAGTATTTCACAAAAAATTATTTTCAAACACACGAATATAATACACACAAACTCTTATATTATATATGACATGCATGTTTAATAATAATAACAGGCGGTGCTTTAAGCTACTCGAACTCATTCCATGAAGTCGTGAATACAGAATTCTACCCTCAGGTTAATTCTAACCTTACCCAAGAAATCCGTGTGCAAGAAATCATTAAGGTTTAATTCTTATGTTTAAAGTTTAAAACAATATTTCCAGGAAAGAACAGAGCTAAAAGTTTGATTCTCTGACTCTTCAGCCATTCGTCAATCTTTTAGACATTTCTTCGTAGCATTCCAAGCTAATCGTGACAGACTTACAAAGAAGGGTCTTACGAAGGATTTAGTTTGATAACACGAATCAAAAGAGCATTATGGATACCAAAATATATCCGTCACTGCATGGACTTAATATATTCTGCTTATAAAGTTTTTGTAATACGGGAAAAACATGAGAAAAGTTGATTTTATTTTCAAGTTTGTTTGTTTGCTTTTGAATTTCGCACAAGGCTACTCTGATAGCCGTCCCTAATTTAGCAGTGCAAGACTGGAGGGAAGACAGCTAGTAATCACCACACACCGCCAACTCTTGGGCTACTCTTTTACCAACGAATAGTGGGATTGACCGTACATTATAACGCCCCCACGGCTGGGAGGGCGAGCATGTTTGGCGCGAATCCGCGACCCTCAGATTACGAAGCGCACGCCTTAACGCGCTAGGCCATACCGGGCCCTTATTTTCAAGTTAGCAGTTAAATAATTTAACACTTATGTTAAAAAATATGTATCTGAGTTTTCTCATAGCAAAGCAACATGGGGTTTCTACTCTGTCAGCCGAGCAGAATCGAACCCATAATTCTAGCGTTGTAAATCCATAGACTTACCTCTGTTCCAGCGGGGTACGTAGTACAACCTATAATCCCCGTCGCACCAAACATGTTCGCCCTTTCAGTCGTGGTGGCGTTATAATGTCACGGCCAATCCCACTATTCTTTCATGAAAGAGTTGGCGGTGGGTGGTGATGACTAGCTTCCTTCCCTCTAGTCTTACACTGCTAAATTAGGGACGGCTAGAACAGATAGCCCTCGTGTAGCTTTGCGCGAAATTAAAAAAACAAAACAAAACACCACCTATAAGAAATTAAAACGATTGCAATTACTAGGTATTTAGTAACACTTTGAAGTTAACTTATCTTCATCAGTTACATAATAAAGAGATTAAGAAATAAATAATTCAATGGTTGATTCAACATGATAACTTTACACGATGATATCGGTGTTATTTATCACAACCCATATCTAACCTTTTTAACTTTCCATGCATAATACTTGCGGAACTGAATATTTTAAGAAAGTGTTTTACATTTTGTGGCTAATAAACAGTATCTTTATGTGATGTTATACTTAATTTCAAATTATTTTGACTTTATCATGTACAACGTTTCACAAGGATCCTCAATGTAAAGTAGCATGTAAGTTTGAAAACTTAAAGAAGTTGTACATGTTTGTGCGTAACTTTATACTGGAGCAGCATTATTTTTTTAGTGTCTCTCTTCCTAAGGCTGAGCGTGATAAGAGAGTTACCGCACATGACTTTCGATTTATTGCTACATAAATGCGCTCTGGGTTTTGTAGTCATATATGCTTAATGAGAGTAATGGTAAAATCCCACTCTTCAATTAAAATAGCTTAAAAGCTGGCGGTGGGTGCTGTTGAATAGATACGTTACCTTTAACAAATCAGTCCAAAATGTAGCACATTTAGCACAGGTATTCCTTTTACGCGAATATCTGAAACAAACAAACAAATAAAATCATTATTGGAGAATATTACACACTAAAAACCAAGTAAAATGTAAATTACAGAACAGCTTTGAGCGTGTAGAATATTATGTAAATAAAATTAATAAATGTTAATATCATAACCTATAACAATAAAAATAATAAAATCAAAAATAAATTATAATGCTGGTGTTAATTTATATTTATTTTAAAGATAATTTCCGAAACTCTCTGCATATTAGGTAAGGTTTTTATCCTAATTAAACTGTTGCTTAATGTATTTATTTTAATGTTTATTGTAATAGGTTTACTTTTATGTATTTATTTTAATATATGTGATTGTTTCACTTTGATGCATGTGACGTATATTGTTGGATGTGTATTGCGCAAGCCCCACTGGTTCTCTAAATTTGTAAAATATTCTTGCTCCCAGGAATTAGCAATATATGGATTACGAAAACACTAGATAAAAGATGCAGTACAGTTTGTAAATCTCTTGTATACAAACCATTAGTTGAATATTTATTTCTAAGAACCGTTGTTGTAAGTTGTATTTTTATTTGTATATCAAAGTATATTCATGTTAAGAAAGAAAATTGTCTTATTGGCAAATATCATAAATGTAATATATACTAGCATTTAATTAATTTATAAATTGAAATTTCCCACTATTTGAAATCTTAATACATAGTGTACGTAACATAACAAATCGGAGACTCGCCTGAGAAAAGTTACAAAACTTAACTTTGTATACCTTAAAATGACCACATATTGGTGCAAACATTGTACGGCCTTTTTAATGAAAGTGTTTTATTTTACTTTTTAAAACGATAACGAAAAATAACATGAACAATCTTCTTTTTATGACGCCATTTTCTGCGTGGCTTGTGTTATTTTATCGAAGTAAAGCGTAGCTAGTGCTTTGCTGAAATGCTCAGAAGGCTAATATTTCAATAAAAGTAAGTTTCAAATTAGATTTCTTAAAAACTGTAGAAACGGATATCTGAAATATGACTTTAAAAATGTCACGAGTCTAACGTGATCTAATGGCTATCGCACCCAAAGTAATGAAGTGTGAATCTGAGGGTTGATGGTTTTTGTCTCGTTACAAAAAACGCGTTCCGTGCTTTTGGAGCCGTGAATGTGCTAAAAGACAAACGGCTAGCTCCTTCCCTCTAGTCTGTAAATTAAAAATTTAAAAGTGGCTATATTCGTGACTTTACGAGCGAAAAATGGCTTGGTACGTTTTTCAGATGTGCATAAACTTTGTAATGTAGAGGTTGAGTATGGTATATAAAAACGATTTTGGAATCTAATTACGTCATTACAGTTCATGCCATCATGTTTGGCCATGCTCTATTTTACGACAATGTATCTTTATAATAGCCCTGCAGCATACTTTCTACTTCAGAAAGCTCCGGTGTAAGGTTTCCATGTCCGAAATACACTACTTATTCTTGCTCTAACTCATATAATGTACAAGGATGATAGTTTCTCAGTGGTCGTTTCAATAGTCAGACTGCACAAAAACACAAAGGCTAGTTGACCACTATACCTTTGTATGGAATTGGATAAATAACCATTTCATTTTATAGCTTGAATGGATATTTTGTAAAAGAAACTTGTCGTTTTCTTAATTAATTTGCACACCGTTGTCTGTGACACATTTATAACTTTTGTCATTGACCTCTGTGTTCGTGCATTCTCACTTTTTACAAGACTTTGCATTTTGCTTACTGCGGCTGGGGTTCTACTTGTTGCAGATTCCTACCTAGATAATCTTAACGCTCCAAATTGATCCACATTTCCTTCTTTCCAAAATCGTTAAGTACGATTTCCTTCACGTTCCTATCGTGAAAATTCTAAACATCTGTTCTGAACCATCTTTGATCTGAATGTATGGATATTTTTACATCAAAAAGGGTTGCTTCACAAGAACGATCATTTTCCGTGACATCACACTACCTACGAATCGCCAGATAGTATCAAAATGTAGTGCTAATACATTTCACCATAACTTTATGTCGACCGTGAGTGTCATGTGACTCGTTAGTTTGCATATTTCAAATACTTTTAATATAACACACACAATTATCTGTACTATTTCACGTGTTATTATGAATGATAAATTTAACTTTTTGCTGTTAAATTTGAATTTTGCTCAGCTATAATAAAAGAAATTAAATAATTTTCTTCGGATACTTAACAAGAATCATGTGTATATTTAAATGTTATTGAAAACAGAACCAAAA
Organism: Carcinoscorpius rotundicauda; assembly: GCA_011833715.1. Lineage (NCBI taxonomy): Eukaryota > Metazoa > Arthropoda > Merostomata > Xiphosura > Limulidae > Carcinoscorpius > Carcinoscorpius rotundicauda. The sequence goes on from CM022393.1 coordinate 36,600,739, forward strand.
TCATATAAGGTACGAAGAATTTCAAAGGAAACTGTTCTTACCGTTTTATTTTATAAGTTGACAGGGCGAATTATTAAAAGTTAGGAAAATTGTTGTACTAGTTGTTTTCCCTTTACGTTCTTTCAGTTTTATCCATTTATTTTCAAATAACATCAGTTTTAACAGTTTGAAATGTTTAATTCTACTGTTTGCACGTGCAGATTTAACGTTCCTGCCTTCATTCGAATATCCACTTGTGAAGCACATGCGATTCCAAAATCCAACTTTATCTTCATTCTAGAACTTTCCTAATTGCTGTGCCCCCCAGTGGCTCAGCGGTATGTCTGCGGACTTACACGCTAAAATCCGGGTTTCGATACCCGTGGTGGGCAGAGCACAGATAGCCCATTGTGTAGCTTTGTGCTTAATTCAAAACAACAACAATCCTAATTGCTGTACATCACTTACATATATGCTACAAAAAATAACAACAAAAGACGTTGATTCCCTACATTAAACTGCAATTAGGTTCATAAAAATGTCTTTTTTAATAATTCATAAATGGTTTCTTGTTTTTCCATTTTACATATTGCAACATGAAAGCTATCTGCGCTAGGCGTCCTTAATTTAGCATTATAAGACAAGAGAGAAGACAGCTAGTCATCATGACCTTCTTCCATGGGCTACTCTTTTACTAACGAATAGTTGGATTGACCGTCACAGTATTAACGATTCGGAGTTGAGTGCCCTAACTCGTTGGCCATGCCGCGCCTTTCATAAATGGAATTTTTTTTTGTTTTGTTTTTCTCTTTATTCATCCTACCTCAAAGAGGGGGGTATAAACAAAAATACATGAAATAAAACAATAGTTAAATAATAAGCATATGGAGAGAAAACATTGCAAGATACCACCTTGTTAAAAAATTACAACAAAAGGTATAAAATGAATTAAAAAATATAAAAGAAGTAATGGTTAGCGGTAAGTATCTAAAATCAAATTACACGAAAAACATTAATAAAACAAAGAAAACAATGGAAAACTTGTGACAAAAAAAAAGAAAACTTGTAGAAAAGAATACACTTCATCTTAGCAAAGCACATAACAGGTATCTTTGTTAACAACCTACCATTATAGTGATACAGTAAATGAAACACTAGTTAAGTAATTAGCATATGGGAAAAAAACAACAAAAACAAACTAAAACACATTGTAAGATACCTTGCTTACGTGTTAAAAATATAAAATGATAATTAGCTGTAATTTTTAAATCAAAATACACCAAAAACCTTAATAGAACAATGAAAAAAAGAAAAGAAAACTATTGTAGAAAAAAGCACATTTTATGGAAGTGAAGACAAATATAAACATGTCACCCACATAATTTTTTTTAAATTTTAGACTTGGCAGTAATTTTGGTTTTAAAGACCCTTAAACCCCTTAGGTAAACCAGGGTCGCTCAGAAACTTTTGTTTCTCTTCAGCCCCACACGTGTGTTAGGTTGGACGTGTCATGTAGAAAAGGAGACCAATTTGACTGTTGTGTGTCAGGAAGTGACTATGATAAATGGTAGTTGAAGAGCAGGAGAGCTGGACTGGTAGGCTTTGGTTGGAAAGCTTGATCACGAGCAGGGAGACCAACCCTGCAGCGGGTCGTATATTCTTCTTGGGACCAGTAACGTAGAGAGAGACATGTGTAGTGGGAGAGGGAAGTAGGAAGATAGATAGATATAGAGAGTGAGAGTGATTTAAAAGGATAACGTCTATTTAATAGGTTAGAGTCTCGTTCGTTATCGGAATTTACGAGACAAATCGCTCTACCAACAAAGAATGATAATTTCACCACCCACATAATAATCGTTCAGATGCTATTTATATTATCAGATTGCATGAATAATAACCGTTATGGTGTGAACTAAATGTTTTATTTTTAGCAATGTTTCTAACAGACTTATGAGTAGTAGTATTATTTAGTTGTTTTAACAACTTTTAACTTTTACTTTAATTTACTTTACTCACTATTAAGAATCAGCGGGCAAGCAATAAAGACTAAAATGTTGTTGTTCCCGTAACGGGTCAAGTAACGGTTAAGGAGGAAAGACTACAATACCTTGTTTGTTGTTAAGTGCAAATCTAAATAATGCGTTCTCTCCCCACTACACTATTGAAACCCAATTTTTAGCATTTCTACAGATCTTCTTGGGACGGACGACTAAATTAGTGTTAGTTGTTTTTAGAAAAAAACTTGCATCATAGACTAATTACTCTTTCTAAACATAGGGAAATCAAAACTCATATTTTAGCACTGCAAGTCTATAAACTTACCGATAACCTATATATCGTAAACACTACATTAGTAGGTCTAATAACTTCTGAACAAAGAAAAAAGCAAATATGAATGTATAAAAAAAATATATCAAATACACTAGATCAGCTGTATCTAGTGTCAATGCCCTTCGTTCCATAAAAGGGCACATTTTCATAAACATTGAAAGGTGCGTTTTAATTGCCATGTATTGAATGCCGTCAAGCTCAAACTGCATGTACGTTGTTGAACATGTAACATAGGAGACAATTAAAGAATTAAGAAAATTAACAATTCTTTGCACCTCGTAAACTATTGGTATAATCAGTGCTAAATTTACGGGTTTATAAGAATAATATGGAAGTTCAAATTCCCGTAGTAAACAGAACGCATAAAGCCCATTGTGAAATTTTGCACTAAAAAAATCTTTTTGTTTAGAAACACACCCATTGTTTTGATACTAAAGTTTAGTAAAGCCACCCATATATGAACTTTAGTTCTTTTAAAGATTTTTCACACGACCGAAGTGAATATGTATATACATATATCTTGCAAGAATTTTACTTTTAAATTACAGTACTCTATGGAAATACAAGTTATCGAGATTTCACTCTTATGTACTTTTGTGATTAAAAACAGGATGATAAATCCAATTGACAGAACTGAGAATCATCTACTTAATTTATTTACTATTTTCAAAATTTATAAATTCTTCCCTTTCTTTTATTTATTCTAAAAATAGAATGTTTTATTTAGAAACGCTGTTTATCGCTTTTTAACACAGACCTTACAAGGAGAGGAGGTTCATCAATAAGGTTGTAAAGTTTGTTTGTTTTGAATTTCGCGCAAAGCTACACGAGGGATATCTGCGCTAGCTTCTCCAATTTAGTAGTGTAAGACTAAAGGGAAGGCAGCTAGTCATCATCACTCATCGCCAACTCTAAATAATGGGATTGGCTGTCATATTATAATGCCCTCATGGCTGAAAGGTGTGACAGGGATTCGAACCTGCGACCTTCAGAGTGCGAGTTGAGCACGCGAACCATCTGGTCCTGCCAGGCCAAGTTGTGAAGTAACGACTATAAACGGTCCTGTAGCTGTTTTCATGCACAATAAAATTACTACAAATTATTTAACAGTTTAATAAGTCTTTCTCATTATTATTCCAAACACTCATTTACTTGAAACCTTGTTGCTTGTTATTCTGGATCGTTCTATAGCCAAAATAAGAATAATAAGGTTATCGGCTTTAATGAATTCACACTCTCTCTCAGCTGCTTTCTCTGTTTTTTGGTGTTTTATTTTGGCTGGTATGGCTGGTACGTGAACTTTTATGTTAAAACCAGTCAGCGTATTATTGTAAATGGGCAGCTTTTAATATATTACAATGTCGTTCAGTTTCATGTTAATATCAATAATGGAAACGTAACTAGCACTCTTAATATAAAAGTCGTAGATTATGTGTTTTGTATATAGCGAATGTTTGTCATTTGCAACGAGTGATTATTTTTTGTTATTTACTACAAAACTACTTTCTCTCACTTAGCCAGTTTTCAGATCTCGTGATGACGAGAAACCCACTTAAAGTAAAAATGTATCTAAAGATGGCCTAAGTAGGTCGAAACGTTATTTTCTGCTTTATTGATAAAAGTATCAATACTCACACCAACCGTCCTGAGATATAGTTTTAAGATCTGAGTTTTGTGTGTGTTTCAGAATGATTAATGGTTTTTTTTACAATGTTTTCGTAAATGTACATCGTGTAAGAAGCTTAAACATCATCAGTTCTATAATATATTTTACCAAAAGTGTATCGCTTTTACTACTTGAAAATAATATATTTTGTAAGAACGTTTTGTCAAATAACCTCGTTTGGCAAAAATTGATATTGCCATAATCTGCATTATATCAAGCTGTCTAGCTTGTCTTACAGTGGACTAATGGTTCGTGTTTTGGGTTCTTAGCTAAAAGGCTGCGATTTCGAGGCTTCTCTATTATATATTGTTTTTGCTCAAGACACTTTTGCTCAAGCTCCCTAGTGGCACAGCGGAAACTATGTTTTGATACCTGGTGGGCAGAACACAGGTAACTCATTGTATGGCTTTGTGATTCTCTGCAAAACAAATAAATAAATTAAATTTACTTCAATCATTTCAGTCCACCTAGTTATATAATGGGTACGAGTAGTGATCTACCATACCATGAAGAACAGTCCAGCAGAAGAGACTGGCCTTACAACATAAATTATTGTATGCTAAATCAAGCATCAAGTCTCTAGATATTAATTATTGACGATGTCATTGCTTTAACACCTGTGCAACTTTTCAAGTAAACCATCAAATAAAGGTACTTTGAATATTTGCCTGCAGAAATAATTTGATGTTTTTTTGAAATTCAATTTGTATCCAAATATCAATATTTAGATTTAAATATTTCTTTCAATCGAAATAAAATTCTATCTAATAGGTAGCTTTTGGTTAACAAAATCTATGTATGTTAATCTATATTGCATGAAGAAAGAAACTGATTGAATTAGTTCTAAAAAGTATCTATCTGTAATAAAAAAGGAGACACTTTATTACCAAGTATTTGGACTCATGCCATAATTAAAATATTATCTTTTTCCCATTATTATTACAAGAGTGGTCAAATGTGAAAACTCTCAATCACAGATGGCATGAAGACAAAATTAAAGTTATTGTCAGACATAGCTCAATACCAATGGGAGTGGTATATACTTCAATGTATTTCTTATTTATAATGTTTAAATTCCTAATTTTCATAACTTTAGCTTCCTCAGTATTAACAAGAGCAAGAGTCTCTTTATCATTTTCACGACTGTGAATGTATAGAACCTGGTTGCTAGCTCCTCTCAGATTCCAGAATGGTTGCTGAATTGGATGTGGTTCCCTTTGAGTAAGGACATAAACTACTATTTAGAGAAATATGCACAAGCATTTGGAACACAGACGTTTGCTAGTTCCCCTTCTGATACGCTTGACATTACCAATATGACCACTTTATTTTCAACTTGGATGGAAAACTTGACAATGTTGCCATCCAAATTGTAATGCACGAATAGGACATCCTAAACCGTGAAGCTATTTTTCGTTATGATAGAAACTGTATAATCACTTACTATAACTTTGTACATGTAAAAAGGTGAGCAGCACAGTGTAAAAACAAACTTGTAGTGGCGCTGGTGATGAGAGTAGTGACAAAGCTTGCGCAAGTAGTTCCAGGTAAATCAGCCCTTTACAGAAAAAGTGTTTCATCAGTGGATCTAAAACAATGGCCAATGTAGTCAGTGGTTGAAAGTGACATTTGCTGTGGTTCTAATGAACGTACCTTGTGCAGTACAATTCTTCGAACTGCAGATGAATCCAATGACAATTACAGGTTTACGAAATGTCACTAACGGTAACTTTGTGGCTTTGGAGACAAGTACCACAGAATAAAATAATGTTTCACTATCACTATATATTAAATTACATACCAATCAAGAAGAAGCAGACACAAGTGTCATTCTGCTTACCATCACATTGGAATAATTGTCAACGGTTATTAGTATATGCATTCCAGTCACAGAATTTTAGTGTTATTTCCTCACTGTGGCCCTTACACCAAAGCTAAATAAATTAAATTCGTGACTGAGAGGCAAGAAAAACATATAGAATTCACAAGGTTCGCCAACGCACACAAAATATATGGCAATCTGATTATCTCACATTACTCGTCTACATCCTAACAAGATATGAAACTGTCAGTGCCCCACTTGGATTTGTAAGAAAGCAGTATTTATTATCAAGATAAAGGAAGTATGGAAACATGAGGTCTTGAGAACAATAGCAGAAACAAACACTGAGCTGGTTGGCCATGAAAAGGTTGGTACAACACATTTTATTTTCGAAGTCTTTAAATGGGCTCAGACGTAAAAGACCTAAAGACGAAAGGCGTAAGACTTTCGAAACGTTCTCCTCAACACTTGTGTCTCCACCACAGGCAGTTGCCATCTATTCTACAAAGTTTCATCACGTAAAAGACTTTTTTTGTTTTATTTTCACACAAAACTACACGAGCAGCATAAGACTAGAGGGAAGGCAGCTACTCATTACCACCCACCGCCAACTCTTGGCTTTTACCAACGAATAGCGGGTTTGACCGTCACATTATAATGCTCCCTCGGCTGAAAGAAGAGCATGCTTGATGTGACAAGGATTCAAACCCGAGACACTCAGATTACGAGTCGATTGCGCTACCACCTGGCCATGCTGGGCGTATAAAAAAAGAGAAGGAGATTCTTCCAAATACATTTTTACCAACAGATGACAGTTTTATAGCGTAACTGGTTTGATCTCTGTACCTAGTTTTCATTTTAAAGTATGCAAATATTGACAGTATCCGGTGACGTCTCTCACGTGAATTAATTTAGGTGTGTGAATATTGATGTGGTTATTTATTATTCAGTATTGTACAGAAAAATTAGGCCTCTAATTAAAAGTTATCATTATAAGAGACCTAACTGTGCTTGCTTATTTTATCGACCCAAAGTGTGCAGATGAGCCTTGAATTGACAAAACTGCAGTCAACAGCAGAGGGTGCAGCGAATCAAAGAAGGTATTTAGTCGCAGTGCTACATCCTTATTCTTCTACTCCAGCCAATATGCTTTCGAAAAAAAAAAAAAGATTTTTAATCAATAAATAACATTTGCAAAATATACAAGTGTTCAGTTCACATTTAACTTTATGATATGTGCATGATGTTGTAACACGATTCCTAGGATTAAATTAATATGCATAATCGATGGTGAATCATCCAGGAAAATAAAAGTACATCTTAAATTTAGACTCGAACAAAATATCGTTCCCAGTTATTTTATACCTCTGTGGTAAGAATATCACAAACCATTGATATTGTTAATTTGTTTGAAGTCAAGTATCTACAAATATCTGTAAATTGATAGTTCAGAAACCTTTTCCATACCTCTTCAGGGTTAAGACAACTTACCTAGAATAAGGTATTTATCCAGGTATACACTATATTTCTTGTTTTTTATACGTATTATGTATTTATTGTTGTGACAGTAATCAAAATGTAAAAGCTAGAAAGCTTATATAGCTTAGTGATAGAACATTGGCAAAGTGATTTTTAAATTAGTTTTTCAACAAAATGTAAAAGTAATGCTTTATATATATGCAACAGTCAGTCCCTTAGTATGGATAGTGGGTAATGAATAAATGTCACTAGTAATAAGAGTACTCAATAAAATAATGGATTTTCTAATCATTATGTTAAATTAGCTGTAATCATTGCTGAACTATGTTCTAGCTTCTTTGATACTTCTGTGCTTCTTTCACTTATTCTCTCAAATTTCTTTCTTTGGTTTTACGTTGCTATACTCTCTTAAATATTCTGTGTGGATGTATGTACGTTACATATCAATAAATGGCAGCACTAAAATAGCAACTTGTTTTAACTTTTGTAAAATAGTCTGTTACATTATATGTATTTACTATACTTTCGACAAAGAGCAAGAATATGGAATGATTTACATATTATCAGATACAAACAGATTTAAACTGATAAACACACGGAAACCAATTAAACAAAATACTTCTATGAATGGAAAAAAAACTAACAGAATCTCAGAAAATCTTTATTCTTACTTACGAAAGACCGACTCATGCACACCACAACAATACGGTACCCCCAAACTTCACAAACCCGATTGTCTACAACGACTCATAATGTCGACCTATGAATCATTTAACTACAGCCTCGTTAAATAAATAGCGTGGGAATTTTCTAAATACCTAACATCAGCTGGCTCCTTTTTCAAAGACTCTTTCAACTTTAAATCTATCCTTAATCAGCTAAATCGTAAAGCCTTAATGGTCAGTTTTGATGTAATCTCTCTTCACAGAAGTCCCAACCACTGAGGCCTGCAAGATAGCTTTAGAACTTTATATCCAAGACTCCAACTCATTGATACACATCCCCAGCAACCAGTTAGCAACCTCAAGATCACAAGAACTAATACACAATTCAAAACAAAAAATTACAGAAAAATCACCCATACTGTTTTATACCTTCCCTGAAACAAAACAAAAACTCAACATATTAAGAAACCAAATAAACACAGCCAGAAAACTATGCTCACTCGATAAAATCTATACAGAAGAAAAGTATATGGAACAGCATGGAGAACAAGTACAATTCAGAAAAATTCGACAAGAAGTCGTACTTCATTTTTTGTAGCGTGGTGTTATCTAACAAACAAGAATTTCTGAACACATGTTCAAGGAAGTAATAAGAACAATAATCATGAAGGATCTCCGTCTGTAGAAACGACATAAGTCACGAGTACACAAGCTGCTTCCATGATATAACTGTTCAATCGTTGCATGTTTTAAGTAGTTGGAGAATGAAGTAGGCACTCACTATTTCATATGAAGACATACTAGGATAACCAGACGTCCCGGTGTTGTCGCAACATTCTCGTTTTTTGATAGTTTGCTCTCATAGTCCCGAGAACTTTCCTTGCAACGCACAAAACGTCCCAGTTTTATGATAAAGACATCAAACTGTCATTCACGTCGAATCACAAATGTAATAGATCTACTTGACTCACTTGTTATTGTATTATATACTCTCCTGTCACCAAACTCTCCCGAACATTACGTCTGTGCGTGGTGAGATAGTCAGGTCTGCATGTAGTGACAGTTAAGAGAATGCTTATGGTAAAACTCACTTCACACAGTAATGCTCAGAATTTTATGACTATTTGATTAAAAAAAAAAAGAGAGAAAACTTCTACTCTCCATTCATTTTTCACAAATATGTCTTTAAAAGTTTCAAAGTATGCCAAAATATAAAATAAGAATGTTTGAAAATGTTATGGAATCTTCTTAAATAAATCCAAGTATGAAAAAGCCCATGTTAAGATGAATTGGATAAAGTGAATAACTGATTATTTTTAATCTACATTTTGATTACTTTGCTCATTTAGTTTGTGTCTCTAGCCGAAAAATTAATTTATTTTATTTGAAAACAATATCAATCTTAATATATTTGGAATTATTGTGGAGTAATTCAAGAAATGTAAAGTAAATTAAATAAAGATTAAATCATTTCAAATTTTAAATAACCATTTTGAAATGTCTGGTATATCTCGGTTTTTCGGGTTGAACATCTGGTCCTCTTAAGTCAAACTGCTCAAATCATTTATGAATTTCTGTGCAGTTAGACTGAGTACTGATATGAGAGCCTTACAACGGAGCATTTTGCAATGGGAGCTGTGTTTCAGATCCATTTCAAGGATAGTCAGACAGAAAATTACAGGACGTATTTATGTGTATCGTGACAGCGTGACGAGGCTCTAAATTTGTTTTAATTTAATGTACCTAAGAGCTATATTTAGTAATCAGAATAAAAGGTAAAAAGTATTTTATAATTAAGTTGGAAATTATGTTACCTTTATTTATGAAGCATAAGTTTCATTTGTGTGTTCATTTTTACGCCTATACTCTTCGATTGATACCACTCAATATTGGCATGAACTAGAGGACATAAATTTCTATATATATAAAAAAACTATTACATGATCCTACAACTCAATTTATTAAGACCATAACTAATAAGCTTAAAGAACTCCTCAAAAACAAAAAAATAACAGAAAATTTTTAGTATTTGATATCCAAACAAACGATTCCTAGTAAATTTTATCTCTTACCAAAAATACGCAAATAAAATAACCCTGGCTGGCCTATAATTTAATTTTTAATATAAACATGACTATTGAAAAGCTGTAAGCTTTTGTTGACCATTTTACGAGTCTAGATTATCACTCTATTAATTGACACGAGTGTTGTTGTGTTTTACAGGTTGAAAGTAGCACTCCTTTAATTGGTATGATTAGTAATTTTGTTTGGCAGTCGATATCAATGCTCCATTAATTCACATCTGTGTTAGTGTGTTTTACAGGTCATTGGTAATATTCCTCTAATTGGCATGGTTGCTGATCTGTTTCATAGGTCGAGAATGAGACTCCCTTATTTCACAAACGTGTAACTGTATTTCACTGCAAGAGATTAACTCTCCATACTTAATATTTGTTTTGCGGAATTCCACAGGTTAAGATTAACTCATCATTAATGTACGTCCCTTTACTGTGTTCAATACCACATTAAATGACCAATCTGCCTCTGGTATCAGAAAACGAAATGCTGACCACATTTGGAATGGTTAGGAAATAAGCGCAGCTGATTTTATTTTTCACACTACATATGCTCGCCCTTTCATCGGTGGAGGCATTATAAGGTTACGATAAATCTCACTATTCACTGGTAAAGCAAAAGCCAAAGAACTGGCGGTGGATGGTGATAACTAGTTGCCTTCTCTCTTGTCTTTTACTCTTAAATTAGGGATAACCAGCGCAGAGAGCCCTCGTGTAGTTTTGCGCGAAAATTCAAAAGAACAAATGTAAATTTATTTTTAACTTGGTCGAACCGAATGAATGGTGATATATATCGATAGATTGTTTGCTAGTTTGCAGTTAGGCATAAACCTACATCAATGTGTTCTGCCTATCAGGGATATCGAAATCCTGTTTCCAATGTAATAAATCTGCAAATATACTGCTGTGCCACTTGGGGCTCAAAAGATAAACACGCGACAATTTCTAAAAGTAAAGAATATATTTCATACAGATGTAGCATGAAAAGTAGGAAAGCAAGAGTTTCAAAAAATCATAACTTTTAAAGTGAAGTCCCTACTTCATGCTACAAAAAAATAATAAAAAACAAATTAAAACCACAGTTACAAATTTATATCTGCTTTGTCAAATTCATAATCTTATTTCTAGGCCAAAGGAACCATTAAAATTGATAAATTTGTGTCTATAGTTTTAGTATTTGTAAAAGTTATAGTTATCAGGGATATAACAATGTTTCTTAGAATGACTGGTATGGGAATTAAAACTTTTACTGATAAGCAGTGTCCAAAACAAAATGTATTCTGTAATAAAACGTATACAAACAAGTGAAGTGATGCTATTTGGCTATATTTTAAAGGAACTGAATTATGCTATAGTAAAACGTATGCAAGCAAGTAAAATGATAATACAGAGCGTTCGGAAAGTTACTGTGCACTTATATATATATATATATATTATATCATATATATATTTCAATATAGAATACAGGAGGTAAATATGAATAACAATTATAAATAATGGATCCTTCTTATTTTGTTTCTAAACACCGCTATCAGTTACTGGCTTGAAATAGACTGAATAAAATATGATTACAAAACTGCACAGTGACTTTCCATACACCCTGTATTTTGAAATGTTCTAAAGGAACTGAAAATCGTTTTAAAATCTGTCCAACTACTATTACTTTACTTGTAATGAATAAAATATGATTACAAAACTGCAGTGACTTTCCGAACACTCTGTATTTTGTAATGTTCTGAAGGAACTGAAAATCGTTTTAAAATCTGTTCAACTACTATTACTTTACTTGTCTGTGTACTCTTTATTTCATCATTTATTTTGTGTTGGTACTCTTTAGAGCAATTTTTCGAATAACAACCGATCTCTGTTTTCCGTTAACCTCTCGAGACAGATTTCTGTACGTAGTGAGGGGATATTCCAGGGAAGATTCTGTATATTCAGTTTACCTCCTTTAGAATCTGAACGTCCGTCCACCTACACGTTTGCCTTGCGTGGTGACCTTTAAAAAGGAAGAGAAGATCCTGGTGGTTGAGTGGTGTTTGGCGTACTGCAACACATTACATTGGTCTTGAATTCATGTAGTCTGTAGACTTGTCAGTCGGTTGGTCTGACATGGGGTTGCTGCAATGTCCTTGTTTGGCATTGTGGTGCATCACCTCATAGAAATACAGGGTGTGTGGGGTCAGTGAGCCTTGAATCGCTCTTCTTTCATTATGGTTCCTTCATATACTCAAAAGTAAAATTGTAAAAAAAAAAACAGCTAATTGGTTAAATAACCAAGTTTTGAAGACTCTCAACTCAATCTCTATCTCATTCTGCATCTTTACTTCATTTTCTCAGCATGAATTTTTGTCAAACAAATCTTTAGGGCAAATGTCTCATTTTTCTTTTCAAATATTCAGAAGGAATTAAAGGGACTTGTTAGCTCTCCAAAGTCAGTCAAAAGTCTACATTCTGGGGACGTCTTGGTGGAAGCATTTCCCCCCAAACATAGTGAACTTCCCTTGAAGGCTATTGGGGATATACTCATTGAGGTTATTCCCCATACTACTTTGAATTCCTCACGATAAAATTATTGTCGAGATGGATTTGAAAAACATTATAGAGTCGGATATCTCCATTGGTTTCTCTAATTAAGGAGTTTCCACAGTGTGACCTATCTCCACTTGTAAAGAAGGAATTATGCTATTAAAGCAGATTATCTGAAGTGTGCGATACGGCGATATATTCCCAGCTTTCTTAGGTATTTTTGATGTCAATGGTTTGGTCATCTTTCTGTGGCTGTGACGTGTGCTCGTTCTAGTGGCAAAGACCATGATGCCTATGAGTGTGAAATGAGTCCTCACTATATTAAATGTAATGATCCCCCCTCTTACTATCGACTTGCCTTAAGTTGGTGGAGGAGAAAAAGGTACAATGTTGAAAATGGTTAACCCCGTTTCTTATCCAGAGGCTCAAACTTACGCTTCTGCACTACATTCATCCACTACAGTGAGTGTGCAGACAGCTTTCTCCACCTCCATCAATGTCTTTTTCGTATCATGTGAAGAGTCTTTTGATTTTAATTGGTAATTAAATTGACAAGTCAATCTCTACTCCTGTCTCTGTCCCCACCATTCTTTTCAGTGACTGCCCGTGTTCAGTTCCTTTGGCTCCATCTTCTGGTGTCTGCTCAGGTCTGTCTACTTCAGCCATATTCTCATCTTCAGTCACTGGAATCTATATTTACTCACACAGATCTGCTCCCTCACCCCAGGGCAAGAACCATGGAGGTTGAAAGATCACACTTTAATAAAGTAAAACGGTATAGTTGTAAACTGAAAGGTATTTCGCCCAGTTCTCCTTCACCTAGGTAAGAATAGCTACTTTATTATAGTGTCGAGGATTCCTTTTTAATATGGATGGCATTAAAGTCTTGATTGATTCGTAGCATTCCACGTGTCTTTTCTGAAACCTATCAATAGTCACGTTTCGGCATTTTTCTTCGTACTGGATGACAGGTTGTGTGATTGATGAGTGCATGAAGGTGTGACACTGCTGGTTGAACTGTGTGTGCTCACTTTGACTGTGTCACTCAATACATCTTTGAAGGACATAGCCATCTATGTTTCCTTGTTCTCACTACTTCTCTCCTAGAAAGACTTAGGATAAATTAGAATTTGTTCTCGGTGAACAGTTGTTATGTCCCTTTTTAATTCTAGGAGGCTTTAATGGACATAATCCTCTCTAGGGTGGTGCTGACACTAATAGGAGGGGTTTTTCATAGAGTGTATTCTCTCAGAACACAACCTTTCTCTCTTCAGTACTGGTTGTCATGTTTATTTTTATTCACCTATTCAAACTTTTCCTGCCATTGGAGGCAGTAAGTAATTGCTTCATTTCATTCATGCAGCAACTCATTGTATTCCAAAAGTCTCGACGCGTTTCTTATGGTATTCTAGTCTATGGTGGTCTTCAGCTTCCCAGCAGGCATGGAAGGCTCAGAAATGGGCCTGGGATGATTTTCACATGTATCTCATTATTTTCAACTGCTGTGGCTCTGTAGGCTCTGCCATGGTATGTTGTGGTTCATGGTTGCACAAAGAATCCCTTCTACAGTTTCTGTGTTTACAGCTGAGTTGTATACCATTTCTCTTTACATAGAAGTTATGCTGTACAAAGATTGTACTATTTACATTGACTTGCTTAGCTCTCGATTGACTCTGGAATAACTTAGCATTAGTTTTTGCAATGTTCTCATTGAAAAAATTTAAGAAAGACTGACCCATTTTTCTTTATCTTCTGTTTTTATCTAGTTTATCTGGATATCTGACCACGTCGGTATTCGCGGGAACAAACATAATGACACAGGGGCTGAGTCCATCTGCTCTGATACTGTCCAGTCGTGACTATCCCAGATATAAACTACAGTCCTTTATTCAAGGCTCGGGTTGCGCCAGTTGGCAGTCAACTTGGTGTGAGCAACGTGATGACAAGCTTTTCCAGATTAAGCCATCAGCTTTTCTGTGACCGACTTGTTTCCCTGAGAATCAGAAAGAGGAAGTTGTCCTGGCTAGGCTACGCATTGGTCACATTTTTTAACCCATCCAACAATAAGACTGTGAGCGACGGCGCCATTTTAGACATGCCTTTTCTACGGGTTTACTCCTGATATTGGACAGAATTATTTACTTTTTTTAGCTGAGTTTAGAGAGAGATATACTGTTAAAGTACATTTCTGTGCTAAACAAACTGCATTCTTAAATGTTTTTCTAATGTTACATGGGGTTTTCCAGTTTGTCTCGAAAGCGCTCGAGTTGTAGAATGCTTATTAACTTCTATCACGACATCTTGAACCTTCGTGTTTTTCTAATTATACTTACTTTGTTATCCCTTCTATATATTTATAACTCTAAAATCAGTGGTTCGTTTCTTCCCGGTGAGCTCAGCAGATAGCCCGATGTGGCTTTGCTATAAAAAAAGCACACACACCATCTATATACCTTTATCGATAAACGTATTATGTATATACATTATATTAACTATTAGCCCATTTAACAAGAGAGATGCAGCTCTCACGATATTAAATACACATACATAATGTACAAAATAATTCCGCTTTTAGTGCAAGAAAAACTAATTTAACCGTGTGTACACAGTGTGAATTTAAATATTTTAGATTTTAAAAACATTTCAGGTTTGTTCTTCAAACCTTCCAGTTTGTGGTTGGTTCTATTTCTAATAATTATCTGTCTGGAAAGGTATTATCGTAAGTCATGTTTGTTTTATTTGTTTACACATTCGTATTATTTTGCCAGAGTGGATGAATTAACATACGTAATTTTATTAAAAGCTTAGAAAAGATTCAGAAGAATAGGAAATGCAAGTTGACGAAAATATGTCATTAAGATTGTTCATTAAATAATAACGTTATTTTGTTATATATACATAAAACCAAGAAAACACAATTCAAGTACGAAATATCTTTATCGTGGCTATCTAAGCCATATCAACCTTAACTAAACACACATCCAACACTTAAGTAATAAATCTAGTGAACCGGGTGTAGGTTAAACCTTATTGTATCCCTTTACAGATCGAAAGATCCAAATTTCGACTCACTATATCTGCTGAACACGCTTCGAATTTTTAGATGTATGAAAATTTTAATTGTGATGGGCATTCTCACTTCGTAAGAATAACTGTATAGGCGGCAAGTGATCCTTATTGGTTGCCCTATCTCTGGCCACTGGTTGTCTATGTCACAAAGCTTAATTCAGATTGAAATAGATTATACATTCTTTAAACATATATGATTCTAAACATCTTATGTCAAACATATTTTAATCAAATGTATATATATATATGAAAGCTTTATAGATCATGTGGCATTATTGCAGTGAAGGAAATTCGCATTCCAGCTAATATTTAAGTTAACAACTTGTAGGACGGTTAAAGATAAAACAATTCAAAAGAGGTTGTATATAATTAACTTTAGACTTAGCTTGTTTGTTTCTGATATTCACACAGAGTTAGTTATCAAAAGGTTATGATATCTAACCGTTACAATTTGAAACTGATAGACTGTAAAGAATGTCTTTGTCAACAACTCCCATCGGCAAATCTTGGAATACTGTATGATTATAATTGATTAGTGAAATTTGACTGTCACTCTTCTAACAAATCCATGACCACAAAAAGTAAGCGTAATTTTGTTGGCACGGAAAGGGAATTATGCATAGGTCTTCGAATTCACATTTCAGGATACTAACCAAATTACTCACGCCTGGTCACTTTCAAGGTAAAGTAGCTCGAATATAAAACTCTTCTATAAACATGACAGGGAAATAACTAGAGATTTAACAACGAAATAAAAAGTTGGGTACGCAATATTTAATTGAGATAAATCACCATTCATAGAAAAAGTTTTATTTGATATTTGAATTTGTCATTATTTTATTAAAGAATGGACTAGCCTCCTTAGACTTTTCACGAAAAAAAAAAGAAATCAGTAATTTCGAAGAAAGAAGGGTTACTTTCCAAAAGTGTTCTAGTTGACCACTTTTTGTTTTGATGCATTATTTAAATTATTAATGAATAATTCGTGCATTTATTCAGACGTATAATATTATTTTGAATTTTCTAACTTAAAAAAAAAATGGATCGGGCTTATTAAAACTGACAAAGATAAATAAATTACTCAATCACACAAAATACGAAACACACTCTTTTTTTTCCTTGCGGTAACAGGACACGAACCACAGAGCCTTAGCTGTAAAGTGAGTAGGCTGATTAGTTAGATGTGCACAGACTTCTTACAAACGTTCTCAGCTTTCACTTGAAACAGCTAATATTAACATCCTCATCACTTTCATGCATGTTCCACAACTATCTACAAATTAGAAGACTTACGAGAAAATTTAGGTTTTCTATATCACAATCAATAAACTAGAAAACAGAACTGCAAAGCCATGATTTGGTTACCATCCAACAGTTTGAACTTTAAACTAAAATAAATATTTTTGTTTGTTTATAATTAGGCACAAAGCTACATAACAGGCTATTAGTGCCCACCGCGGGGATTGAAACACGGATTCCAGTGTTGTAAATCCGCAGGCATGTCCTTTGCGTTACTGAGGTAGGAGAAATAAGTAAGGGCGTAGATCCTAGTGGGATGGGGATACACCCCCTTCATTTTAGGTGGGGGTATAGTGCATACAATCATCCCCCCTACAGTTTGGTCTGTAGAATTGTTTTATTGCATAGTAGATCTACAAATTGTGTTTGTTTTTGTGATTCTCGTGTTCTTACTAATCGAATTACATAATTAGGCCTAGATGTAGGCTTTTTTAGTAGACGAAATGTACATCTTTAATATAGACGTGCTTCTGAGCTTTTCGATCTAAGCGATAGTTTCTATCAGTCAGTAGGCCTAAGTATACATGCAAGTATTGTGGCAATAAGATTACTCTGTGACTGCATGTTTACAGCTTTCAGGTTCACGTTGTCAGTTTGTTTGTTTGTAGCACAAAGCTACTCGAGGGCTATCTGTGCTAGCCGTCCCTAATTTAGCAGTGTAAGACTAGAGGGAAGGCAGCTAGTCATCACCACCCACCGCCAACTCTTGGGCTACTCTTTTACCAACGAATAGTGGGATTGACCGTCAAATTATACAACCCCCAGGGCTGGGAGGGCGAGCATGTTTAGCGCGACGCGGGCGCGAACCCGCGACCCTCGGATCACGAGCGCACGCCTTAACGCGCTCGGCCATGCCAGGCCTCACGTAGTCAGAGATTACCACTTTGCAAATTGAACAGTCCACGTAAGTGGTTGCAAAAATCATCCCCGTCATCGGGTGTAAAAAATCTACACCCCTGGAAATAAGTATTGCAAAGCAGAATCGCCACGAAAAGTTAGCATCACGAATGATGCCCAATGATCTAAACGCTTTTGAAAAACAGCCTTTCATTCATCAAAGTAATCGTGATAAAGAATATCATCGTTCGTATTTTTCATCTACCGAACAGAACGTCAGACAGTAGCACCTAAGCAGCACTATCCATAACACAACAGAGGTTTAAACTGCAGGGAATTTTTAATGCCCTCTCAAGGATCCGAATTGAGTTCACCAGCTCAAAAATCATCTGGACCAACCCGTATTATTACATTTCAGATAACATATTCTTTACAATAATTCGAACATTTCATTTATATTTTTTCCCCAAAGTCATCTAATCAAGAAAAAGTGAAAAGAAGGTATATTAATACATTAATCATGTTAAACTATACGAAGCCAGCAAACCCCGAAGTGTATTTTGTGTTGTTTTTTTTTATAGCAAAGCCACATCGGGTTATTTGCTGTATCCACCGAGCATTGTAAATCCGAAGTCTTACCGCTGTCCCAGAGAAGAATACAAACTCCGAAGCGTCTAGTTTTTTTTTTAAGTATATAATCTTTATAGCTTATGTTAAAATAATGACTTAATGTCAAAATAAATCAGTAAAGGTGTGTTGTATTTAACAAAACTAAAGTTAAATAATACGTTTATATTTTTCTCATAAAGTAACATAGAAGGTGTGTGCATGTCTTTTTTATAGCAAAGCCACATCAGGCTATCTACTTCAAGAATAATCTTAAATACTTTAATCAAATCCCCTCAGATGAAACAGATTTTAGTCTTTTCTCAAAGGAGAGTCCCACCTTTCCAGGTATCATCTTAGTGGTTCTTCTCTGAACTTTCTCCAAGAATTAAATCTCCTTCCAAAACTGTACACAGTACCTTAAATGAGGCCTTACAAGTGATCTATACAGTGAAACAATATTATCCCCTGTCTTTTATTCAATATTTCTACAAATTCTACCCCATTACTAGTTACAATGCACTATTTAGATGAATTAAGTGATTTTTCAATTACAACACCAAGATTTGTTTCTTAAACTGCGGTATTTAATATATCCATATTTAAGCTGTAATAACAATTTCAATTGTGAAAATTTACATGCATCACCTTACATCTAAAACAGTTAAACATCATCTGCCATGCACAGACCCAATGCATCATATAAATCTCCATATACATCTGTAGCATATTTGATACAGTTAATCACCCCAAAATCTTAATGTCATCTGCAAACTTAAAATTTTTCTTAGTCATTCCAGAACCAATAGCTTTAATATCAATTACCAAAACAGAATCCTGATTATGTAACTATGCCCAAGTCAGATCTAGCTCAATTTATTACTACTCTACTTGGTAGTCTCCAGCCAATTTTTTATCCAATTTAATAACATTTCCACATTTTATGGTGCTTTCTGAAAATTATTAGTAGCTCATTCAGTAACATCTTCAAAGAATGTTAAATTCATTACACAAGACTTTCTCTTCGTGAAACCATGCCACCTCTTTCACACTACATCAAACTGTTTTAAGTGACTCTATTATGCATCTTTAATCACACTTTCTAAAACTTTTCCAACAACTCATGTAAGGCTAAGTGGCCTATAATTTTTGATTAATGTTAGTCAACTACCAATCTTCTAATACTATTCTACTACCAATATAATCTTTAAATTTCTTAACTTTTTAAACTTAAAATGATATAGTTTGCATCAATATTTCTTCCATACATTAAGTGGTTTGCTTGATGCATAATACTTAAATCTTCCTTGGTAAAATCTGAAGAAAACATATAATTTTATAAGTTTACCATCTCATAATATTCTGAGATCAGCTTCTCACTATAATTTTTAAGGGGTCCAATCCTCATTCTGACAATATATTTACTGATCATATTCCTAAATAATTTCTTATTGTTTGATTTAACTCTTTCAGTCAACCCTCTTTCATATACAGATTTTGCTTTTGCAACTTCTTTATAATAGTTTTATTGATTTCCTATAGTTATCTAGGCCCTTATTATTTCCAGTAAGTTTAATTTCTTGAATCTACTATATTTGTCACAAATATGATCCCTTAAACCTTTACTAAACTATACTAACTTATTTTATTCCATTGCCCATTTTTTCATGGTATCAGTTTTTCCATAAATGCTTCCCACATTTCTTCAAGATCCCTTCCCAGCTCTTCAGTCCAACCTACACAAGCTAGATCATGTTTCTTTCCACCAAAACTGGCATTCATGAAATTTGGAATCAGGGTACTAATCTTCTTCAATTCCACATGTAGTAAAATCCCAAACATAATAGTGCAATTGCAAAAAAAACATTTATTAGCAATAAATGAAAGGAAAGGACAATTAGTCTATTCCATATGTTTATTTGGCCATTCAGTGAAATTACCTGAATTTAAAATTTAGAAAGAATCTTCTGTTGGTCTTCTAATGAGCACAATTAATTTATAAATACCGATGTACTGTTTGTCATTTGAATGGAACTATGAACAAGATTGTTGTTGTTGTTATTGTTATTGTTTTTGAATTAAGCACAAAGCTACAAAATGGGCTATCTGAGTTCTGCCCACTACGGGTATCAAAACTCGGTTTTTAGCATTGTAAGTTCGCAGTTATACCGCTGAACCACTGGGTGGCCTATGAACAGGATAAAATTGCCCTGAACTTGGTATGATCAAATAAAATAAACAGCAATAAGATGACCTTTATTTTCTTCTTTTCAAAGTTGAACAGATTAAATAATTTTTTAAATAAAAACATTTATTTAAGATATACATGACACAATATAAGTTACAAACGACAGTTTTCATTCTCTGGACTAAGTATATTGATAGAGCTTTGTTCAACTTTACATATAAATAGTGTTATAATTGGTTACTGTATTTATTTTCTGTTAATGTATCAAAAACAAATCAGTTCAATAAAACTTTATTAAGTCACTTTAAACGTTGTGTACTACTTGGTTCTCCACAGATATCTACATTTGTATACATCTAAAAATAAGCTAGTTTTGTTATTACCTTCTAAATTTCAAAAATATAAAATAAAAACTAAAGGAACTTAGTTTTACTCATACGTCCATTTAAACTTTCTTTCAGGTAATTTAAATCTAGAAATAATTTACATTCAAAGACTGTTCCAAATAACAAGAAAAATCAAGAAAGCTATTTTGGGTACAATATGTCAGGACAAAGTAATGTAAATGTTAATATTGTAACACAGCACCTGTGGTACGAAGTTCTAAATCATGGGGAAAATAATTCAAAATACAGTCTATGTAAAGTATCAAATATCAGTTTATTTCCTTCTAATTTTTACTAGTCTACTCAAACAGCAAGTTCTGCAAAAGCTATATAAGGAAGTTTGAAATAGGAGGAAAATGTCAGAAGGTTTGATGTCATGATATGTGTTAAAAGTACATGTAGATTTGAACTAACCATCAATGGTTTAATAAGCTTGCAGCAGTAAAGTATACCTAACAGAGTTATAACACACCACACAACAGACCTGTTTTGTTGAGACGTACTACCAGTACAGTTAATAAAATCACAGTTGGATTGTATAAATAAGTATGTCTTTTTTTTTTTTCATTAAAAATAATTTTTCCTGAATATTTTTGGTGAACAATATCTTTGACGCAAACTTGTAAAAGTAATTCTGAAAATTTGTAATCCATATTTTAGCAGAAAAGAATATGGATACCTTTTATCATTTTTATTTTCTTATGTCTGATATGAAATGAAATAATCTGTGAATAAATGTTGATCTCTGCATACAAAATGGAATTTGCTAGGCACAGATGTTTTAAGGCTTAAGGATTTTGGTAATTTTCATACAAATACACAATACAAATCTTGTTGGACATAATATATATATATAGTTAAGTACAAATCTGAGAAGAAATGTCTGAATCCTGGAGAAAATTTGGGCACCCATGCATTTTTATAGTGGTTTCACTCCCAATAAATTTTGGAAGCAAGGGAGGTGGTGTCATTTGGCATAATTTGAAGTTGTGTGGTTATCTTTTCCACAAAGATAAATAAAAATTAATACTTTCATTCAAGGGCATAGAGTTTTTACACCCTATGGGGAAGGATGATTTTTGCAACCACTTATGTGGACTGTTCAATTTGCAAGTTGGTAATTTCTAACTACATGAACCTGAAAGCTGTAAACATGCAGTCACAGAGTAATCTTGTTGCTATGATACTTCAAGGTTTCCATGTATGTTTGTATATGTGAGGTGTTGTGAACAGTTTTCAAAATATTAATAGAATAAAGACAAATGTGTTACAAATTAACTGCCTCATTAATTTATTCTTGCACACTGCACAGTATAAGAGATGGCCATTATACTTGACAAGGTTACTAACAACTTTCATTGCATGAATTACATTTTCAAATATTAATAAAATTAGTAATAAGTTTATAAGTTGATAAGTTTATCTACTGAAAAACTGTTAATGTTGTTTGATAAAAATAATTAAAATATATTTTAGAACTCTTGAAAATTACACATCAATGCAATGTAGCACATAATTATTCATACTTTTCATTGAAGTAAGATTCATTTAGTCCTCTAGTCCACATGTTCCCAAATGTAGACCTCCTTTGTGATGATCTGTTTATGAATTCTTTCATAAGCTATTCTATATTTATCTTGTTGACCTCATCTTTGTGAGTGTGACAAACCGCCACATGGTTGAGGCGGCATTGAGACATAGTTGACCTTAACCATGTCTTCAACCAGAAAAATGCAGAAAAGCTGCATTCACATTTGCAGCTGGATACTGGACATACAAGCAAAATTTTTGTGAGAAGAAACACTTCACAAAACATCTGTTGGCTTGTTTCATGCATTTTACAGTAAGCTTCCTTCACACCTTTCAGAGATACTGATTTTGTTGTTCCTTTGAACATGGGCAACTGAAACTCGAGCCATTGTGCAGAGATTTCTGGATAGAAGTTTATAACCGAGTTGTCAATCTTGCCAGATGTGATCATGTTCTCAAGTGCCATATACTGCCTCAAGTCATGGTTGTCTGCATTGAATCTAGTGCTCAGATGTTTTATGACTGTGTCCACAAATTCAAAATATTGGCTTCTGTAGTAATCTCTAGCTGTTGCAGAATGGTGTGCTGAGCCATCACCTGTGATCCTTCTAGGGGTTTGCAAATGCATGGTAGTTCAATAGGCACCAGATTTAGGGAAGTTACCTTTTTCTCAGCTTCATCAAACATCTTGTTGTAATTTTCCTCTGTTCGAAATACCTGCAATTGCTCAACTGTCATTGCAGATGCTTCAATCATGCTGGATACTGTCGCTGATTTTGCTTGGAATGCACGGTTTAGTTCCTGTAATGCAGTTAATGAATGCTGAACCACGAACAATCCTAAAACGGTCTTTCCTTTGCCAAATCTGTCCAGCAGACCTTGTGGTTTCACTGCTACATCTGATTTTTCATTTGCTAATTCAGACAAAGACAATTAGCAGGCATTGAAGTACATTGATCAAATGTATCAGTGAAAAGGATTTTCCTCCTTTCTACTCTGATAGTGTCTTAGAAAAAGCCAGTTTGAGAATGTTGGTAGAATGATAAAGCATCCTCAGCCCAATCAGTGGAAACTACTTTGACTGGTAATGATGGTAAATAAGCAGCAACAATTATAGTGGTCACAATGAGTGTTGAAGACACAAAACAATTTGAAGAAGCCAAAGATTGATGGAAACTCAAATAATTTTGTCTTGTGTATCAAATATTAGTCTACAAGGCCATCTTACAGAGAGCAGTAATGGGAAATGCAAAACTCTAGCAAGAGAAAAGATCAAATTACAAGTTATGGTTGGCACCTACTCTTATCACCTTTTGAAGAGCAAGAAGGTATAAAACAATGTGTTGGGAAGCTTTATAACCTGTACATAGACCCTGGAATTTTTATCTGTTGAGATGTGTATCCAATGCTTGAAGCAAGACATTTGTGAAGAGATATAACTCTGATAAGACATTCTTGAAGGCTTTTGAAGTTGGATCCTCCTGACGAAGGTAATTGGGGAATCCAGTGAATCAATATTTATGATCTGTTGGTTGCATAAAGGCCATTGAAAGGTTCTTTTGTTCCAAAGGCTGGAGGAATTTGAGTGATGCCCACATTCCCAAAAGTAAAAGAACCATCCATGAAATGGGAGAAGGAGAGATCAGAGTTGAGGTTTTTGTTCCATAGCAATGAGCCAGATAGGAGTCAGCTGAGATTCATTATGAAATAAATTACCCTGACAACATACTGGACTAGAGAAAGAAGATATATCTCAGCTTTGATTAAGAAGTCTGCCTTAATAGCTTCTGTAAATAGGATCAGGATGTGACATTCTGACAGTTGACAAGATGGTGCCAGCCAGTTTCCTATGTAATGGTGTGTGCACAGGAATATGGAATGGAAGTGACGAGAAAAACCCTTCTGACTGAGCAGAACCTATGCTAGTCTGAAAGAAAAAAACTCCAAAGGGCAATATTTTTCCCTTGTGTATGAAAAATGCCAATAGTGGTAAGATGCCAACACTATGGCAATGTGCAGGTAGGAGCTGAATACATTGAACTTGGACATCCACTTTTCTTGTAAAGGTGTCAATTCAGAGTGAGGAATGAGTACCTTATGAACCATAGAGAATCTTGGAATTGATATATACAAGAAAAATCGATCATTGGGCAATCTCCTGTTTTCTTGGCCTCAACAAGCCAATAAAAATAAAACCCTGGAAGAATTGGCACAATGAAACTCCAACAGTCCAAAATCTGAGAATCTGTGAGAGATGGAAGCTTTACAGATAGGGAGGATAACTGTAGTGAAGCTGTGCTTTGAATGACTTATTCCAATTTTAGGACCTGTTTCAAAGTTAAGATTTAAGACACATCTGAAAATTCTCAGAGCAGAACCATCACAGTCCCAAAGCTGCTGGTGTCATTTTAACTAAGCAGCAGTAAGTAGCCTTAAATATGGACACAATCTATTCAGGGTACCAAGGAGTTGATGTCAAAGGTCAGGACCCTCAGGTATGGGCAGAACTATGATTATCTGTAGGAGCTAATGAAAGTCAAATAATCAACAACAAGAACAAGAATGAATGTAGAAGCTGAGAATCAAGCTAATGTGTATGCCAAACAATGAGTCCATCTTGTCATCAATGAGCTTTGTGATCCTGAGAATCTTTCAACAAAGTTTAGTTTTAAGAAAACAACATATTAGTCTTTAGATCTGTAAATCTATAGAGTAACAGCTGTACACCCAGGATGTATTAATTTATCCATTTAAACCTTCATGTATGTTTACAAGTCTTTCTGGCACTATTGTCTTATCTGTAAACTCTGCTATGTAGCAATTCCACTTGTCTTTACATGGGTTGTACACTTTGCCTTGAACAAGCAACTATTGTTATTGAGGTAATTCATTCTTGTTCTTTTTTGTTTGGGAACATGAGTTCCACATGTTCCAGTTCTGTTTCTCTGCTTTGCATATTATATGTTTTTGATATGCCTATCCATAAATCTCTGATTCATTTCTTTCAACATAATAATGGCACAGCTTTCATTGCTACCCTCTGTAAAGTGTTACATGCTACAGTCAATATTTTCTTGATTTGGAATTCCTGTTTTCATATTTTAATTAGCATAATTAAAGTCATTCTCTTTAATCCAATATACCATATGTTTTGATTAGGTCATAACCTGTTAAAGTTTGATCTCCAAATTAAACATACTTCCATATGACTCTCCAGTATAGCCCTAGAGTCATATTTGATACATGTCTACCTGGGACAAAAGGTCTCCTCCAGACTCTACCTGCTCTAACAACTGAATGGAACTTCCTGGGACTTAAATACACTTATTATTTTATATTAACATAAAATCACCATTCAACTTTGTTTATAGCCACATTGGATGGATATCTCAGCATTTCCAGCCTTTGCCACAGATAGCATATTCTGGAGCATCATGCCTTTCAGATAACCTTCAACATACAACTACCAAATTCAACAAAAAAACCATGACTATTGATGTTTTCTACAGATTTTGGTACATTTTGAAAAACTTCATCTTCATTACCCACTGTTTCCAGATCCTTTATATCATCTTTAGAAAGCTGCTCTCTCTCTTCCTGATTGCCACCAGAAACTTGAAGCTCTTACTGCTTCCAGAATGCCGGTTAAACATTTATGTCTTCTCTTAGTTGCCAGATGATCTTGCTTAAAATAAACTCCTATACTAAAACTAGTAAATTATATCTATTTTGAGAATTAACTGCCACTTCATATTAATACTGTTTATGTAACACCTATCTTTCTACTCTAATAAGAGCAAAACAAAAAATGCAAATAAAACCAAAATCTACATTGTCCATTCTCATATTCATCATGCTTACTTATGTTTGTTTGTTTTTGCTTTTATCATCTAGCTCAAGTGACAAGATATGGTAGTGAATAAAAAGCTTCTTGGGCAGTGATTTATGGAAGACAAAATGTAAATCTGAAGTGCTATTTTTACATGTCTCAGATTTTGAATCTACAATGGATAAATTAAAACAATTGTGAGGGATAAAAAAAACTGCAGTTAACATGATTTTTATAACAAATTTTAGGCTTATTGAGTTCTTATGCTTTTAGAATTTAAATGGCAACTACAAAAGCAATTTTCATCATATCCAATAGTCTGTTCAAATGCAATATTAAAATTTATATGGTTAAGTCTTATCGATAGAAAACTTTACACATTCACCTTTAGTGAGCTACTGTTTACGAGTAAACTTTATACTTATTTTGTAGAAATAATCCTATGTAGAAGCACTACAAAGTTTTTGTGATAATTAAAATTTTCTGCTAAGTTACCATTTAAATTCTATCAGCTAACTAAAATTTGTTTGTAAAATAAACATCATATTATTCCTGTAAATAAGCAACTCTTCATTTACTAGGAATAGTATCTTTTAAAATTCACTTACTAACTAAGATGAAATTTTTGGAAATATCAATTTATTTGAATTTAAACATTAAAACTTCAAGAAACTGAAATAAGAGCCTGTAAATGAACATTTCTTTTAAAATTTTGATTTATATACCAAAAACTAGTAAAATAGTGAAAAAAATCAACTTGCTTACAAATTGTTATTAAAAATGTATTGGCAGTAACTTAACCAGATGATTTTACAGTAGTTTTATTTTGCTTTGTTCCTATTTAACTACATCCACCATGTTACCAAAACGTCTTTATAAGGAGAGGTAGGAGTGCTCAATTAACTAATAAGATTCAACTGACTTACCTAATTTAAGCTCTCCAGGCAATTAACATACAGATGAGATGCAATTAGCCTGTCCTGTATTCAAGTTAACCACTGGATAAAATGGATCATTTTTGGGTATACGAATAGGAAAACATTCTTGATGTACAGTGAGTCCAGATTCACAATCTTTACAGTTCAAAACCAATCCCAAGGGACCTGGGTTGAACACCACAATACTATTTACATAAAACCCATAAAATGTATGATATACACCATAAAATTGCTAAAAGAAACCTCAAAAGATTTATGATAAGCAACAAAATGTTCGTTGGTAGATATTCTAGGACTGTGAAACAATCATCACCACATCATAACAGAGAGGTAAAGAGATGATGATAGTAGACAATATGCAGAACGGGATGAATATAATTTTTAAAAAAGGATGTACCAGGACTGTTATCATAAATAATACAATATTTTTAACTTATAGCTCTTACATATACAATGATATCAAGATAATAACAATGAAATTGTAATAAACACCACAGCATCATTAACAACATTGCTACATATAGAAGACAATAACTGACAACAAAAATTTAAACTGCCACTTAGGGAGGATAGTATCACAGTCAGTCAAAATTTAAAATTTCTACAAATAAAAAATATGATAACAGGCAAATAAAATTAAAACTGTTACATACAGAACATGCAATAACTGACAATGAACAAACTTCAACATATAGAATGTAAAATAAAAAGGCAGTGAAAATTAAAATATTGTTAAATATAGAACATACAGTAACTGTTGTATACAGTTTGAAAGTTATCAATTTCTTAAATTCAAAAAGTATTTCCACTAATACTAATCTACTTTCACACTTACAACTATTACTTAACTGTCAGGATTTCTTCCTTTGCCTATCCAAGAATTGGTCCGATTTATTCTTGCTCCCTTCAGTTTTTTTTTTTACATTCCAATTAATTTGCCCTGGTGATACTTATCTCATGACACTCTCCACCTACATCAATGTGCCCTCTATTCTGGTATTGTATTCTCATTCACATAATGTTGTCACTTTTTTGAGACTGACACCTTCCTAGTCTCTAACATTCACTCTAGCTCAATAGCTAGAATTCCACACTGAGAAGACAGAGGTACTAGTGAGGGCATTATCATACATTTATAAAGCATGGGAAGAGGTTAGGGGTGCACCAAGATAAGAGTAGTAGTGAAGGATCTGCACTACAACCAAAACAGGTATGCCCTTCACCAGGAACTTACTTCTTATATCAAGGGTGGAATAGCACATGAATAATCATCATTAGAGACTAGCCTCAACAAAATAGCTGAAGTTCCACAACTTTGGGTTGGAATTATGGTTTTTGGTCCCTATATTCCATGTTGGTGGCTATGTTAACTGGACAGCAATGTTATACACAGATACATATTTGATTGGAACCCAACCTGTAGCCACAGTGATACATTCTAAACCATTGGAATCATGACAAGAAAGTAAGAATCACCGAAATAAACAAACTGTCTCCTCCACCTGAAGAAGTTCAAAATCTAACACCCTAGGATCAGTATGACTGGATCTTGTATGCCATACTCAGCCAAAGAAAACAGAATTTATCCAGTCTGGAACTATGAATGCTCATCCTAACTCCCTAATCATGTGGGAAAGATAAATTCTAATTGTCTCCAGAATTATGGGAAGGACTTGAAAAAAACTGTGCAAAACTAAAGACCCAAGATGGGACACTCTGAATTTGGAATTACAAGGAGACAATGGACCTTTTTCTCTAGGCAGTGCAAGAGATGATCTAAGTTCCATAAATTTTTAAAAGCAAATCAATCCTGATTTATTTAACCCAATGATCATCAAGGAAAGGCATGGCTCCCTCACTCTTTACTCATGATGGTCCGAGAGTGGAGATCCAGTCAGTGGTGATACCATCCAGTCAGCCTCAAGGTGGTCTTATGAACTGTCACACTTCTACAAAGCCTGTTGCAACCCACATGATGTATGTTGAATCAGTAGTTGCTAGTGCAAAATTAGTTTGATAAAAGCATAACCACTCACTACAAAGTAAAATCCTGTGAAAATGAGATATAGAAACCAAAAGTAGCAATGAAAATACTCTTTCTTCTGCATTATCCAGTTAAAGTGGTTAAGATAGCTACAGGAAATAGGCAAAAATTCAAAGATGAATATACTATCAGATCATGCAAATAATGTGAGACAGAAGTATTGAAGGAGATCCACATAACAAGCCATAAAAGGTCTGCCAGTGGGCAAATCAGCTGGACCACTAAGGACATAGAAATATGAGAAATCTGTTTAGATATGGCTAATAGAATATTCTTTGCTTTTAAAAGAGCCTAAAATATAAAGTCACTGTCTAGCATCTCAAACGATATTAGTACAGGCAACAAAACCTTCAAAATCTTCACTGAACATGAAAACAATGAAAATCTGATTGGTCATAAAATTTAGAAGCAGTGATCACATGAATCAGTCAAAAGGATTAATGTCCTTCCTTGTCTGAGTGTCTTGAGTATGATGAATTGGATTGATGACATCAAATGGTAAAGTGATCTGTGGACAATCAGTGCAACCACTTCTACCAGCTACATCTGAAAATTAGCAGTAAAGAATGTAATGGATTTAATATTATATATTTTTAATATCTGCATTTGTTTCAATTTGATATATATTTGGAAATGTATGTAACCTACATTGTTAAATGTGTATTGCAAGAGTGCTGCCTATTCTCTAAATTCATAGAAGATTTTTGGCATAAGAATCAACAATGCACTACATGTGTATCAACAATATATGTTTTACATTGTTGCCTACTGAACTTTTGAAAACTTCACCTAAAGAGCATAAATCATCATGCCAAAATACAGTTTAATATTGTTGGGTCTCTACAGTCAGTATACTATAAACCTCTGAAGTTATAATTGTGATAAATGTTTATAAAACTCTTGTATATAAACCATTATTTGTAATAACTATTTGTATTAAGTGTTATTATCAAATGTATTATTATTATTATTATTATTGTATATTGAAATATATTTTTGTTAAGAAAGAAAATTGTGTGTTCAATCTTGTTGGAAAATATCATAAATTTGATGCATAAACATTTCATTAACTTCCAAATTAAAATTAAAGCTTTCAGGTTTTTGAAATTTTAATGCATAATATAATAAATCACAGACTCCTCCATGATAAATTATAATACATCACACGAAAAATAAACTTCCAGGTAGATGTTATACATGACTTAAGAATCAAGACACAAACGGTTATAGAGAAAAGGTTTGTGATGTAACTTTAATATACCAGGTGGGTAACTGGAATGGTTGTTTGGGACAAAGGACCCCAAGTAGCTTGAGGAACCCAAATATTACTGGGGACTCAAAGAATATCTAGTTGTCAGTGTCAGATAGGAGTTGATAAAGCTGTCATACATAAAGTGATTATGAAAAGTACAAAAAACCTTGCCAGAGAACCCCACCAAAAACGAGTTATAGTTTGCACTTCTAATATAACTGGGTTCACCACTTCTCAATACACCATTGCTGATATGTGTACCATTTGAAATATGTCCATCATGGAATTAAGCAAAAACTAAAACAGGTACATCGCAACCCTAGACATTTAACCCTAATACCATGTTAAAGAATGCATAACATGTATGTTTGAAGTTTCAGATTATGGATAGCTAATTAAACCCTGTTAAATAATGGCTGCCTCCACAGAGATGGCTGAAGATTAAGTGAAAGAGGTGCATACTCCTGATAATACCACAGAAGCAGAAATCAGAGTGTGGTTGCTAGTCCAATGTTACCAACACGTCCAGACAATGAGTTGGTAGAAAACATAGTTAGTATCTTTGGGTAATATATTAATTTGAAGGAATAACTAAAACAGTAATCCAGACCTGTCCTGATAAAATGTCCAAAGGTGTGGTACCGTAGACTAATCAGAATTGAAAAAATGAGAGCTAAAACCAACAGAAAACCTTGCAATGTAGCATTTATCCTCTTGAGAGAGCCTATGTGGGTTGAGAGAATTGATCTGCTACTGGAACATGGTTAGCTACTAGGGTGACATGATAAAAGTCGTCGTAAGAAAGGATCTCCACGATTCAAAAACAAGAAGCCTTGGACCAAATACCTCCTTGATGAGAAACACAAGCCTCACAAATTTCCCCTTAACAAGCTCAAACCATTAGGCATTGCCTTCAGAAGAGCAAGTAAGACTAAAACAATGTGTAGAGGAACCTTTAACATCCATACTTAGAATTCCTGACTATTGGTGCATGCACCCCATCCTTGAAACAAAGCATTCAGAAAAAGACCGAACTGATGTAGCATTTGAGGGTAATATGCTTTCACTTGGCAGTATTAGGCTAAATTACAAAGTTTCCACAACCTTTTCAGATAAGGCACAACTGTTCCTTTACATAACATATGAGTAAACATTCCTATATGAACCACAATATCTGTGGATGTAGAGAAAACTAAAAAGTAATTCCCAGACCTTGCAGCCCTCTAGTAAAAAGTAACTTGGGGAAGACCCAAAACATCACACACTCAATGATCAACTGGAAAAACAGGAAATTTATCCCAATGTAGGCTCTCTTTCTTTTTGTATTTCATTTAAAGACTGTTGATTAATGCTGATTGGAGCAACATTTAATTGGGTATGTTTGTTTTGTGAAAGAAAAGTAACACTGGGTTATCTGCTGTGTCCGGTATAAGGAACTGAAACCCTGGACTCTGTAGCTGCAAGCCCATAAACTCACCACTGGAAAATTATTTCTAGAATGTGAAGGATCATCCTTAATTGCATCCTCAGGGACTGCTGAAGGAACATCACAAACTTGAATATATAGTTCCATCTCATTATGAACAAGATTGCTGAGAGAGACTATCCTTTGTTTGTTGTGTGATGTCAGATATCAGAGGTGGGATGGGAGAGACCTGATTGGCCTCTAAGCCAGAAATAATAATCTGAAAATTCATACTGTAAAACAGCTTACCAATTGAAAAATAAATTAATAAAAATTTACTTGGCAACGTGGAGAACATTTTAATTGCCTCTGAACAATCATAGCACTGGGAAACCCATTAGTCATGCTTTAAAAAACACTGATAATATTTTTTGAATGAGGTGTTTCTATACAGTATCAGGTAAGAGGACATATTGATTTGAATGGAGAATGTCATCAGACAGATATTGCCAAGGCAATTAAATGAGATTATAAATGAATGTGATAAGTGAGAAAAAAAAATCACACTAATGCTTAGGTGGGTAAAGGAAGACATCCTGGCAGTCAAGTAATAGCTATAAGTCTGAGAGGAGGTAAATGTGTTTTGGAACATATTTAACTGGTAAAGAATCTAAAATTATTTTAATGCTAAGAGAATACCATGTTATACAGAAAGTCTGAATACTGATAAGGGGAACATAAATAAGGTTTAAATTGAATTTGTATTCAGAAATTACACATTGGTTATGAAAACCAAAAGCATTTGTTTAATTTTCTTGGTTAAAATTAATCTATTTTAAAGTGAAATTATATTGCACCTGCCAAACAGTTTTTATTTTAGTTCATGGTAAAAAGAAAGTCACAAACAGAGAAATTTTACATTAACTAACCTTGGTTCATTGGAGTAAATGTCAGATCATGGTCCACAAACTGGGCATATTGCATTACTAGCAGAGAATTTTTAATGTGGGGAGTATTTATATTACAATGCACAGTTGTTAAGATTACTCTAGGAGAAGGAAGAGGTCATTCATTAATGTCTTGGATTCTTGCTGCACTCATATCTATTAGGAAAAATGAATAAACAGAAATAACTTTAATTTGACAGTATGTTTAAAATTTAAATTTCTTACATGTAATATTTCTATGGAGAGATTATCCAAAGAGATACAATTAATACAAACAATGCCTATCTAATATGGATTTTTTTTTTTTTTTGAACTATATTATTGTACAGTTCTTAAAAAAAATTATTTCAATGCATTTACTTACGATGGTAAGTGATAATGTGGAGGAAGAAGTCAGTCAAAAGCTGTCATACTTTTTCCTGAAGCTGGATTTTCAATATTATTACAGTGGCCAGGGAAAGTTCTGAATTTTGAAGAAGCAGCACACTCAAAACCATCCTCACTACATCCTATCTTCTCTGGAGGGTCAATAAACTTTTTAAGGTCAATGTTGGATAAAACAGTCATCATATCTTGTATGATGTAACATGAAGAATGTTTAACTGGTTGCCTGTTCCAAGATCATTACATGTCTCAAACTGAAATAAAACTAGATGTCACAGTTTTCCTAAATGACCTTATAAGTTGGTAATGCAATCTTCATTAACTAAACTACAATACTACTGGTCTTCACATTTACTAATATGCTGTGACAGGAATTCTCACAAAAAAGAGTTTGTACTTTGGCTGGTGCTAAAACTGATATAAATGAATGATAGTTCTAGTATTCAATAAGTAATTTCACCCTACAGAGATGGGTCTGAAGGGTCTCTCTATGGTCAGAGGTCAAAAGGCATGTCAGTTATCATGTTTGCAAACTGACTTACAATGAATAATTTAGGAATGTCTTTCAGTACATTTGGCATTATAATTCAAATTTTAGTATTATACTTTAGCTAATTTCTTAATTAAAAATATATTAAAGAAACCTCAATACTGACTCCTGTGTGTCATGTGAAATACAGCTTTAGTTCAAATTAGGTATTTGTGATGTCCAAACACTTAGTCCATATTCTTTGATAGATTGTTTAGGCAGAGTATTCATGATGAAACTTTGTAGAATAGATGGCAACTGCATGTTGTGGAGACACGTGTGGAGGACGACGTTCTGAAAGTCTTCCGCCTTTTGTTTTCAGATTAATGTGTGTGTGTGTGTGTGTGTGTGTGTGTGTGTGTGTGTGTGTGTGTGTGTGTGTGTGTGTGTGTGTGTGTGTGTGTGTGTGTGTGTAGATGTTATTGGTCTTTTATAGTGTCCTGGTGGATTGCATAGAGCGTGTTATGACTGGTTGGATTATCACTGTTTCTGAGATTGGAGGAGAGATTTACTGTAGATTCGACCAATACAGAGTATTCCACATCAACTGAACATAGAATAAACTGGGAGAAAACTAGAATCATGTTGTGAACGAAAGCAGTTTTGGAAAAGAAAAGTTAAAACTCTTTGCTGTGGTCCACTTCAGTAAACAAATGAGAGTTATCTGAAGTTGTCACTCAATAAACCTCCTGCTTAACAACTGAAATGAAGTGTGGATGTCATCAAGATAGAGTCCATTTGCAACAGTAGGAGGAAGTTGTGCAGTGATGGCATTAATCTTCACACTGAAAGGTGTAACACTCAAGATAAAACCCTAAGCAACTCCAAGTTCCTGTAAAATAGAACCGGATAGTATCAAGCACACACAGATTTGAAATCACCAGTCCAGTAAACAAGGTCTCACAAAATGTCATACCTCCAAGTAGTATCATAAGTCTTCTCAAAGTCAACAAATACAAAAACAGTTATTTCAACCACCATGGATTTTTCCCCTGATCAAGTGGACAGGTCTCTGTCAAAAGATGCAGATTCCAGCAACTAAGAGCAAGAACAAATAATCATTTTACCCCTTGGGACTGAAGAAAATGGATCTGAAAATATGCCAGAAGCCAGAACCAAAAGAAGTGCACCTAAACAGTCAATGAAAAGAATGGTGAGAACAGAGACAGGAGCAGATGTGGACTTGTCAACACATTTATCCAAAGATAACAAAAGACTCAGCACATGGTTTGAAAATGACTCTGTTGGAGGTAATGATAGATCTTTCTGTACTTACACTAAAATAGTGTAATCTGGGGGGAGGTAAAAACTTCTGAGCCTCAGAACATGCTATACCTCCTTCTCTTCCACCCACCTGGGGCAGGAACCAGAGATAAGAGAGATAAAAGCAACTACAAATAACACAGTGAGGATTCAGTTCACACTCATAGCCATCATAGTGCTTACCATCACAAAAAGCACATGTCAAAGAACATTAGAAGCATCTGAGAGAGCTGGAAATATATGGCTGTACCATACAGTTCAGGTAAATTGCCTTGACAGAGGTGAGTGGAGGTGGTGATAAAATGCCAAAATTAGAAAAATGGTAGGCACCATAATTCCATCCCTGTAAGTGAAGATATGTCTCACTAGGTGGAGAAACCAGTAAGGATCTCTGACTCTCAGGGATGTTCTTCAAATTCCTCTTAGCAGTAACTCCTTTTAAGGAATTCATAGTAGCATACAGAGTAACCTCAATGAGTATATCCTCAATGGCCTTTATATGTAGGAAGAGTTCACTTTGTTTTGAGGTGGATGTTTCAACCAAGATGTCCCCAGAACATAGCTTCTTCCCTGGCTTAGAAGGGCATTTGTTCCAAAGATTTGTCTGATAAAGAATGTAATGTGAGAAAATAAGGTACTGGTGTTGAAGACTACTGTTCAGAATCTTCAAGATATGGTCATTTACCAATGAGCTGTTTTTCTATTATTTTATTTTTATTTGGATTTGGTGGATCCATAACAGAGGAAGAAAGATTCAGTGCTCATTGATCCCACCAACCATAGAACTCTTAAAGATGAAACAGATGAAAACTGAGATAGAGAAAAACCCTAATGGGTGCAAAATCTTTTCTATTACCAGAAATATATATATGATCAGTGCCCACCACCAAAATCATATTACACATGATTTGCTTGTGTTATTTTATTATAACATAATTTAACTAAAGGACATGAAATAGATCAGTCTTCATTCTTCCCAGTACTATGATTTAATTAATTAGATTACATTAAAAACCTTGGCCTTGGTCAGTTCTCCAGCATTAGTACCATTACACAAAAAAACAAGAAAATCTTTAATGTTCTAAAATGCATATATAATAGCGACTATCAAAAACATCCACAATTTTGTAAAATTTAATGCATAACATTTTGTATTGGAATCTACATTTGGGTTATGAAGTTTGTTTTCACATTAATTTTGAGTAGGGTTGTACCACAACTTCAAAGTTAGTTGCTTACACAAATGATAAAAAAAAAATTTGTTTTCTTCTTCTTTTTCATTAACAATTATGTTGAAACAAGTCAATAATAATGGACTATTTAGGGCAGCATTATAAAATGCAGATCACTAAAACGTTTGATATTTGGGAGAAGATAACAAAACCTTCTCCTGTAAATGAACCCAGGCACCCCATAATCTCGTCTATGTCTTCTCCTACCACACAGTAATGCACAATTTTAAATATATATATATACACACACATACACATACATTTTTAATAATTTTCAACACTTTATATGTGTATTTAGGCATTTTAAACAAATAATCAGCCTTACCATCCAGTAATTAAAAAGTTAGATTATTCTACCCTCTCAACATTCAATCACCATTATATATATAAAAAGAGAGAGAGAGAGAGAAAATATTAATACTAAAAAATTAAGTACAATAAAATAAAATGAATGGCTGTGTTAGAAACAGCAAATTCAAACCTTTGACCAATGTTAGTTTTTTATAAAGAGAAACAAGCCGAAACAAAAATATAACTTACATCCTGAAGTCAGTTTTACAGCCCCCTTTATGGTGATAAGGCACTAATCAGTAGCCCAAAACACGAATTATACTAATGTGAACGGTCCCAACCAGTTATCCAAATTAACAAGTATAAATTCCAACTACCACCCATAAAGTCTACTGTAACTATCAATCCTCGAACTCCAAACAGCCCCTTATATGCGGTAAGGTATTCATCCGCATAAAGTAATGTCAAGTTTACCTTCACCATAATGTCAATAAACAAATTAAAAGTTTTGGTACCAAAAAAAAAGTTCTGTAATTGAGTAGAAAATTAACATTTTCCTAAATGGAAAATGTATTTCCAATAATATGTACCTCTGCTGACACTTCAAGATATTTCTTTACCTCCAGAATTTCACCTTTGTCAGTCTAAGAATCAGTCTGATTTTTTCGCACTCTTTTGTACCACATTTGTTTGTTTTAGAATTTCGCATGGCCTAGCGGGTTAAGGCGTGCGTTTCGTAATCCGAGGGTCGCGGGTTCGCGCCAAACATGTTCGCCCTCCCAGCCGTGGGAGTGTATAATGTGACGGTCAATCCCACTATTCGTTGGTAAAAGAGTAGCCCAAGAGTTGGCGGAGGGTGGTGATGACTAGTTGCCTTCCCTATAGTCTTACACTACTAAATTAGAGACGGCTAGCACAGATAGCCCTCGAGTAGCTTTGTGCGAAATTCTGGTTTGGTTTTTGGAATTTCGCACAAAGCTACTCGAGGGCTATCTGTGCTAGCCATCCCTAATATAGCAGTGTAAGACTAGAGGGAAGGCAGCGAGTCATCACCACCCACCGCCAACTCTTGGGCTACTCTTTTACCAACGAATAGTGGGATTGATTGAATAATTATAACGCCCCCACGGCTGAAATAGCAAGCATGTTTGGTGCAATGGGAATGCGAACCCATGACTCTCAGATTACGAGTCGCACACCTTAACACGCTTGGCCATGCCAGGCCATATTGTACCACATTCAATTGCCCTCAGTGAAATACTCTCCACCTACATCAATGCACACTCTATCTTGGTATGGTATTGGAGCACCTTGTTGAGAGAGATAATTTTATCACTTTTTTGAATCTCACACCATCCCAGTCTCTTACATTAGCTCTCAGTGAGAAAGAAGGGTGGGAGAGTGTCAGTAGAAGTAAGAATTTATTGGAAATACATTTTCAATTTAGGAAAATTAATCTCCAAAGCAGACTTAAAATCTGCTAAAAATAGCTAGAATCCCACATAGAAAAAGTGGACGAACCATTAAGGGCATTAACCACACAGAAAAGATCTGCATATATCAAATTGCTATGCTCTGAATTATGAGATAGTGTACACGTTACTCAACCAATAAAACAGAACTCATCCAGTCTAGAATTATAAATATTCATCCTCACTCCCCAACCAGGTGGGAAAGGAGCATTCTACTTACCCCCAAAATTATGGAGATGAATTGGAACATTGTGCTCAACCAAGGACCTACGATGGGCTAATTCCTTATTTGGAAATTAGAATAGATAGTGGTCCTTCTTTCATGAACAATATCCTAAATTGATTTTGATAAAAAAAAAATTATGTCCATGCACATGACAAGCTTAGTGTCACATTTAAACTACTATTACGAGTAGGGTGGAACTATTGCCACTTGGGAAAAGCATTCACTGGCCCAGATAGGGGGAATCCAACTTTGTATTATGCTCTAATTGTGGAGGAAAACACTCAAACCCTGTGGCGGATTGGAAAACAGGTGTGGTAAAGACTCTTTAGGTCCATTTATAGAATTTGGGGATGGAGAATGCAAGCTGAGGAGTCCTGAGGAACAGTGCTCTGAAAACAGAGCAATAAGTGAACCAATTAACTTAAATTTTCAAAAGCAAATAGACGCCAATTTATTCAATTCGATAACTGGCAGGGATGGACAAGATCTCCTTATGCTTTATTCATTATAATCAATGAGTAGCAGTCTGGCAGAGTATGGTAATATCATCCATTCAGCTTCATGTCTCATGAAACACAACATTTCTACAGAGTCTGTTGCAAAATGTGGCAGTGGTAGCGCCAGGATATTTTTGTTTGGGGAGGGCTGAGGGGGTCTGAGGTAAACTGTGGAGAGGTTTCCTAAAACGCCATCAATATGAAGTATAAATGGTAAATTATAATAATGTAAATACCAAAGTACATTTCAAAAAGGTGTGCTATTTTGAATTGTGTTTTCAATACAGTTTTCATTGGAAACTCATACTCTGATTAATAATTCATTATTACAAATTAGAAATAATCTGTTTATGAAAATATGGGTATATGTAAAAGAGGAAGCTCACCAAAATTCCACCCAAGGTAGTACATAATAATAAAGAAAATCAAGATTAGCTTAGATTGAACATTTAATATACCATTAAGAGTAAAGCTACAAATCGAAAGAAATATAACATAAAGGCATAGTTTACATAGCAGAAACGAATTATCCCATGTGAAGTTAATACACTCTGAGGAAAAGTAAGGTCACTATCAGGCTAACTATTTTTCGTTATGTTGTGTTTATAGTTAATATTACTTCAAAACAATGCGCCTGTTTTAGTGATTGACAGCAAATGTGTCTATAACAGTATCAATATCGAGTTGTTTTGCCCTCCTGGAGTTTACTGATATAATAGCAAGATTGCTGGTGCAGTTGTTACCACTACTGTTGTGCAAGTATGTCTTGAAAAGCTTCAGACATGAGAAACTTCTCTTACAGGCAATTGAAGTGACAGGCAGGGTCATAGCGATTCATACAAGTTTGTGGAGATGCGTGAAGGCATCCTTGTATGGCTCTAGCATTGTTGCAAGCTCCAATGGTGTGGATACTTCCTGCCCCTTGTATTTCTTCCTGGTAATTAGCCTGTTCAACTAGTGGACCTCCACTGCAAGGTCATCCTCTGCCACACCATAGTTTGCTGTCATTCCTAAGAGTGCTTGCTTGTCCAGAAATGTAGAGTGTTTGGGGTTCAATACAGTTGCACCCATCAGAACACTGCAGGCATCAGAGGAGAATCTTCTATTCAGCTCGTTGAGCATCCTTTCTATGATGACATAGAAGATGTGTCTCCTGGCATCTGGTGTTGGTTCATCTCTTTGGCCAGTATTAGATGTGATTATGAATTCGTCCAGGTGTCTGGATTGCTGTCCACCTTGACACACCGTCTCAGTGCATATTCCCACTTTCTTACATATATCCTCAGCAAATTCTTCTGAGTCTTTCCATGCTGAAGAGTTCTCATTTTTGAGAAACCAGAGATGACAAATTGTACTAGGTCCTCTGCAGAGGCCAACTGCAGGTCAAGTGACTGGAGGTGGTCTGATAGCTATTTTGTCATCAGCAGTAGTTTTTCTATGGCTACTAGACTGGTTATGAACTGCTGATCTAGGAGGATGCATAGGCCCTTTGATTCAGTAGCTGTGTGAAAATTGTCCCCGTCCACAAGACGCTTTACGGTTGTCACAATGGCAGGGAGGGTTCTTTTCACAGCCAGACAAACAACATGTTGGCAGGCCCATCTTGTGTCTGACAGTCGCTTCAGATACTATGTGCTTGTTAACGGGTTCAAACTCCTTCTGTTCTTCATGCACAACCAATGTAGAGAAGAATTTGTACAGCTTCTGAATTGTCACAAAGAAATCTGCCCCAACCTGGACGTTGTGCACACAATCAACTAGCACAAGGTTTGGTCAACCTGTGGGCATACACAGCCTGAGACACCTCTCTCATGAACCTCTCCTGTATGCCACTGATGTGCCCTGACATGAATGCAGCTCCGTGATAGCACTGGCCAATGGAGGCATTATGGTCAATACCACATTTAGCCAGAATCTCCATGATTCTCTTGAGCAATAAATCTGCATCCAGACCTTCAGCAGCTGTGAAGTCCAGGAACTCCTCGTGAAGGCTCTGAGTGTGTGTTCCAGTGTGAGGCCGAGTACCAGAGAGAGCGAAAGCCACGTAAACATACATAACTCCCAGAGCGCAGGAACGTCAAAATGACCCCCGAGTCGGCTAACTGCTTGTACCACTTCTAACTTCCAAGTTGTGTTACTTTATATGAAACGAATGGGAATTAATGGGTATTAAGGCTTACAAAGGATATTCATTTTAAAACATCGAAAGCTAAGGAAAAAGATATGACATGCATACTACTGGGTCATTTCATGAATAAGGAACAAATAACAACTAAACATAGTTCAACATCACGAACGCTCTATGGCATTGAAATCACCAAATTATATTAATAGGACATGAAAATCCAGAACATATCCGTAAAATACTGTTAGAGAAAGTGCTTATCTTTAATCATATAACACGAGTACTTAATTAGAGGGTAGTGATAATGTAAAATTACAGGGCTAATTAGGGAACACAAACACAGCTTGTTGTAAAACTGTGTGCAGCTAATGGGAGTGAGCGGGGAGAGTGTGGCGTATGGCTGGCATCTTGATCTCGATCGGGCTGATACGTTCGTTAGCCGTACGCAGAGCGTACACCATGGTCAGCGGTTCGGTGATCATACTCTTAAGGCGTTCGAGGCGGGAATCGAGCGCTCGAACAAAGCAAACCCGCGGCCTGGATATTGAGTGGTCATAGTAGCATCAAAACAAAAAGTCTAAATTGCAGTTGACCTTCACAGAAAGGCTGGTTTCTTCATTAGTTATTCATACAGGCCAAACTATGATTGTGATATTGTTCTTATTATCATAAGTGTGACACGCACCTGTTACAATAATGTAACTACTACATTACATTAAATTAGTACTTCTAAATAGCCCAATGACAATTTCAAAATTCATTCTAAAATTCTTTAGAAATATTATTTGGTCAGTTAACATGTAAGTTTATTACGTAATCATAAGTATAAAATTAATTGGATTTAAGTCACAATTTTAAGTGTATGCCACAATCATCAGTACAATTTTGGATGGCTGATACACAATGCAAAATGATCTCAAAGAGGACACAATACTGATAGTTTTGACCAATACACAATACACTTATACATGCATGCCATGTTTTACTTTCCAATAAAAGATAAATGAAATTGATGGGTAAATACCTGAGAAACCTTTGGTTTATCAAGTAAAATCCTTAATGATCTGTTGTAACTTGAAATCAACGTGGTTGTCTGATATTCGTCAAAGCTCAAGATAGAATGACCCCCGCTAGTACAGCGGTATGTCTCCGGATTTACAACGCTAAAATCAGGGGTTCGATTTCCCTCGGTGGGCTCAGCAGATAGCACCATGTGGCTTTGCTACAAAAAAAAAACACACACACGAAAACACAAATACAAGATAGAATAGCATTACACAGGGAGCGGCAATGCAGCGCATGAGTTTCAGTGCATTCAGTACGTTGCTATGAAACGCATGATACATACTTCAGATCTATGTCTCTTTGATGTTAATTGTTAAGCAACAACGACGATTGTGTTTTCCATATTTTACGAATATATGTAGGTAACAATATTGGGGGGTTGAGGGGGCTTGGCTCATTTTGAGGGGCTCAAGCCCCCCTGGCGCCGCCACTGACTGGTGGTAAGTACAGTTAAATTGACTGCAAGTGAAGGATTGAACTAATAAAAGGTACACTTATCTGGACAACACTTGCTACACAGTGAGATCCAGTGAAAAATTGAGCTAAAGAACCCTGGAAAATAAAGAGACAAGAAGAGGACGAAAACACTAATTTCATTATATACATTATAATCTAGCAGATGTTGTCAATACAGCCACAGGGTGTAGTCAAAAACATCAGAAAAACAAATTGCCAGATCATACAAAAAATATGAAAAAAGTATTAGAAGAAGGTGACATACCATCCAATCTAATGTAATTCAAAGAGTAGCTAATGGCATAGAAATAGAACAAATCTGATGAAATGTGACTCTCAGAAGTTTTCTAACTTGTAAAGAAGGTCCAGAATAAGCAGTATATAAGAATGTGCGAAGCCACCTCATCAAAGTAATTGGATATAAATCTCGGGAAATTGAAAAAAACCAAAGGAATAAAGAGTTGAGTTCCATCATCTGAAAAGGAAATAGTGCAAGCCTCATAGTGTCTCAGGACTCCAACAAGACGTAATAAACGATTAGTCTCTAATCATTCATATATGCAATAAATATCTGGCAAACAAGTTGGTGAGAAGGATTTATCCACTTGCCTAGCTGCCAGAGTCTTAGAAATTAAATGACCTATCATGATATAACAGGAAAGAAGTAGAGTGACAAAGAGTCCTGTGAAGATGTAGTACAAACTCCAGCCTACGACATCTACGTCAGCAACAACAACAAAAATACCCTTTAAGTGATATATGGTACGTGAGGCTAAAGACTGGAATGAATGTCGAGAAAAAGCATTTAATACTCCCCTCCATATATCCTAGTTGAGTTAGTGGAAAGGTCATCTTGGAAGAACTTTAAACAATTGGAGAAAGCCAATAGTACTGAGTAGGCCAAGTCTTCCTAATGTTTAGAATAATAAAAAGTGGTCAATAAAGCTGCCTTATATAATGTGACAGTAGATGATGCTTGAGCTGAGTCAAAAACAAGATATTGTAAGCACGTTTGTTTGAAGAGAATTCAATTTCCTTGTCAGACAGCACTGGCTATAAGTGCCATTTCCATTGATAAATGGCTTTTGGGAATCTGTGGGTAGATCGAAACACATACAAGGCAATTTTAAAAATTAAACCCCAATGCCGCGAGTAAAACTACATAGGTTTCACGCATGTAGTTTGAACCTGGATAAGTTTTGGTGTAAAATGTTGGACTGAAGTTGCCTTAACAGAGATAACCAAAGAAGCACAAGTGAAACTTCTTGAAGACGCAGTAGGAAAGGAAACCATGGTTGGGTCGACTAATTTGGGACTACTTAGCGCTGTTAAGTATAGAATCAAATCATAGCCGAAACTCTGGGTAACAGACAAACTGTAGAAGAGGCACAGTGATGCAATTCCATCTAGTTTTGACTCAATGCATCTATCGGCAAAGCCCGAGAATGAGATCTCACAATGAAGTATTCATTCAGTTGGGAGAATTTGAGCGGACAAGAACAAGTTATCTGCTATGAAATTCTCTACCACTGGAACATGGCAAACCAGGAGACCGATATGATAAGCGTGTGCACAGTGGAAAATATCAAAAGCTCAAAAACAAAGGTCTTGAGAATGTGTGCCCCCAGAGTGGAAAATGTAAGAGACCAAATGAACATGATAATTTGCCCCACAATAGATCTACACCTTAAGCCATTGATGTGAAAGGAAAATTCATCTTCCATTGATATAATATATCTCTATAATTTTTGGTTAAAATTTTAACAATAAAAAATCATATGATAAGTCTTCTGTGGGTATAAAAATACGGAAAGTATACAACACAACAATGTTTCAGTTATATGCAATTTTGAAAAGTCTAAAAACTTATTACTTACCTGATATAAAGTTAAATGATAAAGTACTTGTCATTTCTCCTGTTATGAATTCATCCACAGCCTGTGACCTCTGAGTGATCAGGTCCGTTATAAGTTCAGTCATTCCATTGATCTTGTATATGTCTTCTGGATTAAAGAAAGTTTGACTCATGGGTTTGTAGCCCATCTTTTGAGCCTTCCTACTGAACATATCAAATTTTGAAGGCATCATAGAGTAAAGAAATCCTAAAACACCCTGAGCAACAACATTAGATACTCCAGGATCTGTACTGATGTCGTAGCGACTATAATAACCATTGGTCTGGGGCTTGAGGTCGTACCGAACTATGACTTCTTCACCGAGCAGTTGCACTACTTACTTTTCTAATCCATCATAATACTACAGTCCATTTCCTTAGCAACTTTTATAAGTTAGTCTCTGTTTTCATTATAATCCATTATATTCTTTACAAACTGTATAGTTGTATCTGACGAACA
Organism: Carcinoscorpius rotundicauda; assembly: GCA_011833715.1. NCBI lineage: Eukaryota > Metazoa > Arthropoda > Merostomata > Xiphosura > Limulidae > Carcinoscorpius > Carcinoscorpius rotundicauda. The sequence goes on from CM022393.1 coordinate 36,645,509, forward strand.
AGTATATCATGCTGCAACAAAGAGTGAACAATTTGGAGAAACTTATTACGAAGTTTGATTTTTTCATTTTTAAAAATTGAATTGTTTTATTAGATCCTCTTTTTTTTCTAAACATTTTGTACCTATAGAAGTAAACCAAAACTACAATGCGTGGTGATAGTTGAAATACATTACTTAACTAGCTGGGATGCCCATCTCCTCGAAGAAAGTTATGCACATTCATGACTAATGAAAGCTTTTAGGTATCTCAGGACATAAATTTGTTTCCATTGTAAAAACTGCAAAAACGCCCATTAAATTTGCAAAACACAAAATGTGAAACTGCAACTTTGCATATATTTTCACATGGACCCAACAAATATTCATGTTAAACTTGGCAAAGATCTTTCAACAGAGGATAAAGTAGTGGTAAAAAATTAAAAAAGGGAGAGGGACAGAATTTCTGGTAGATACATGAACAGTCAGAACATTGGTAGATCTTGTGCTCTATTACAAACTTAGACAAGTTGACATAAACTTCTTCTGTTGATTGAAAGGTCTTTTTTACATTTTGGATTGCTAAGAATATACAATGAAGCTGAGATCTCACAGCAGGTTCAATATTGCCTAACAGATAGTAGAAAGCAGCATATTCGTAAGCAGGAGCTCGTATTCAAGCCTGGTTCACAGCTGTAAACTCATTAAAATAGAGAATGATTTGAAGGGCAAGGCGAGTTTCTTGCCAGAATGGGTGGTTTTTGAAATGTTCACCATCAACGACATCTCTAAAACAATCATCAGCTGACTGGCGAGGATAAACAACCTGGTCAAAAATATCATCATGTTTAAGCAAACACTTCAGAGTGTCTAATAAAGAAATTTACTGCATTGTGTCATGTTTCCCATCACCAGCAATTCCCAGGTCGTACTCAACAGATTTTACAAATGACAAATTATCATCAAAGTAAGACTGGAAATTAGTGTGGTCAGTGAAATTTTCAATGATGTAATGAAAGCCAAAACTTTCTTTCTTGCAAGCTTCCATCACTGCAACTGTACTATTTCTAGAAACCCCTCATTGATCAATGTTCTTTTTATGGTTTGGAATGACTATTCATTTGTGGCAGCCAAACAGGCCAAATTTAAAAAAAAAAATTACTTGTAGTTTTGTAATTAATTTTTTTCATTTTCACGCAGCTGCAGAATTGTTTTAGCTAAGGTTCTTCGATTGTCTGTGACAACCATCTCCTTATTACCATCAACTGCCTCATCACTGTCAGAGTTTTTATCCCTCTATTCCATAAAGTACTCTCACCATTTCTCTCACCGGTATGGATTATGGGAGAGACCCAAAGTCTGAGAAAGTTCCTTGGACCAAAGAAGGGAGAGGAATATTTTACAGGATCACAGGCCTTCTATTCATAGTGTACGGCCTAGCGCTGGCTCCTATCTCGCACCATTCGATTTCAAAGTATAGAGTTTAAAATTTAAATGCATTTTCTACCTAAAGAGATTTTTAGATAGTTTGTAATATTAAATTAAAGAAACACACATTAAACACAATATATGTTTCACTTTTTCGCTGTTTTTAAATGATTTGTCTTGCTGCCACCATTTGTAACTTCATTGTTGGCTGTGTCAATGGATCCCGCCATAATACATACGTCGCTTGTTTGTTTGTTTTGGAATTTCGCACAAAGCTACTCCAGGGCTATCTGTGCTAGCCGTCCCTAATTTAGCAGTGTAAGACTAGAGGGAAGGCAGCTAGTCATCACCACCCACCACCAACTCTTGGGCTACTCTTTCACCAACGAATAGTGGGATTGACCGTCACATTATACACATACGTGTATATACTTTATATACATAAAGTGTGTACGCTTTAGCATTTGTAGCTCTGCTGATTTATTAAAACTAAAGAATTATTACTTAAGTATTACCGTATCTCATCTTTCATTATCAAAGATCCATAAAATAATAACAGACGAGGTCCCTTTTAATAAGTATACAACTTTCATCTGTGTAGCGGTGGCCGTAAGAAATCTTTTTAGCAGCGGTGTAGTTGGTGCTAAATTTAACAGAGCAACAACATGGATCATTGTGGGCTTTCTACCACAGGATATGCATTCAAGATATCAAATATGTGCATTTTTGATGTCAAGACTGGGGAATGTTTTCGATTTCATACTTGTTTCAAAGCATTACCTGGATATAAATATTCCTACTCTACAACTATTAGACTACAGTAGTACAGACCTACACAATGTAACGAGCAACCATCCTTGTTTACACATAACGAGTTGTACAAAAAATACGGATGGATTCACTTCACCTTGTATAGAAAGTTAAACATTTGTATTCTTACATTGTTTTATTGAAACATAGTATAGGAAAATAAGACATAAACGATTAATATTTACCTGGATTTCTTTTTTCCGTCATCTGCGCGGTTGCATGGCAATTGTACAATGTCAGTACAAGTTTCGGTTATTATAAATTCTATAAACGTCATATGTAATTCTCCAATATGCGACAAAATATTGCCGTGTGTGATTTCTCCCCCACCCGCCCCTGTGTATGTATTGTCGTATGTGAGCCCCTAAATCTTCCCTCGACCACCTTGAGGAATGATCAACCTCTCTACAAAAATAACACCTACAGCCCTTCTTGCACAAGGAACTCCCGCCTTAATCAGATAAACTCAACCTGGTACACCCTTCTGAATAAGCGATAATCTCGTTCGAGGTTAATATAGCTGCTTTCCATTTGTACTCGATTTGCGCTGCGGTTCACTAGACGAATCGAATACATTTCCAGGACGTGTAGTGTCAGTGCGAGTGTTAACCACGTGGGGAAAGTTTATTTCAGTCATAACTTAGATCGTTGTACATTGTAATACTAAATGTATTGATTATTGGATTTGATATTCGAATATTCCAACACACGCACACAACAATATAAAATCACAATTGTCAAATAAAACAGTGAAGAAATAGTGGTGGTCGATAAATAAGATTTATTTAGGTAGGATTTATTTTGTGTGAAAGAAATGTATTCCCCCCACCCAAATAAAAGTCACGTTTCAATTGTATTTATGGACCAAAATATATGTATACAGATATTTGTTTGAACTGTGCTTTAACGATATAAGAAACATCAAGAGTGTCAATTCATGAGTTAATGCTGCCTTAAGACTAGCATAGCATAGTCGAACTGACATGTAATAGATCATCGTTACTACTTAACAGTCAATTTTATATCCACAACTACAAAATGATAGTCATTTCAGATGAAAACCCTTCTTTATCATGTTATATACCGTTTCCTAGGGCACCGAGAAGACTTTTGCTACTGACTTTACGTCTTCAAAGTTTCTCACTTGTTCAAAATGCCATATTTTAACAACTGTAACTGAATAGAGATTTCTTGTTAAATATAAGGAATACCCCCGTCTTAAAATCTCTAAATCCCTGATGTGAACACATTTTGACGATTTGAGTGTATAAATATATCTTGTCAGAAACAGCTGTTACACATCATTTCCTCAAACGATAGTACAATACCTACAAAACATTAAAAAATGTGAAAATGTAGTTCCGATACATTATGTTCTCCTATGACTATATCAGCCGCGGTTGTCAAGTGCCTTGATTCTTTAGATATTTCAAACCGTTTTAACACAGCTTGCAGCCATCAAATAATTACATTGTTAAGCGATACAAAAGTTCCTTATTTAAGATACACAATCTGAAGCCATGAGATTATTTACATTGTTAAGAAACAGAGACCATCTTATTTTTAAAAAGCACAGCTAGCCATCACTTAGTTGCATCAGTAAGTAAACTAATAATTTCTGTTTTGTAACAATCGACTTGAAACCATAAAAACCTCTTGCATCTTTAAATTATTTTTATAATTACTAATTTTAAAATTCATATCTTAAAAGCATCAAATTAAACGCCACTTCAAGTTCAAACAGTGTAGTGCGTAATGGTTTGCGCATTTTAAAGATTAAAATTAATAATTTTATGAATAGAACAGGAGCAAGTCCAGATATCTTGTTTTATGGAGTATGCCAACAAATACTGAGTAAAACGGAAAAAATATTCATATACTAACCAGTAAATCAGACTGTGAAACAAATGGTCCGTGAGTTGAGTACCTTTAGGGTAGCGGTTAAATATAGCGCTACTGGGCACTGTTCATTATTTATCTTCCTTTTAGTCTATTAATTAAAAGTTAGAAACTGTTAACGTGGAGACGTCGTGTAGCTGTGTGCGAATATCTGAAATAAATAAACAGATCTAAATACAAACTATCAGTGACTTTAAGTTTTAATAATAAAACTTAATCTTAATAAAAGAGGATTATGGTACACGGATACTTGAGTACCAAGTCAACCGAACAATAAAAATATCTAGCTCACATATACAATATCGTGATGTTAAATTGATAGATTAAATATACTTAGAAATGTTGTTTTTTATAAGAGATTCGTTTGACATATACAAAGTAAAGTAACTTCCTGCGAATAATGAACACCTTACTTATTATTTCTATTTTGATAGAAAAGATTAATAGACATGTATGGTACTAGGAAACCCAAGGAATAACCAACACCTTGCAAAAAAGAAATATTACAAACTGACAACCATTAATTTACTTTCTGGTAAAATATAACACCATAACTCATAAAATCCTGATGCTTATTTGTTTGAAGTTAAGTATTAAACAAACTACAGACAGCCCATTGTGTGCTCAGCCCACGACTCAGTTTCCGCAGACATACCACTGTTTCACTGAAGGATAACCCAGGTGCTTCGAGGAATTTCGCTTCCCTTGACTCCTTTGTGTATGCTTTTTTTAAATGTTAGCATCTCTCCTGAATCACATCTTTCTTAATGGGCTAGTTAAGTAAACAAGTAGATTACAGAAAGCAAATATTAGAGTGAAGAAGTATCCAGTCAGGTTTTAACTCTTTCTTTTCAAATATTCTCAATAATGCATCGAAAACACACAATCGACAACAACAGAATTCTAAAGATAACCTGAGCATGCACGTTTTCTATATAGTTATCTTATAAATGTCTATAAGATCTTATATATAGTTATCTTATAAATGTCTATAAGATCTTATATATATTTATAAGATAATTATATATAACTTTTCACCGTGCTTCATATTAATGTTGAAATAAAAGAGGTTATATTAGATCACAAGTCTCCACTCTGTATGCTGCTCCGCGTTCACTTAAAAATTCACACAGAATACAACTATTCGAGTCTAATTTTAAAATTCATAGCTCCCTGTTTGCAAGTAGCTTTGTGTCCACGAAAACAAACAAATAAAAAAAAAACATTTTTTCCTGGTAATTTTGACTTGCTTTAAAGCTGAATGTCTGAAAATATGTGCATAAAGAAACAATAATGTGATATACATTGTGAAACAATAATGTTGTATATATTGTGAAAAAAATGTAGTATATATTGTTTGACAATAATAAAGTATACATTGTGTAACAATAATATTGTATATATTCTATGATTATAGTATCCTTTCAGATGAACATGATAGGACCAAGTGTGACCCAATGACTAGCATGCTGGGCTGTGGCTGTATGGGTCAATTGTTCCTGTTACCATAGAGAAAAAAAATCGTTCGCTGCACTTCTGAGCTTTTGGTTCGTTATAAGAATAACAATCGAATTTCACTTGGAGATATGTACTTTTAATTAGTCTGTCAATTCAAAATTAGGAATGGCTATAACGCAGATAACTCAAACTCTCAAACAGCTTTCCGCAAATCATCGAAATTAACAAACAAAAGTTATAATGATTATTTGACGCTTTTAACTAGAAAACAAACTGCGTATCTTACCTATTTATATTCATTTTGTGGTTGATGATTTTACAACTATTCTGTTGAGGATTCTTTCAGAAGTTCACATCATTCAGCAGTCTAATATCACACATCGAGCTATGACAAAAAGGACTAAGCTACAATTTATTTGTTCAGGTAACAATACAGTTTAAATAATTATATATAAAGTTGTCCGTAGATCTTTAGATTCGGGGTAACTACATTCGTTTACCCGTGTTACCTTCCAAAGAGATATGACTGTTTCAAAGGTGGTTCTGAACTTTAAGTACCTCAAGAAAATAACCCTTGTCTGTTACTATTTTCTAACACAAATCAATTACAGTGTGCTCATCAATTACGCTGGGCCTCAGAATATTAGCCGATAAATCGTTGTATGTGAATTTCTGTAAGTACTCTTACCGTATAATAGATTTAGAGTTGGATCTCATACTGTTTTATTCACTTCTATATGGCCTACATACACATTTACCAAAGATGAAACCAGATGAGGAAGAAAATGAAAGTGTGATTACCGTATAAACTGGATTTTTCGCTAAACCAATGAATGGTCTACATATGACCAATAAAAACCAACGACCTACATATAGACAAAAGTATGAAAGTGGCCAGTGTTAAATTTTATCTTGCAGATCGCAGAATAATTAGTGCCAGAGTACTTACTAGTTTATTACTTTTAACTACAACTTAGTTTATGAAATATGTAGCACTTAAGACACATATAAATTTATCCCCTGTAATTTTAATATCTTAAAAACAAAGGCAAGATTACATCCTACAGGCATTGTAAAATGTGACTCATATATGCACATAAAACCGTACTCTAATTATGGTATTTTAGGCAATATAGAGTCGGTTTCAGTTATAGAAATTCTGTATTTTCAACAAAATGCCTCAAGTTTTTAGTAACTATCGATAGAAAATTTTAACAGCATCTTACGTATTGAATTTCACCTAACAAAGCGAAGGTTTTATATGCTTAAGTCACTTAGTGATGGAAATGTGTAGTGAAGTTATTACATAGCTTTCTCAAGAAACAGACCTGGCATAGCCTGGTAGTTAGAAAACCCCACTCACAATCTGAAGGTCCCATGTTCGAGCCCCTATCCCACTAAACATATTCACCCTTTGAGCCATGTGGGCGTTATATGTGACGGCCACTTCCCACTCTTTCTTTGTGAAAGGATAATCAAAGAAATTGGCGGTGGTTGATGATGACTAACTGTTTTCTCTATAGTTTTTCACTGCTAAATTAAGGACTGCTAGCGCAGTGTAGTTTTGCACGAAATTCAAACCAAAGTAAAAATGAATTATTCTGCAAACAGGCAGACTTGGTCAATTTATGGAACTTATATTTTATAAGTTTGAAAGAATGAAATAGAAAATACCTTCGTTTATATAATATTAATGCCATGAACGAAATTCGTGAAATGCTTGCACATAAACACATAACACAGCTTCGCGAAATTACCACATTATTTAACGTTTCAAAAAGTTTAATATATTTTAACATAATCTTAGTGGCAGAAATTACGTTATATTAATGCCAGAAATTAGCTTCATGAAATGTTTACGTAACCATAACGCCACAAAAAGGCTTAAGACATTATTACATAACTAACACCCAAAATATCTTATAAAATGATTACGTAAACTATATTCAGAAAATAATCTTGTGAAATCTTCAATAAAATTAACTCTAAAGAAACAGATAACGTTAACTGTTACATAATAATATCCCCAGAATACATAAATTATTACCCGGCCTTCATGTCAGAAAACAATTTTCTATTGTCCTTGATATCAGAAAACAGCTTAAAATATCATTAAATAAACTTAATATTACAAAATAACTTCGTGAAATTATTACATGACCTTATCCAACAAATAGCTTTGCGAAGGCATTTAGAAAAGAGTTAATTTAATTACTACATAACATTAACGACATGAAACAGCTTCATTAAATTGCAATTTATGTCACGAAAACATCCTGTTGAAATTACGTAACTAATGTCGTTATGAAACAAACGAATTCATAAAATTAAATAACTTTATGCCAGAAGCAGCTTGATAAAATAAGGCAGTCGCTAGAAGTCCAACAATTATTCTCTTTGAATATGTTGCAATAAACTATTTGTTTGTTTTAATTTCGCGCAAAGCTATACAAGGGCTATCTGCGCTATCCATCCCTAATTTAGCAGTGTAAGACTAGATAGAAGGCAGCTAGTCATCACCACCCACAATCAACTCTTGGGCTATGTAACCGTTCTTACGATAATTAGAAACAGCTGGTACGCCGTTTTAAAGCTGTTAGAGTTGGCACAACGTTATTTTACACACATTTTTAGCACTACTAAACAAAGACTGCACAACCTTATTAGGCATTTTTAGAACTACTAAATAACGCTGGTACGACATTATTATACAGCGTTCTTGTAAGAAGTAGAAAAAGTTGACACCACATTATAGTATACAGCCATTTTTATAGCTATTAAATGAAGGTGGCACGATGTTGTTATCAGCCATTATTACTAGAGTTACCTAAAGTTGTTATGACATTATTATACACCCGTTTACAGAAGTGTTAAATGAAGTTGACACAGCATTATAATAAACGTTTACGAAGACTTAGAGGAAGTTATCACTCTGTTATTCCTTCTGGTGGCACACAACTTAAATACCGAAGGAATTGAAAAATAGTACTTTAAGAATGACAATGGTTAGGTTCTATACCGAATCTTAAAAAATTGAGAGATTATATTTTTATTCGTGTTCAATCGTAATTTTAGGAGAAAAAATGCATGTTACTCCTCCCCTAATCAGAATTATAACCGATAATGTACAAGTCGCGGTCAACTTATTCCAGACATGCAAAAGGTCTTTGAATAAACAAATAATACAGATGTTTAACTATTAGAAGGGCTCTTTAACGATATAATCGTGACATCGTGTCTTAGCAGGAAAGAATATCAGAGTAAACAGTTTTTAACTCTTCACAAAAACAGTTAATAAAATATAGTAAACTATACATGGCTATTGGTTAAAATGGATTTTTTTGTATATTATTGGGTTATGCTTTGTAAACCGCATATAGAAAGGTTGTATGCCTGCGTTAATCCTCCAACTTAGACAAATGTTACATACAGTTGTTCAATAGGATTTATACAAACTTGGTTTCTTTCCGCATCATTGATACTGACCCTGTCTTTGCCTTATGTGGATGTCTCTGGTTATCCTGCAGCCCACAATAGAATACAAAAGCCAGTCAGTAGCCTGCCGTTTATACAATACATGAATAAAGTTAGTGTTTATGTTTTCACTTGTATCTGTTTGTATTTTCTTTACCGACTGGGTTAAAAATCACTTTCCATATAATATTTTCGATACCTGCATTTTGCAACACATATCCAGAGATATAGATGTAGCTTAGTAATCACAGATAATAAGGTTTTTAGACACCAGTTAAACCTATGCCCCTTGAATGAAATTTCAAGAATGTAGACGTTGCTAGTTTTGCTGTTAAGTATCATCGGATGGTTGATTCAAAATAGTTTGTTTATATAGCTAGAAGAATGCTCTGTCTTGAGCACGATACTTTCATTCTTACTATTTGCTAAAGACTCAAAACATTGAACAAAAGTATAGTTTTCAATAATAAACAGAACCGAACTAAATCAAATTGTGAGGTAGTGTTAGTGGTATCCATATGACTCGTACATCTTGAAATCAATGTTGTAGTATTTTCCTATGTTAACTGCATGTTTTGGCTTAAGCTTATATCATATTCAACCCAAGTTTTGTATGGTTACGCTTTTATTCAGAAATGAAAACAAATAAAATATTTAAAAATTAAAATAATACGAAACATCTAAGTGTGTCATAAGCAAGCTCAGAACGACCTATTTATGTCAATGTACTATGTTAGTCTTAATGTCAGAAATAAAAAGGATGATTTCAACTCACGAGTGGTCCAGAAATCTTTGATTGATGGAGCGTTTTACTACAAAGTACAATATAATGTGTTATCCCCATGAGAAGAATACGTTGTGGATCCACTGATAATGAGGACAGATAATTTATTCACGACAACTAGATAATTACTTAAGTGGTTCATTTTCATTGCAGCAGTGTCATCGAAGAATGATTCTAGCTTTCTCATTTTTGGGGTTTCGACTTTCTAGAGCCTACCTAACACTTTTGTAATTATTCTGAATTAGGCCAAACTAGGCACAGCATCAGTTTTTATTCATTTAAAAATTATTCCTATACGCGGGCTTTTCTCTCTTTTGTGTGTGATAAAAATAAAATTTGAGTTTGCTAATCTTCATCTATCATTTCTTTAGCTATAATATTTTTATATGAAGAAAAGAGTTAGAACAATAAAAGAAGTATGTGTCATATTTTTCTAATTTAAACATTTTCTCTTATAGTCAAAATTTCAACTTTTTAAACATACCTGGGATTGACAGTGACATAACCAATATTTTTTGCGGAAGTGGAGGTCCAAGCATATTTGGAACTTTTAACATTTCTTTCATACAGAGAATACCAGTGATTTAGATGAGAGTCGATCATTTATCTAAAATTGAATTTATTTATTTTTTTTCAAAATTAAATAAATAAATAAGAAACTGTAGAACTTCTAAACTTTTTCGAATATTGAGGTGATCAACTGACACTCTCCCTCTACTATGACCATGAGAGTATAATGTGTTACTTCTAGTACCATAATCTTAAAGTAAATGTTTCAATTTTTTAAACGTAATCTTTAATTTGTTTGCTTGTTTGAAGGTAAGCACAAAGCTACACAATGGGCTATCTGTGCTCTGCCCACCACTTGTATCAAAACCTGGAATTTAACGTTGTAAGTAATATTACTGCAAGCCTTCACTAAATTATATGGAAATTATCTTTAGAACAACTTCATTTTAAATTAAAGTTAAGGTATTGTGTTCATTACACAAGAATGAAATGCGTTATGTTTTGCCTACATATCATGAAATTTAGAATTTCTTACCATACAATTGGACAATTTTTGAAAACTACAGTCTAGGAAAGTTTCATTTGCTAGTAACTTGAAAGTATAATAGCTGGTACAATAAACATTCTAAGGCATTGTTGGTCAAAAGTCATATAATAAATTAGCATTATTGATTATGTGTAATGATAGTAAATATTAATAACCAAATGATTATAGTAATATAAGGCACTCGTAATAAAAGTAATAGTCGTCTCTTATGCGCATACAGATTTAGATCGGAGATTACGAAACAATACTTTTAAGTGAGGATTTTAAAAGTAATAAATGTGCAAAACATGATTCTCATGTGAGAACTCATTTTTGAAACAGGTATTTAATCCTATAAGTTACGTAAATGATTTAATCTCCACCAACAACGTGAATTTTATTCCAAACTTAATATATCCAAATGATATTATAATAAAAAGAAGCAATAATGGTGATATTCGTGTACACTACTTAGACTTGGAATTGATTTTGTAGAAGGCAGAATACAGTTGTCTATTTATGATAATAGAAGAGGATTTTACTTTCCCATCTTTGGTATACTCATTCCTAATAAGATTGTTCTGTTTATACTGTTAAAAGGAATAGCTATATCTGAATTGCAACTGCGGTACTTCTTTTATAAATGACACTCTATTGTTCACAAAAAATTTGCAAGTTAATTGTTATAAGGGTTTGTTCCCTTGTTTTTTTTTATTTCGTGCAAAGCTACACGAGGGCTATCTGCGCTAGACATCCCTAATTTTGAAGTGTAAGACTACAGAGAAGACAGCTACTCATCACTACACATCGCCAACGAATAGTGGGATTGACCGAAACATTATAACATCCCACGGCTGAAAGGGCGAGCATGTTTGGTGTGACAGGGATTCCAACCCTCGAGTGCCTTACTCATCTGGCTATGCCGGGCCTACTGTTATAAGGACTGGCAAATAAAAACTTTTCATACTTTTTAAAAAAAATAATAAGCATGAATTTATTTTAAAAGGTAAATTCTCGATTACGTTATTCAAGGCTATCTATGGCTTATAAGTAACAAATTTAAAAAGTAATTTTTGTTCAGTATACCTCAATAGAAAGATTAAGATAAGCAGTTGGAATTTTCTCCTCAAGAGAAAGAAAGGAAGTTGGGAGTTTAAGAACATAAAGAAAAGTATTTAGTTCTGTTTAATATCATTTTGTAAGTAAAAGGATGGAGGTTGGTAGTTTTACCTTATAGAATTTTTATAGTGGTTTTTGATTATACTTTAATATTGTAGCGAAGTATTATGAGTGACTGGTTGCATACTGGTCTATAAATTCCTTGGGACTCATATTAAGTTAATTATCACTTTATAGTGCATGTTTAATTACCTAATGACAATTAACATAACTGATAGTATTATAATTGCATATAAATATATGTATATATATGTGTAATCTAGAACAAATGAAATCTCTAAGAAATGGCAATAAATGGTAAAAAATTATGTGAGCAATGATTTGACCTTTGTTCATCACCACTACTTAAGAAACAATCAGTTCTCTGTCATTTAGAGAAAACAAGAACTAATAATATATTTCGTCTGATATATAACAACGCTGACTGTACCTGCAACAAATAGACTATTCTCACGTACGTATTGACAGCCTGTCAAAAAACTGGGTGCATACGCAACTGCAGCAATGATATTTTTAGACAGCTGTTTTAGAATTAAAAGGGAACTAAAAGAAATCTAGTTTTTTTAAAAGTAGTACACAAACGAGAAAAAAATGGCGTAAGATGCCACCTATATCACAAAATTAGAATTAGCAATAGGCAAAGCACAGTAACATAACTAATTAGTTTTGAAAATCGCGAGCTATAGAGATAAAACACTCCTAGCATCTCGGAGAGGACGCTGAAAGAAAAGACGCTAGTCACAAATTGACACTGATAAGTTACCGACGCCAGTTTGGTAGTACGAAGCAAATATCTTTCAAAAACGTGTGGGTGGAGCTGGAAAAATCAGAATTTTGAAATTCCATAAGGAGTTTTCTCAGTTATGTGGGACAACTTGAAGTTGTCCATTTCTCCAGTTTCACTCTTGAGTTTCAGAACTATAAAGGTATCCAACTTTTAATGATACATTTCTTCTACCTTGATGTAAGTAGAATTGCGATTTCTCTGGTTCATTCAATGTAAGAGTAGCATAGTAAAATAAGTGTATAAAATAAGTCGAAAAAAATATTCTGGATAAATGTCGTGAATGTGAAGATTACTATCAGTAGCATTTTATTTAAAGTTTGAATGTTGAAGATTTAACTGAGTGTGATTAAAAATGTGTGTTCTTATAAGAGTTTAAATAAAATTGATGTATTTTGTTAAATATCTTCCTCATAATCAGTTTTTTCGACTAACTGTAAATTTCCTCAAGCTAGTGATCTGTGAGCTCCACTCGCCAATGCGTTTCTCAATTAAATAAATTCGGCGTAATTGGTAATAAAATCGAAGCTCCAACGACTAGCTCGTTACTTTTCCTTGAAATCTGGAATTAACTTTCAAGGGTTGAAAATGTTTTAAAAGGAGACTTGTTTTTCAAAAGTGCTTAGTGCTTAGAAATATTATAATAGAATAATATATCGACGTATCTAACTTTAATAAATGTTATGCATTTTAGTGCAATAAATAAACTCTTCCTTTATTTTTAGTTTACAAGTAAACAAATAACTAGGAATTTTATAAATTTTCAGTGGTATCCGATTGATTTTAATGTAGATTTTAGCTTCCAAAATGTGCTAGAAAAGTATTCCTAGAACACTTAGAAAGTCTTCAAAATTGATCTGAGCAATTTTATGTGAACCATGACAAAGTCTCGGTCAAAATGCTATTATGTAATTTATTATGGTATTTTACTTTGTTTTATTTGGATGGTATTTGAAGATATGTTTGATTTATAAAGAAAATATTAACCAATTATAATGATTTTCAAAAATTTTAACATTTTTTGTAATCCATCAAAAATACGTTGATATACAATGAAACTTGCTTGTTATTGATTATTAGATCAAACTTTAAAACAAAATCTCAATGAACTGTGACTCAAGATTCTTTTAACTAAAATTGTTTAATATATTTTACCACAAAAATCAAAGGAGAAAAAGTTTTGAATGGAGAAACAATCTGTTTGATGTCTGGTAAGGTTTATACAAAATTCAGAGTCGAATTTTAACATGACAGTGTTCATTTCAAGTTTGATTTTTTTATATATTAACAGTATAAATTTTCATTGCATTTGAGATTATTATATGTAATACTCTAAAAAGAGTGTGAAATTAAATGTCCTCTGTAGGCTGTGTGAGATAACGTATGAGTCCTTTCTGTTTTATTGTCATTTTATATCTACTGTTTAATTCTTTTTTATATACAAAGTTGGCCTGGCATGGCCAAGCGCGTAAGGCGTGCGACTCGTAATCCAAGGGTCGCGGGTTCGCGCCCAAGTCGCGCTAAACATGGTCGCCCTTCCAGCCGTGGGGGCGTATAATGTGACCGTCAATCCCACTATTCGTTGGTAAAAGAGTAGCCCAAGAGTTGGCGGTGGGTGGTGATGACTAGCTGCCTTCCCTCTAGTCTTACACTGCTAAATTAGGGACGGCTAGCACAGATAGCCCTCGAGTAGCTTTGTGCTACAAACAAACAAACTGACAACGTGAACCTGAAAGCTGTAAACATGCAGTCACAGAGTAATCTTATTGCCACAATACTTGCATGTATACTTAGGCCTACTGACTGATAGAAACTATCGCTTAGATCGAAAAGCTCAGAAGCACGTCTATATTAAAGATGTACATTTCGTCTACTAAAAAAGCCTACATCTAGGCCTAATTATGTAATTCGATTAGTAAGAACACGAGAATCACAAAAACAAACACTGCTAAATTAGGGACGGCTAGCACAGACAGCCCTCGAGTAACTTTGTGTGAAATTCAAAACAAACAAACAAAGTATACAAATTAACAAACAAATTAATTTCGAATGTTGTAACTTAATATCTGACACTGTTATCATATAATTTATGTTATATTTGTTAGTAGTTTAGTGTAATAAATTATACAATCTGTTATCTGTGTTTTTCTGTTGCGTTTAATCTGCGAAGAACTTAAAACATAAAAAAATACGTAACAGAAAATTGGGGGCTCGTCCGGGATATCGAACAAACAATTTAATTTTATTATAAAATAAGATTTATATTCTATACAGATAGACAGCTTGTATATTTAAAATGGCATTCGAACTTGAAGATTTTATAAACGAATTTAATCGGAATCCCTCTTTCGAATTAATCAGTGAATTAAAAAAATCTGAATTACTTGGTGTTGGTAAACATTTTAATTTAGAAGTGAAGCAATCAATGAAGAAAGCAAATATTAAACAAATTATTGTTGAATATTTGGTCAGCCAAAAAGTATTACCTCAAACAGTTGCACAACAATTGCCTGTCGCTCATTTTGACCCAGATTTCGAATTAAAAAAATTGGAAATGGAAATGAAATTTCGTTTAGAAATAGAAACCAAACGTCTTGAAGTAGAAAAAGAACGCATTAAAGCTGATAAAGAAATCAGTATGAGAAAGTTACAGACAGAAGAAAAGGTTGTCCAAATGCGGTTGGATAATTTTGATGCTTCCAAACAAATTCGTTTAGTACCTCCATTCAATGAAAAAACTGTAGATAAATATTTTCAGCAATTTGAAAAATTGGCCCTTAGGCTAAAATGGCCAACTGAATATTGGACAGTATTACTCCAGAGTGTTCTCAAGGGTAAAGCCCAGGAAGTATTTTCCAAACTCACAGCCGAGCAAAGTTATGATTACGAGCACGTCAAAAAAATGCGTTTTGAATGCATATGAATTGGTGCCAGAGGCATATAGACAAAAATTTCGTGGTTACAAAAAGTTTGACAGCCAAACTTATGTCGAATTTGCTCGTGAAAAAGAAACTCTGTTCGACAGGTGGTGTGATTCCAAAGAAATTAAAGAGGATTATACAAAACTCAGAGAACTTATGTTAGTTGAAGAATTTAAAAGATATATTCCCGTAGAGCTAAAAACTTATATTGATGAACAAAAAGCTTCCAAAATTCATGATGCTGCTGTCTTGGCAGACGAGTATGCTTTGACTCACAAAGATTTCTCATACAAAAGCAAAATAAATCACACAGCAAAGAAACCCAATGACTCATTCAAATTTTATGCAAATGTAGACAGAGACAAAAAAGAGCAAACTTCTAATTCTCAAACGAAGACTCCATCTTATTCTCAAAGCTCGTCATCTACCCAAAACGTGTCATTCTCATCCAAAACATGTGCTTATTTGTAAGAAACCTGGCCATCTGATTTCTGAGTGCTATAAGGTAAAAAACAAGCCATCACCCCATAGTTTCATTTCGCCCTCGTTGGATACATCATTGGTTCCCAATGATTTTGACGTTATTGCATATATGAAGGGTTTCCTTGGTGTCTTATTTTAATATTATAATTGTGATATTTGATTTTATAATTTAAATATGCATTACTATGTGAGTTATTGTAATGACTGCATAAATGATCAACTTCTTGTTTACGCCAATTGTAACAAATTTTGTATAACAATAACGTAATACAAGAAACAAAACTAAAATCAGTAAACAGTTACATCATGTGAAAAAATTTTTCAATGTAAAACGCGCTTTGTTATTATCCACATGATAAAACATCGTCAGAATGTTCACAGAAGTACGTTGTGTAGATTGTAAAAATGTTTTCATGCTTCCTATCAACTATGGTTCTTTTAGTGTAAAAAGTATTTATATTTTGAGACTGAATACGAAACGGGAACTCGCAAAGTTAATTACTGTGTGTGTTCCACGACTTTTTAAGGAAAGGGAAATGTTTTTAAGGGCTTCAATTCATGTAATAGGTTCTTATTTGCCGAGTAACACAAGAATTACACGTGAAGAGATTGGACAGACATTTTGTTTTAAATTATCTGTCAAGCAGTAATACCCAATATATTTGTTAATGGCTATAATCTTCAAAAACCTTAAAATTAGAGTTATCGGCAGATTTAATTTCATTCCTGTGATGTTATCATCACTCCCTAAAGCTTTTGGTTTGGTTTATTTTGAATTTAACGTAAAACTTTCCGCACTAGCCGTCCTTAATTTAGCATTGTAAAACTAGAGAGAAGGCAGCTAGTCATCACCACCAACCTCCAACTCTTCGGCTACCTTTTTACCAACGAATTTGGCTGAGTTACGGAGAGGATATTTTCATTTGTTTAGCACAAATTCAAACCAAAATTATTAAGGCTCTATACCCGACATGAGCTTCTATTTATTAGGCACCATGACAACACTAGTACGAGAAAAATTTCTGAACTGGCACCGACATGACAGTATACGTTTGTTTTGAATTTCGCACTAACATACACGAAATTTATCTGTGCTAAACTTTCCTAATTTTGCAGTGTAAGACTAGATAGAAGGCAACTAGTCATCACCACCCACCGCCAATTATTAGGCTATTCTTTTATCAACGAATAGTGGGATTGATCGAAACTTTACAACAACCCCACGGCTGAAAGGGCGAGTATGTGTGGTGTGACAGGGATTTAAACTTGCGTCTCCGAGATTACAAATCAAGCACCCTAACCACATGGCAATGCCGGGCCATCCTGACAGGACAGAAAAGGGTACATCTTTGACTTTCAAGATATGTATCAGCAATATTTATTCTTTATTGATAATTATGTTATTAAAAATTATTATACCTAAAGTTACTCTTATAAACTGAGAGATATATAACCATATATTTTTGTTTATATAATAATAAAATGTGAACAAAAATGATTAGTTTATTGAAAGACTTGCATTATTTTTTTTATCTCATTGTGTGTTGTCGATCTCATGTTTATATACTATGTTCAGAATATGAGGCTGTTTATTGCCACCTGTGGTATTGACCCTTTCAGTTATATGTACGTATGGCTACATATAAAAGCAAATTTACATTACCAAATATATATCTCTTATACCCAACCACAAATACGTACAACAACTACAGTGAGGTAAGTATACAGTGGTTAGACTACAATAAGCAGTTTAAAGATGTTAATATTCAATATACACTTAATGGTGGTATGGTTAAAATAAGAATACGAGTTTTATGGGTGCTTCTACCACGTGTGATATTTGTAACGTTGGTCTAAACATACCATGTAACATATTAGAAAACATATATTGCACAGGCATTGAAAACCAGAATCTCTGAGTTATATGATCGTATATAAATAGGAGTACGAATTTAGGAAGATTAAACTATCAATCTGTAGCTAATCACTTTTCTCAAAAACCATATAACATTTTTTTCATGTCTGGATGTACGAGATTCCTTCTATGGAGGGAGAGTCAGTATTTAATATATTTGTATGAAGGAATGGAGGAAAAGATCAAGTAACTTGACTTCGTCTTTATACATGTTCTCTTCTCTATACCCAAGAATGAACAAATATCCCATAATTATTGTATCAAAATTTTCTGATATTCAAATAATACTTCAGTTTTGCAAACTGTCAGATATTTAAATGAAGATGGTTAAGTCCTGTTGTAGAATTAGATGGTTACTCTCAATTTCTTCATCAGTGAAAAATTAAAGTTACTTTAAGGTTTATCTTTCTAGTTCAGTAATTCATTGGCTATTACTGTACTAACTGTATATTTCATCCTATCATTAAGTGTTATTTTCAGTATTTTAGAATACATTTCTGTTGCCAAATTATATTCATCTTTCTCTGAAAAATTGTTATTAACTGAATATTTAGGCCTAGACCAAAAAAATTCCATTTGATAAATTAATTTTAGGGTTTGAGAGTCCATAACTATATCTTCTAAGGCTAAAAATTGTATTATCAAGACAGCTGGTATGGGTATGAAAACTTTAATTAAAATAAAGTGCAGAATAATGTTTTGACCAGAGACGTATTTAGGATTTCGGCGCCCCTAGGCACAAGGTTAGGTTGATACTTTTGCCGCCCCCCCCCCTCCGTGCCACAACTTGCACCAAGCATCACCATCACAAAAACAGACAAACACAGTTGTTATAATTCAAAATCAACACGTTTATTTTCCAACACAAAAAATGAAACATCAAAATCAATTATCACTAAATATTATTCTGCGGCTGAATATACAGGCTTTATTCTGGCCTTCTGTTCCGAAAACATGTTTATTGCATCGTCATAGTTTATTTTACAAACAATATCACTTACAATGGCGAGGAGTGACAGGGCATTTAGTTTATCTTCTGCCATTCTTGATCTCAAGTAATTTTTCACACGTTTGAGAGCCGAGAAAGATCTTTCTGATGTACAATTAGTTGCTGGAATGCACAGAAACATGCGCATAACTGAATATTTAGGCCTAGACCAAAAAAATTCCATTTGATTAAATGGCACACTTTCATTTGATAAATTAATTTTAGGGTTTGATCCAGGTTTGGATATACAGTTTGAAGTCCTTTAGCTCGCAGATTTCTGTATACTGCTAACGCAGAAGAGTCATCATTTTGCACTTTCATACTCACAAGATGTGCACGGAAATGTAGACATTCATCTACGAAGCTCACTTCCAAATCATTGGGGTAGAGTTTCAACAGTGTTCCAGCTTGACTGATGACATCAGTGGGTTCAAGATTTGTTATCTTGGACAAATATCCAAACCTTGCGTGGATTTCTACATAAGCGGTTTGTCTTCGCTGTAGTTCTGAGCAAAGTCTGTCAATGATCACATTGAAAACATTTACTCCAAATGCCTCTCTGCCTTCTTCCACTGCCTGGGTGTCACCATCTGAAAATTTTTGCTTCCTTTTTCGCTTAATTTCGTACGTCTTCATGCTGGACTTCAACATCGCCTTGTCATCAAAATGATCGAACAGTTCTCTTGAATCTTTCACAAACTGCAGCAAGGAAGCATAAAGCTCGACTACAAGTCCGATGTCCATATCAGCACTTTGCAACTTTTTACTGGCAGCATTGAATCTTTCCAGTATTGTTCCCCAAATTGTGGACAAAATAGCTGTTTCTAGCGTTCCTAATTTGGAAAGATGTCCAGCGGCCTCATTCCTAGAGGCTGGTTTTTCCATAGCATTTCCCTCCATGGTGGTGAGGGCATCAAACACTTGTTGCCAGTTTCTGTTGAGGCTTTGACAAGCATCTTCACGAGCGGACCACCGAGTGTCACTGAGTTTCTTCAAAGAGAGACTTTCTTTATTTGCGGACAGGTGTTTTTGTAGAATTTTCCAACGATGGGTTGAAGCACTGAAGAAAACATAGAGACTTTGTAAGAGTTCGAAGAATGAACATGCTTCTCTGCAACATTCAGCAGCACACGTTCCTACAAGATTTAATGAATGTGCTGAACATGGGATATACACAGCTAAAGGATTTTTCTCCATGATACGAGCCTGGAGACCACTGTACTGACCAGAAATGTTGCTGGCGTTGTCGTAAGACTGTCCACGACATTCAGAAATGTCAAGCTCATATGACTGAAGCAGGCTCAGTACAACTTCTGCCAGCTCTTCAGCTTTGTGGCCCAGATTGGGTATAAAACTCAGGAAACGTTCCATAGATGAACCATCACTGTTCACGTACCTGATGATGAATGCCAACTGGTCAACATGGGATATATCTGGCGTCGAGTCCATGCTGATTGAGAAATATTTTGCAGTTTTGACGTCCTTTAAAGTGTTCTTTAGAACAAGGTCTGCCATAAGCTGGATGAATTCGTCGCAAGTACTGAAAGACAGGTAAGACGTGGATCCCTTGCCACCATTGCCATATCGGTGAATGTGATCAGCGAGGAAGGGGTCAAACTCCGCAACTAGTTCTAACGACATCATAAAGTTGCCGTTGTGTACTGAGCCAAACTTATCATCCCGACCTCTGAACGGAAGCCAATCTTTTTGCTACAGCTACCACACGAGTGAGTACATTTCTCCAGTATTTGATTTCCTCGTGCAGCTGTATGGCCATCTGGAGATCTACACGTCCCAACATGTTGCCCCTTGCTACTAGAGATAAAACTGAAGACCGATGCTCAGGAGTTTTCATGCTCATTCAGCCGGACAGTAGCATTTTTCCAGTCATCAAAGCCTTCGTCAGCCAGTTAAGATTTTTTTCCAAAATCAAATAAACGACAAGGAGCACAAAACAGTCTACCTTTGCTCTCTGTATAAACCAAATATGTCCGCTTACTTTTTTCGCCATTTTGCAGTTTTCTTTCAAACATGCCTTTGGTTACAGATCTGATTTTCTCCCCGTCCTTTTTCACAGAGTTCTTGAAATCCGAGTCATCGTTTTGAAGGATGGCATGTGTGGCAATATAATCTTTTGTGTAATTATCTATTATCCACTCTGCTGGATCTGAACTTACTTTGTCTGAAAAACTTGCTGGAACCATTGACGTTTCAGGCACGCAACCGGCAGATCTTATTAGGCCTGCTGATGATGACGTCACTTGTTCAAGCTGCAGTTCGATGTGTTCGGGTCGTTCAGATTGTTCAAAACTGCTACTGCTAGGCCAGTCATGTGCATTCCCTCCATCGCTGTTGGTTCGAACATCATCGCTAGTAGGCTGTTCTTGCCTTTGTTTAGCAAAAAAGGCCTCCATCGTCGGTGTCTTATCCAAAACATCACGTGTGTTTTCATTTTTTAACTTTGCTATCTTCCTATAAGCTGCTCCACTCAATTTTCGGCGTATGATACTCATGATGATATCACTAGAATCCACTGATCGTATATTGAGTATTTACAGTGAATTTGTTACTTTCACATCTCAGATCATCAGGATCTGAATCATTTTCGTGGGATCGAACTATTTATGGCAGCCGCGCGAACCTCACAGAGATCCGTGAGCCGTTTGACCCCCCAGTGACCCTCGCCCTCACAAGAATTGTGCTTCTTGTGGAGGTTTGGACACTGACAACACGATATAACTTACAGGAAGATATTGGGTGACAGAGGAATAAGTAAAAGCATAACGAACTCTACATTTTGACACCAATATCGCTTACCACGTTATTATCTATATTGTCGATTATATTGTAAATATGTTGGTGAACCATATATGCGTCCGGCAGATAATGAGTTTTATGGTAGTTGGTAAAACAATTATCTACTTGCAACCATAAGTCCATAACAAAATATACACGAAAAAGGGGAGCTTCTGCACTACTGATTTATATTACTGCCGATGTATCCATGTTAACGGGTGCTGGGGTATTGACAATCAAATTATAAATTGTAACACACTTTACTATTTCAAATTCTATACTACCAGTAACAAATACCTGTATCGCCCAAAACTATCCAGACCCCGTGTAGTACAACCGCGTCCCCAGGGAGTCAACTTCATTGATAGAGCGCGGTCGGCGGCCTGCAAAAACGATTATGCGTGACACCCGCAGCCGATTCCGCCGACGCTCACCAGCTCTAGTAACTGTGCGCCTTTCTGTTCTGGTATTCTGGAGTCTGCCACTACCCCTTCTTTATTCTAACAAATGCCTATAATTGCTAGGGAATTTGAAGGAACTATTCTGTAAGGACTACATTGGAATCTAGACAAGCGCATATTCAATCAATCAATTAAAAATAATCAATTAAGCTAAACTGTAAATGATGAGGAATATTTTAAAATATATTTTTCCAGATAATAGCCTGAAGCAACCGAAAATCCGAATTTTCGTATACGCAATTTCACAAAACAAAATACATTAGGCCATGATAAAATATTTTTTGTGTAGGCGTAGCACACTGAGTAGCAGGTAATTCATTGTTTGGTGTGTCAACATGAGTAAAAAACATGTTGGGGGTTTTGAAAAACACAAATAAATAACTGAGGTGAGGGCGGATGGGTTGATGGTGTGGGGGAGGGGGCGAGGCGTATTAGGTGGGACTCAGGGAGGGAAGGTTAGAAATCTTTTAAACTTGAAGCGACCGACCCGACGGTGTGGTGGAATAGTGAGTGTGTGTGTGTGGGAGGACAGATTCAAGAGTTTATTGGGGCGGCATAAATGGCAGGGGGAATTAATAACCAGGGACTACATTTTAAAATGGTGTCCATTCTTTTTCTTTTTTGGTCAAAATTTGCCGCCCCAGGCACGTGCCTCGTGTGCCTATGCGTTAATACATCCCTGGTTTTGACCTTCTTAGTCATCTTCATGGTAACCTGAATACCCATACTAGCCATCTTGAGAATACATTTTTACTTCAAGTGGGTTTCTCGTCATCATGAAAGGCTGGAAATTCAGAGTCAGGTTTACATTGAAAATGTTCTTCCTTTTTTCTCAATCATGTTATGCAGTTTACTTCTCACTTTCATAATGCAATATATTTTTAACTTTTCACTATTTAATCACTATATAAATCCAATCTTTCCTATGATATTTTGTAAGTGTCCTTGGTTAATTTTAAATGTAAGTTGTACAGTTCAAGTTCCTGATAAGACAATCATGTCTCTTTTATCCAGTAATGGTTCTAATAATTTGGCCATAGCATTTAATTTTAATAAAGTTTGGAACTACACTGTAACTCTGACACTCAACTGAAATGTTCAGATAAATTAGTTTTCTTTGATATCAAATTGTAAGCTCGTGTAGGTCTAGAGTAATTCAGGCATACTGACTGTAAGTCATACATCACTTCCTATCAACAATTGTTATGATATTCTAATTTCCTAGTAGTTTTCCAGCACAACAACTGTTTGAAGTTAACAAATTAAGAAAATTAGTTAACACCACTTCAACTCATCATTAAGCTGTAAAACTGCCCATTGATAGCAAGAATAAATAGTTTAAAGTGACACTTGTGCAATAGTTAAAAGGAGTACAATGCTAAAATAATTACACAATAAATAATATATTAAACAAGTACCAGGTTTAAAATAACTATAAAAGAGCTGAAGACTGTTCAAGACTTGTATACTACAGAGTCATTTACAGTCATTTAGCACCACCTGGACATAAAACACCCAGAGCATATAAAACAAGTGCAGAATATTACTTTTTCTAAAACTTAACCAACTTCTTTATTCAACACAATACCTTCATTTTTTTCAATCTCTATTTGTCTGTGATATTTAAGTCACATCTCAACTCAACTTGATCTATTAATTTACTGATACTCCTGTCTATAACATGAGATGTAACTGACACAAGTTCTACTAAGCCTGACTCATTTACTTCTATATTTATCTACCTGGTGTTTATTACTCTGGTCTTCAAGCACAATTATAAGAGCAGATTGTTAAAACTAAATACAATTGTGGAAAAGGTAGGTAAATTTTGTGTCCGTGAGTGACACTATTAGTTGTGTAGTGACAACACACCTAGACATTTCAGAGCAAGTTACACAATATATAACGTAAACAAATTGCTAATAAACATGAAATGCTTATTTCTGTTAACCAAATGGTCATTCAGGAAGCAGTTTGCATTTACGTGAAAAGACATATAATGTCAATTAACAATATAAAGGGTGTCCCAGGAGTCTGGACCAAAAAGAAAAACAAACATTAATTCTTAATGTTAAACATACAATTTCACTAAAGAAAATACTGTGATGGCACAATAAACCAAGAAATAATTTGTCTATGACTGTTAATGGCATGCAATTTGAATAAAGAAATAAAAAATACATTGCAGAGTATAATGTAGACTTTTCCCTAGGGGTACAGACTTCTTTGATATCCTATATATAGGTTCCTCTTCTCAAGCAAAACTTTATATACTTCATGTGGAGAAATAGATATACATTTATTGTGGGCCTTATTTGTATTAAAACTTTAATTCGTTATACAGTGAACTGTTCAAATACTATTCTAAACAGCATGCTACTCATGTTTATATATAATTTTATATAACAAGCTATTAGGCAATTTATAATAGTATCAGTAGTTATTATTTAAAGAGTTTAAAGTATCTATGAAACAGTTAAGAACTAAGCCAAATAAGTTGTTTGCTACATTAGTATTTTATGCTGTGGGTCTGGAAGAAACATCAATAAGAAATAAAGATTTAATCATCACGAAAGCCTTGTTCAATTAAGAAAGGTTATTTATTGATGTATCAATAAACCTAAGAAATTTTTACTCATATGGTGTAACAATAACAATACAAGTCTAAGTCATAAATTAGGTAACTTGGAGATTACAGGTAAGAGTAATGAGTACTTCCCAGACAAAAATTATAAGAATACTGTACCACTAATTGAAGATTTTTAAGGTTACTAATTATAGTGATGGTTGTACTGGTATAAAAGATGAAAAATGTGCTTTTACAGTTATGGATACAAATAACAATCTTAAACTTTTGCTAAAGTTGTCCTCTTTCTTCTATCATGTTGAAGGGATTGTTTCATCTGCAGCTTATGTTGATGTAAACTTTCCCAGATTGCAATTTGTTCCTCTGAAGAAATAGTGGATCGATATTCTTTCATTAGATCATAGTTTTCCCATGGCTTTGCTAGCTCTTTAGCTCGCTTGTAAAATCTCTCTGGGAGACCTACATTTTCTACTCCTTTCAGGTTAAACCTTTCCCATCGAGCATACCATGGACGAGGTTTCAATTTCACCTACAAAAAATTTAATCTTATAACATGTTTCTGTATAATGAATATTTTAACTAACAAGATTGTTAAATAAATACTGAAAGAAAATTCATGCTTTATATTTTAAAAGAAAATAAATTCTCTGGATATATATTATGTTACAGTTCCTTGTACCATGAAACAATAAGCAAAATTGAGTTTATATGTTGATTCATGCCATCTCAAGAAGAAAATAATGAAAACTATTATTACTTTGATGGGGTTAACAGGAACAGGACTACCCTCCAAGTGGACCTGGGGTTCCATGTCAAATGGAAAAGTTGAATATTCAGGTAGAGCATCACGCAAGTAGATAAGGTGATCATCTAATCTTCTTTCCAGCCGTAGGACTTCAATCTTTTGAATAGTTGGATTGTACAGGTCATATATGATTTCAGTTCCTACACAAACATTTCTCATTGCATATAAAAATATTTTCGTTGCATACTTTTGGATTTTATTAATAATAATTAATTTATTTTTGATTTAGTGACATAACGCACCACAAATATAAAAATGATTTTCTCTTAAGCGTATTCAGTAAAAACACTTACACAAATATAACTGAAAATGGTTCATACAAACACTTAGTTTTGTACACCAATATTAAAGGACATGTAATTTGTTTGAAGTTTGTGTAACAAAAATAATACTACAAACACGATTTTAAAAGTTCTCAGCAATACCATCTTATTAACAGCACAGAATGTAAGGACATGGTTTGAAAAACTGAAGACAGATTACAGTACCTCAGTTTTATTATTATTAATCATGAGAATGAATGAGTATTGTTTCTAGTATGTGTGGTAAAAATTTGATCATATATAATGACTAAAAAAACAATTTTTATCTGCATACAAAAATGTTTTTGATTGGCCTTAAGAACAAGTTCTTAAAATAGTCATAATGAAAGTAATTTAAAAAAAAGAACAAGATCTCTTGCTTCACAAAAATATTCTCTTCTGTAACACATTGTTTGTATATCTATGGATTTTTATTGTTGAGTAGCCAGATTGTAACTATTACAAAGAGGGAAGACAAATGATGAATGAAACACCCAAAGCTGATACATAGTTAAAACAGTATGGAAATGTATCAAATTTAAAACATACTGTTTCAAATAAAGATTTTTCTTTTGCCTTGTAAAATAAAATAATCTGTCATACTGGTTTATTTCAATTTCTAAATTAAAATACAAGATAAACTAAAATACTGAGAAGAAAAGTCTCACCTTGATTATTAACAATATTGCGAATTGTAAAGAAAGAACGAAGACCATGTCCTTCCCTTATGATGCAGATTCCAACAAATCTGTTTTGTTTCCTTGGTGCGCAAGGATCTGAGACTGTCACTGCCATAATACTTCCTGAGTGATCAAAATACATTTCTTAAATCCATATTTTTAAAACACTAAAAATAGAACACTTTTTTTATCAGATATAATGTAATCTCTAAACAGGAAAACATATTTTCATGGTAAAACAGCACTGATTTAACTGAAAGGAAAATATCCAACTGTTTAGAAAAAGGTCCTCTCACTCTGAATTGATGGCTATGCTATTGCAAACACTTATAAAAAGTACAATTTAATCAATAGAGATGCCACATTTATAAAACTGGCATTCCACAAACAAAAAAGTAAATAAATAAAACAATCATATATGACTGTACAAAGTTACATTTTTTTTCGGTAAAGAAAAAATACTTTTTCTTTAGTATTTGTACAAGAGCTCCTTCTAACCATTTGAGCATCTGTAACACGCTCTAGAAATTTAATTATAAATTAAATGTTAGTCTCCTCAATTTCTTATAAAAATAACTAGTGGTAACTTATGTTCTTTCAACTCTGAGTTACTCAAATAATTGTCAGAAACTGTCACATACACATTTTACATTTTATAATGGTTAAAACATCAAATCTCAAAATATAGATGTCATAATCAAACTTCAAGAGCATATTTCACGACTTCTATTTTCTTGGGATACATACTTGGTGGCAATGTAATGGTGTAGCTTTTAATGAAAAGTGAGTCCAGTTGTGAATGTTTTATAGTTTAAACTAATTGTCATCCTTCAAGATCCTATGAATGCTTTATCTTTTACCTTCAAAGTATTATTTCTTAACAGAAAAAAATTACTGTATGTTAATTAGATGTTTTACATATATGCTTAGAATATTTATAATTTATGCATATAAAGAAAAACACATACTATGCTAAAGTATTTAGTGTTCCATCCACATTCCATTTCATATACTGTTTTTGAGTACATTAAAATACCTAAAATACCAAGGCTCAAAGGCTCCCCCTCCTATGATTTACAAGAACCTAACATATTGATCAAGCTCCTCAATCATCCTCAAAACAATCATTCTCCTTTGGTACCTAAGTATATGTGCAATATTTGGTTCCACTACTTTGTTAGTGAGGGTTTCAAACTTGGTTCTCCTAGGGTTTCAGGAAGGACCAGGAAATCAAAATCTGATGTTGCATTCAGGTTCAGTAATTCTATAAACCTACTTCTAGATCTGCCTTTCATACCTGGATAACCTTTTGGGCATATTTTATATTCAAATAATAGGTGAGGCTATGCTATATAGGTAAGGAACACCCCAAGCCTATCTCTCAAGTTCAGTCCTACTAGCTCCAAAGCAGTGGTAGAAATTTGTAGAAAAATGTGCAAAATGTGAATTATCGTATGATTGCGTTAAAATCAGAAAAAACTTAGGGAGTAAAATTTTTAAAAATTCTAAAAACATTTTAAGTTAGACATTATTGTCTGCAAAATAATTCTTATAACAGTCAAAATCCTAATATCATATCATATACTATCCTCACAAAACTATATGAACTATTGAGCCAAAAGCTGTCATAAATATAAAAATATATTGTCTATTCTTTGGACCAATTTCTTTTCTTTATTAAATGGTATAAAGTAAATACATAATCAATGATTAAATGAAACTTTCTCAATCGTACATTTTTATCATAAATTTGTGAGTTTAGTTCTACCCATTCCTTTTAATCTAGGTGTACTTAGATTATAAGCCTCTTGATTGGTAAATTTTATAACCCAGTAAAGATGAAATTTCCCTCACCTGTATCAGATAAATACTAATATTTCTACAAGACAAACAAAAATTATTTCATGAACTACTGTGAAATTTTTTATGCATGCACCAAGTCTTGAATAAAACTCCTACCTTAACATGTGTTAATGTTTAATGTGTCAGCCTGTGATGCAATTGTTATTAGACTATAACTCTTCAACAACAGGAAAGCAATACATCTTTGATGCACAATAATCTACATTAGGATCTGAGCAAACACTCATTCTTGATAAGATAGACAAAATACACTGAATACAGGGAGGAAGCAAGGGATGTTGTGCAAAAAAGGTTAGTATTTACCTGAAATATATGTTCAGGTAAAGAAAATGGTTAACTTCAGAAATGCTACTCATCTCTCTACACAAAAAACAGAAACTCACAATGAGTATGATGAACAGGCTGATGCAGATAAAGAACTTACTGAAGTGAGCTATTTTCTGAAAACATCAGAAAAGCCCATGGAGTATGTTGCCCACTAAGGGGAAGGGGTAGCTAGTCGGGGCACTACACAGTGTGAAACTGCATACCTCTCAAGCAGGGAGTACTCTTCATCCAAAATTTAAAACTCTCTTACTTGGTGCTAGTGTTACTAGAGAGTGCAGAATGTAAGATTGCTCAGCCAACCCTACAGCTGGTCACTTGAGCAAAAGTGTTTAATGTGACTAGGACTGGAGAAATACTTATACTGGGAATGGCTTAATTTATAACACAGTAGAGCAAAAGAAATACACCTTATATTGTAATTTTTCTATGAAGAAGAAGCATGGCTTGGAAAGTAGAATATAAATACTACCAAAGCAGTATCATGGAAAATCCTATATCAACAGAGGGAAATGAACAGGAGAAGATGTTTTTAACACTGTCTGTTATTTCTGCTTGATGCAGATTTTAGAAATATTCCCTATAAGACAGCATAATAAGGTGTTTATGATAAAAGTAAATAATTCACCCTAAGAACCATTGAAAAGCAGAGAACAGCAACTAGAGGAAAGGAAATTCCAAGGTAGATGAAAACCTTCTTTTGGTGCAAGGTATGTGGGGACAAACATGTTGGGGTTGTCCACATTCCATCCAGCAAAATCTCATGCAATAAACATCAGTGACCAAAAGTAGAAGTTGCAAGAAAACAAACATGATAGAAAGAGACATGAAGAAGAAGAAATAAAGTTCTAGGGGAAGAGGAGGACTACATCAAGGTAAAGACAATAACTCCTGCCCTGAAAAAGAGACAGTACAAATGCAATAACCTTGCATAAACTGTACAAAATACAGAAAATAATACAAATTGGAATAATTACATGATGAAGGTAGAATGAATGGGAGAGGCATCTTATCAACCTCTCAAACCAACAAAATTTGGAAAAGGAGGAGTATTAAGCCAAGAAAATTAACCTGATTACATGGTAAATAGTGTGGAACACAGCTAAGACAAAAAGTGAGAGTGGTGGTTCTTATAAGCGAAAAGGGGAAGAAATATGTCTGAAGCACAGAAAAAGATAATGAATCTCATCAAACATGAAGTATCTTCTGCCAGAACTGTAGTCTGGGACTGGATAACAAAAAAGTGGAAGCAAGTAATGGAGAGTAGTTGAAAATGCTGTGATGTTAGGATTTTCATAGTCAAATAAATCTACAAAGAACACCAGAGAATATAAAAACTACTCAGTGGAAACAGTCTAACCTAAGATGAAATAGTTGGTCTGTAACAAGGGCCTTAGCCCATTAAACATAATAGACTGAAAACTGAATGCAGTGATTGTGGGAACAACAGAAAAGTACAGGGTTACAAAAACAGAAGTCCAGGAAATGAATGTCTAACTAATGGAGGATGGAAGAAACAATCAGAAACTAAATTCTGAATAAATAATTATAAAATGACCAGACAGAAGATAAAAGCATGAAAATGTAGCAGCTACTATCATGAAGATAGATAAAGAAAAATCTCTCCCTTTGAGACCAGATGCTGGAAATGGATAATGCAATTACAAATATAATTGACCTAAACAGAGTCATAGGTGGAAAGGTTTTTTTTTCACAATTGGTTACTTCTGAGCACACAGCAACAAAAAGTGCACTTTTACTGTAAATACCATGGATATATAATACAGATATAATTTAGAAAAATAACTAGGAACCCTATTTTCGATCAGTCCAATGATAAAATAATTGAAAAAATATTATAGCTGGAACAACGAACTTCTGTTACTTGATTATTTTTCACAACAATCAATAAAACTGTAACTTCTCATTTTTTTTTTATTAAAGCTTCTGATTGTTCAACCAAATAGAAACACAAAGTGGAATGTTATAAATTGAAACACATTTGTAACAAACTGATTTGATTATATAGATTCCTAAACCATCTGGATAGTCAAATCATTCACTTTAAGTACAATGGATATGATCAGTAAACATCAGGCATTACTAATTAACAAATTTACATGCAACTGGTTAAGAAAAAGCAAGAGTATGTAAAATATATATCAAATTGTTATGCAGTACATATTGACAGTAATTATACAAAATGCATCAGAGGCATTTCATTATTTTAATTTTTTTTTATTTAAACAAATGAATTACTTTGTAAAATAAATAGCATACAGTATTTGTCAAATAAACAGCAAATAATTTTCCAAAGGGTTTAATCAGTTTAATTACAAACTTTTTTTTTTTTAATTTGGAATTTTTGAAATGGCTTTAAACAAAAACACATTAAATCATCCTCACACTATCACTGGTGTGTTAAAACCATATGGTCATGTTTTTAAGACTAGATCACATTTTTTTTTAGCAACAGTAATATAGAAACTCACACATGTAAATACAATGAGCCTGAAGACTCACTCATGAAATCCAAAGGTTTTCAAACAGATGTAACTCTGGGTAAGATAAAGAGAGGCATCCAGGGTTGTGTGGGGTTAAATCACCCATCTCGAGAAGGGAAAATGAAGACCGTGGATCTCTGGATATACCAACACTGTCAGGCTAGAAATAACTGATAAAAGACATGTAAAGGCATATCCAAGATTAACAAGAGACTCAAGAGAAGAAAATCCCCAAAAGTGACAAATCAACCTATACAGAAAATGAAGGTAACACAAGAGTCTGGATGTTAAAAGCTCTGTATCTCAGACAGAAAGGAGGTCAAGCCAGCTCCAAATATATAGTAAAACAGGACATTAAGTGACTTAGAAACAGGAGGGGAGTGAAGACTGAACTCTAAAGTTAAATGAATCACCTCAAAGAAGAAAGTCACAACAGAAGTTACACTGGACTGTCTCACACACACCACAACTACATGGCACCCCCAAAACTCATTCTTGTGGCATGTCAACATACTACTCTATATAACAACACAAGTGCTAAATGATTTGATTCAAGACTTCTTTTTATCAAAGCAGCATGTGAAACTTAGCTCTTGTTTATAGCAGTGGAATACATTAGTTTCAGGAAAAAAAAAAGAGTGGGGTTCCAATTTACAAAAATTGTCAATAAAGTCTTACTTCTCACTATAGCATGCAGGATACTTCGTGTTTCTGTAAAATGTTGATGCACTAATGGAAGAATTAGGTACTGAACATCATGTTTAGGAATGGAAACTTTTTCTGTCTCATTTAAAGTTGATTTAAAAGCTGCAGTCTTCCACTGTAGAAACATTTAGCTATTGATACCTGCTGCATATAGACTATACTTGAGGCCATCAAATATAATCCTGTGATAAACTAAATGTTACTGCACTCCTGCCAGGCCTGCAGAATGGATATACCAAACATTCTGTTGCTGGGGCAGCCAAGATGATAAAAAAATCACTTTAAAATGACTTTAAATCCAGTGAGAGAGAATTAAATAACAGAGAAATAAAATAATGATTATCAACCTTCAGTGATTTAAAAAGTTATTTTTCCTTTAAAGTTTTGTAGTAGCTTTAAGCAAATAACACATCATCTTCACATAAATTACTGTCTTGTTTGACCCATGCAATGATGTCTTTTAAGGCTACATTGTATTATGCTCAATCTACCTGGCTCAACTGGTTGATCACTTCTGATGTCAAATTCACTGTCGCCACATGCCTGAAGAGACACGATGGAAATGATGTCTGCAGCAGACAACACTTGAACACTTACTTCAATCTGCTGAGACAACAATGAGCCACTAATAAACTAATATAGCATCATTACTTCTTTTAGTATGCTTCACCTCCTAAATTTATCTCTTTCTTCTAAAGCAAGGATGAAATGTGTCAGTCATCCTGAAGAATATACATACTCTGTTGTCAAAGTTGATTATTAACACACACATTTCTTGAAAATAACATCGCACATCCAAAAATACAGACTGCTCCATGTTTGTAAGCTTTGAATATTTTGTCATTGTTTATTTAAATGATGTATGATGTTTTTACCCACTTCTTTACTGCAAATAATTTTAGATATTAGCAGTGTTACTTGAGTTCACTGTGCTTTAGAAAAAAAAAACTGTTTCACACTTGTATATTTCAATAAATGAAAAATATGTTAAATATTTACAAAAAAAAAAAAAAAAAGCCACCTTAAGTTAATTTTTTTGAAAATAAGCTATGGACCTATTTTAGATTAGGGCTTTCAAATGAAAGTGACTTTTTTTTTCTTTCACTGGCAAGGACAAATAAGATCCTACAAAGAATATTTAGATTATCTCATACATATTTCAATACCCATTAGGATAAACTTGGCCCTAATTCCCCTCATCCCACCTTAAATATCAAAATTTCAAATGTAAATTGAATATTTATGGAACATTATGTTGAATTTTCTTTAATGTAAATTTAATATATTTTTATGAATATATGTATTTACATAAAAACACTGATGTATGAAATACACTGGAAACAAAGTGCAATATTGTACTTTATAATGTATCAAAAGAAAAAACCTCTTCCAGTTACTGAACTATTAGAAAGAAAATAAGTAGAATAAAATACATTCAATGAGTTGAGTTTAATCTCATTTTACACAATAAATACTATAATAATATTATAATGCGAGCCTCATGATTTTCATGTAGTCTATCTTATGGCAGATGGCACAATTTTATTTTGTAGGCTAGGCCTTTGTTTATTTTTTCACACAATATTCTAATTCTGCTTCCATTTCTTTTGTGTGTGAGGTTAAATATATGAAGCATAGTGTATGATCTATAAATAAGTAGGCTTATAATGCTATATACAAAATTAAATGTTAAATCAGACATACCAAAAAATGTCAAGTAGAATTTATTCATGTAATGTATACATGTTAACAATAAAATTACCAATATGGATAGCAGATGATAGTGCATATATCATTGAAAAATTGTCATTTTCACATCTTCACCTGAAGGAAGTGTGACCAGTACAGTGAATGCAGTAGACATGCACACAAGCAAAGAAAGAAAGATATTCTGAGTTTTTTATATGTAGATAACCAACTTATCCATAAGAACATTTATTTCTGCAGTGAAATGCAACTCAGTAGCAAAGGTTGCACTTTGATTTACATTCCTGTACAAATAAATATCACATTTTAATTATGTTGACATTTCTATAAATTTCTGTTTTTGGAACATTGTAATATAACGTAACTATAGAATAAATCACTCTAACGACCTCCAGATATATATTATGGTTAAAAATACATCTCCACTGCAAAGATCATCCTCAAGAACTATTATAAACTGGTACTCCCTAGTTAGTTCAGGTTTTTTATGATTGAACCTAAATCAATTCTTGTTTAATCATGTAGGCTAGCATTTGAATTTATATAATAGTTATAAATCATTGTTTCTTTCTTGCATTTTATTATTCTGTGTTCTTAGGTGCAGTACTTAATTAAATAAAAACTATTTAGTTTGGTAACAGTAATAGTACAATACATAGCAGGCTTGTGTATTGACAGTTGAGAGAGAGAAAAAAGACCCAATTAAGTACTATATTTCTTATTTTTCACATGTATTCTTTATTTGTTATTATAAAAGTAGCTTAAGTTTTAAAATTAGAAACTTATTAGGTTAATACAGCTAGATTAGGTAAGATAACTAAAAATAATTTTTCATGAGGTATGCTCACAAGTAGCTCATATAATATGATACATTTTTCAATGCAGCAACATGAGCTGCATGATCAGTGATTATTAGTTACACAGTTCAGAAGACAATAAAACAACAGCATTAAGTACAAATATATGTATAATGCTACAAGTTTTAAGCTACTCACAATAAATAAGAGTTGCTTCATATGATAATCTGTTGTAAATATAGGAAAAAAAAGGATAATTCAGATTCATTTCATGCTTTTTTATGGTGGTTACAAGTTCAGTCAAATTGACTGAATGAGTGCAGAGTCAGGATTCTGAAAATAACACAATGTTTTACTGATAAAACAAAAGCAAAGAAAAACTGTTTATTTATTTGGGAAGTTGTTGAGATAATCCAAGTGAAGTTTGAAAATTTTAAATATAGAATTGTATTTTTTAATCTTATATGAAATTCAATTTGCACTTAATTCCATATATTCCTGGAAATGTTTCTGAAAATGCTTCAATAAAAAATCAAAGTTTTTATCTAAGAAAGACTTTCACTGTTTACTGAAGGCTTGAAAATATTTTGAAGCTACACCACACATCAATGTCATACTATAAAAACTCTGATGATTGTTTTGAGATCACATAATCAGTGTAATCCACCTAATTGGCACTGAAAGAGTTAAGAGCCTGAAACTGTTTAAGATAGATAATTAGAATTGTTTATTGTAATTTGCAGTCATTCTAGAAATGCAAATATATTTTTAGTTCATATTTTTCAACTTTTGCTTTAGACTGTTTCATTCGTCAGCATTAAGATAAAGGAAATAATATACAGAAAAAGTTTTGCTCAATAAAACTCTGTTAATCATTCAGAAGGATCTAAAGGTTATCCAAATGACATATAAAAACTGTAAGATGAACAGAAATGTTTTTATTTTTAGTGCCTTTTACTTGGAATGGATCAGTAAAAGTTTCATGAATTCACAACCAAACTTTCATTAAAAAAATATTAAAAAATCTAGTTACTGTGTATAAAAACATTACTGTATTTATTAAAGTTTGACAAACTTTATGAAAATACATTCAGTATATTCACAGTTAAAGTTTACTCTCCTGGCTGCTTGGTGGTTATATGATCAATCAAACTGACTTCACCTGTATGCAAAGGGTTAATTGATTAAATCATTCAACTCTATTAGTAACACTTTGGAAATAATACTTTCAATTTTTACACAATTAATAATAACTCTGTTGAATAAAGTTATGTAAGTATTTTTCTGAAATAGAGTTTACACAGTAGCTATGGTGGTAGTTTATACCTTCAAAATGTTTAGTAATGTTATGGTACTGTAATTAATTTGTATAATTATCAAAACTTTAATTTTTCATGCTATGTTGTCTAGCATCAGTTTGAATTTTCCAACTAACTAAAAAATTTTCAAAAATATGTATACTACTTAATAGCACTAACTTTGTTTTTTGTATAATTCTGTATTACATAATCAACTAAACTCCATTTCTTAATTTCACGGAAAAATGTAATATCTTTGTTTCTCTATCTATCAAATCATTCCATGCTTTGACTTTTCATTAATTTTGTTGAATAGAACATTTAAATTTTCCATTACAATCTTCAATCACTAATAATAAAAGGTTTATTCCCTTTATCACTGTTGAGAATGCTTTCAAATTTCTTTTTAGCAATGCTCAACATTATACATTGTTGCTTAGCAATATACTATCATCTGATTATTCTTAAGTCAACTGTGGTATTTATGCTAAAAGCTCAATATTCACACTGACTTGTTGGATATGTCTGTTTTCCATTTTTTATAACTTCAGTGACATAGCAGCAAAAATAACTGAATTTAGACGACTGATAATAGTGTGTTGTAGCCAAAAGCAAAATGAAATTTATACACAGTAAAACCTATCTAAGCCAGAAAGCGAATACAAGCCGGAAAAATTTTGCAACATTATCTTAAGATTTCTCTTATAAAAGGCCCTCTATATGGCAGAACCTGCATAACATGGACAGAAAAATGTCTTTTGAAGGTACTAATACTTTAACATTTTTCTATTTAAAGTTTGAAGCCTATAAAAATTATCATCTCTACACACCCCACCTACAAGTCTAAACAAGGCTTGGGAGAGCATATATGCACAAGTGCAGAATTTTGTGACATATCCGAAATCAGTGTTTTTCAATGTATTTCTCATTTACTTTATATGTTTTAAGAAATATAACAAAAATTTAAACATTTATATATAAATTGTAATAGGTATGCACATATTTATACACATTTAATGTACAGCAGCCAAAAAAGTATACTTTTGTAGGTCAATACATAATTATGCCCACTGTACTTGTGCTATTTTAAGTGTCTAACCTGATGTAAATTTAAAATCACATTTTAACACATTCGAAACTTGACAACTGTAAAACAAGACGGTGGTAAATTTTATAAGTACATGCCCAAATAACACCACACACATAATAAGTTGCAAAATTTGACAGACATCAAATACTCCTGTAACATAAATGGATCAGTGGGGCTCAGAACCTACAATGTTTATTTGACCAGTGCAACTTTGAGCCATATAATAAATGTTTCCACACATTCTAATTGCAATTTCAT
The DNA here is from genome assembly GCA_011833715.1 of Carcinoscorpius rotundicauda. Taxonomy (NCBI): domain Eukaryota; kingdom Metazoa; phylum Arthropoda; class Merostomata; order Xiphosura; family Limulidae; genus Carcinoscorpius; species Carcinoscorpius rotundicauda. The sequence goes on from CM022393.1 coordinate 36,682,821, forward strand.
TACTCTTGGAAATTCCTTTCGTAAGTGTTGTAGGAAACATAAGCTGCTTAGTCCAATACTGTGTTTTCTTGGAGCAAGGACACGTATTAATGACATTTTCTGTTTTGCGCTTGCATTCTTGCTTTTGAAGGTGTCATATTACAGCATGTGCAAAGAGAGGATAAAGTGTGTGCCTGAAACAGTCCATGATTTCAGTTTTACTTACAGTAGGTTTAACTCTAAATGTTGAAAGTAAAATAAACACAGGAAATGTATGGCATATGTTTAGAAGCTGAAACTCTTAGGATACATACTTTGAAACTTCATGATTAATAATGAAGAGAAATGGACACAGCTGCTCATTTTATTTCTGGTTTTACAATTTTGCTTTCCATTATATTTGATGAGTTTTTTGCAGGCTGAAGAATCAAGTAATTAACATAACATATACAATATAAAGTTTCATTGAAATAAGTAATATATTTATTTAACAGGTTCTAGGGATTATACAAGTGGAATATGAAATTTTTGAGATGAAGAAAAGTATTTTTAATCTCAAAATGAAAATCACTTTGCTCTCATACTAGTTAAAAAAGAATCAACGATTTCATAAACAAGTATAAATAAAAAATACTTCATTAAAATCTGATTTTTGTGGGCAAAAGCGTTGTAATGTTTACTAAAAGTCTACAAAATTTTGTGAAGATACACTTAGTATATAAGAAGTTACTAGAATGTATACTATAACGAGTACAAATGGTTAGAGTCTGGTCTGATGGGCCAAGGCAATGTTGATGTATTTAATACAGCAAAAAAGCTTAACTTACCAAATGAGTACAGAATAATGGAAAATGCTCATGTAAACCAGCATTTGCTGTATGATATGAATTAAAAGAATGTTATTTGGTCTTTTTCCATGTTTAGAAGATTGTACTCACAAGGGTAGTTTCCACCAGTGAAAACCAGGCTTGTCAATGAGTGCAAAAAGTGCACTCATAAGTTGTTATGAGAACAAAAATATGTGCATTGCCCTGAAAATCCTGTATGACCTTCTCAATAGACTAAACCAATCACATGTGAGGAAGATGTATACAAAAATCATTAATTAAATACATCTCATTCAACCTCAGGTATTCAAAATAATCATGTTATACATGACAAAGTAGTAGTGTCAGGTTGTCTCGGTAAGTATTTTAGAGACAATTAATGCTTAGAGCATACTTGTGGAGATTTCTTTTTTGAATTCAATACTGCAAAATCTTTCTTGATTGGCAAAAAGTATATAAGGGCTTTGAAAAAGATGCAGATGTTCAAGAAAGTCTTATGCAGGTTGCACTTTGTAGAATTATTTTGCTCAAAATGCAGTGGAAAATATGAAAAAGTCAATACTCTTGTAAACTGTAAACCAGTATCAAAAGCAAGAATGAATTGGAAAGCCAACAACTACTCAAAACTTTTTAAAAGAGTAACAACAGTCTTACAAGAGACCTGTATAGCTTTATTCTCAATTGAAATTGATTTGCACTTAATGACTTGCAGGTACTAAGGTACATTCATGCAACTGGTACTCATTCCTAGAAATTTTCATCCAGAGTGATTACAAAGGAAACTGATAGCTCTATATACACTATTTGAGCACAGCTGCAACTCTCTGATGCCTCAGACCCTATGAACTACTTCTGTTTGCTGTACTTGAAGGATAGGGAAAAACTATCTGGCATTGTATTAGAAATCTATCAAAGCTCTATATAATGGTATTTTGTCATAAAACACTTTAAAGCTGCAGATATGGCCTCAGAATAAACTCTTAACAAGACACAGAAAGACTGCAAGATAGAAAATTATATATTTTTCATGACTATGGTTGAGTTTATTGTTCATTTATTACTTCCTTCTATCATTCAGTCTATCTGTGAATTTTTTTATCATGTGAAAATGCTAACTCACCTTCTACAAAAATCACTTGTATTTTAAGTAAATATTAATATACATGTGTGTTTCATGAAACTGATACTGCTATCAAAGATGTACAGATGCTATTAATGTGGCAGAAGGGTATGTACATTTATGATCATCAAGTTGCACTCTCATGACAACTTACTCTTTGAATAAATACCCCACCAGAAATTTTACTAAGAGAAACAGAGTCACAAGATAGTTATTGAAGGGTATAGTTATTGCTGTTTATCACTGAGTGTTGTTATTGATACTGAATGGTATTGTTTAAATATTATATTTGGTCTATTTTGTTTTTGAAATTAGGTTTCTATTTTAGGTTCTATTTTGTGATTCTATTATTATTGATTTATTAACATTTATCATAAATTATACATAAATGTTTGTGTGTAGTCTTCTTGGCCAGGCATTTGTTGAATTTATTTCTAAATTATGTTACTGTAAATAAATTGTTTTTGTTGTTAAAACCCAGATTGCAGTGGTGTGTTTGTTTTAGATTATTATAAAGTAGCTAATAGATAATGTAATGCATAAAAAAAGTAATGTATAGCTAAATAGGAGCTGATATATCACAAGATGTTGGCAATTGGTAAACTACATATAGTTAGTTGGCTGGTTGATTTAGTGTTTTATGGCTCAAAGCAGCTAGGCTATCTGCACCAAACGTCTGGTAAAATGGTAAAAAAAAGTAAATGTAGTAAAATTCATAAAAGGAAATGAAGGTAAAACAAAACAGCATTGCAAAACATAAATAGCATAAAACCAATGTTGACATCCAGTCTAAAATGTTGAGAGAGAAACTACAGTAACAGAAGTTGTAAAGGACTTTCTGTAGCATAATGGTAATTATCATAACCTGCCAAAAAGACCAACAGGTAAGTACAAGAACCGCCATCAGTCACCTGAAGTTGGCCTTTCTAGTCCTGGTTCCGGGTTATGTGTCATTACAGCCACTATCAAAAGGTAAAGTAATAAAAGTTTTAAAAGACATGCAGCAAAATTGTAATAAGAACTTGGCAAATATCCAGTAAAAAGGTAAAATAAGTGTAGTAAACTTCATAAAAGGAAATTAAGGTACAACAAGACATAAATAGCATAAAACCAATGTTTACATCCAGCCTACAATGTTAAGAGATTCACTACAGTAAGAGAAGTTGTAAAGGACTTTCTATAGCATACCCACCTAGCATGTGCACAGACCCGCTAGAAAGCGATGTGGTTTAAAAGTGTGGGATATCTGTGGAAAGTATTCCAGGCCTGTTTTTGAGCCTGCAATGCCATGTAGCAGACAGGATTCCACCACGGAAGAAAATATAGTGGAAAACGTGTCAAGCTTTTAGGAATACATTGAGCAGCTGCTTGTATAGTACAGTCAGTTACTGCTGCCATACAGTCATCTACTGATGGCAGGATCAAGTTCTGCAAGAGCAGTGAATGAGGACCAGTCTGCATGATCCAGCTTCCACCAGGGCATGCTGGTAGGGTGGTATCGACCACGGGTAGTATCTCTCAAAAGTATTGGAAAATGATCACTGCCTCATGGATTATTGTCAACCCTTCATAAAAAATGGGAGAATAATGAAGGAGAGCAAACCGACAGATCAAAGGCAGTAAAGGACTGACTAGGTGCATGAAAATAAGTGGAAGAACCAGTATTGAAAAGAGAAAGGTTGTGATCAGAGCGACTCCTCATATCAATAAAAGCACTTCCCCAGAGTGGATGATATCCATTAAAGTCCTCCAGGATTAGAAAGAGAGACGACAACTGTTTAACGAGAGCATCAAGGTCTGATTGATCCTATGTCTCTCCAGGTGACAGGTAGAGAGAAAAAACAGTGATGGTATGACCCAAGGAAACATGGATGGCTAAGGCCTCCAAGGGTGTGTTGAGTGACAAAGACAGGGTGGGCACATGCTGATCAACCAACAGTGCCTCACCTCCATATACTCATTCATCACACAAGCTGTCTCTTCTGTACAAAGAAAACTGCCAAAAGGTGACTGTATCGGCAGGTATCAGAAATGTTTCTTGCAAGGAAAAACATACAAGATGGTAGGAAGCAGTCAGTGTTTTGATGTCATCCAGATTAGAATGTAAACCTCAACATTTCCATTGTATCAAGGTGGCCATTTTTAATGACATCCAGGTGAAGCAGCTGGAGAACCCTTCTGTTTACAACCAATGTCTTTTCTCCTTACTGTCCTTATTCGGAAGAGGTCTATTGACCTCCATGGATCCTGCCCTGGGTCGATTGGGCAGGTCTTTGTTGTTGGAAGAGGATTCCAATGACTGAGGACGCAGAACAAATGATTATTTTGCATCTTGGTGTGGGAGAAAAAGATGTATAAGAAGAAATGCCTGTACCTGGAAACAAAGGATGTGGATCTTGGGATTTGTTGGAATGTACAAAAGGAACAGAGATGGGTGTAGAAGTTGATTCATCAACCTTTTTAACCATGGAGGTTAATAGGCTTTTCATTTGTTTTGAGAACAATTCTCTTGGAGGCATAGAGAGATCTGTCTGCACTCCCACTGTAGTTGTGGAAAGAAGTGCAGCAGAATATGTCCAAGAAGTGGTGGACAAAAAGCATCTCTTTTTATTCCAATAATTTATGGCAAGAATGAAAGGAGGAAGGGTGAGAACCATTGCAGTTGACACAATGTGGGTCCATTTCAAACTCATAGGTATCGTGGTCCTTGCCACCACAATGAGCATGCCTTTGAGTGACCGAACCTCTGACATTAGAAACATTGGAGAGGATTTAGAATTTACGGCCGTACCCTGCAATTTAGATAACCTGTCTTGGTGCACGTGGTGATGTAAATGTCAAAACAAGGATATCTGTGGGCAGTGTTACTCCATCCTTAGTATTGGAGATGTGCCTCACTGCAGAAACTCCTTGAGTGGAGAAACTAGCAAGAATCTCTGACTCGGAGATGTTCCTCAAATCCCTCTCAACAATAACTCCTCGTGATAAATTCAAGGTAGCATGAGGGGTAAACTCAATAGGTACATCCCCAATTGTCTTTGAATGTAAGAGGAGTTCACCGGGTTGAGATGTGGATGTTTCCATAAGTATGTCACCAGAGTGAAGCTTCTTTACTGACTTTGGAGAGTCAGGAAGTCCCTCCAGCCCCATCTGAATAAAAAATGAGAACATTGGCCCTGAAGGTTTTCCTGAAAGAGAATGTAGGATGAGAAAATGAGGTACAACTGGTGGTACAGATGTTTAAAACTGTTGATCAGTCTTCAAAACGTGGTCGTTTACCAATTGACTGTTTTTTCACTATTTTATTTAAATTTTTATTAGGAGGACCCATAGGAAAAAAAAGAAAATTTCGATGCTCACTGACTCTGCCCACCATAGAGCCCTACAAGGAGACACACTACAATGTCAAGCAAGGATACTGCAGCAATGCCAGGATTTTTTGAGCACTATACCTAAACACCAGCATCAGACACAATGTCCACAACACCCGTTGAGAACTTCCAACACTGGTACTTGGTTGACTCTAGCCAACTGACTTAAGGGGGAGGCCACCCAAAGGCTGACCGTCTACAGGAATTCAAGGCCAAAGTGGTGTGTTAGGATCCTCTTCTCCCATTCACAGGTTGCCACGCATGGCAAACATAAAAGTAACTTAAAAGAACAGAACCTTCCCCCCTGGGAGGTCCCCTCACCACATTCAGGAATCCACACTAAAAGGAAACTACATATAGAGCTATAGTTGAGTAGAGAAAATGTTTATGTTCTTACTATCCACCATGACTTCAACAAAGCTGAAACATCTTCAGGCAAAAGAAATACGTAAGCCGTAACAGATTTTATAGTGAAATATGACAAATCATTTCAAGTTACTGCTACAGAAACAAAGCTTTATAGTGTTTTTATAAACAAGGTCATGAGCAAGGATATTTGCAAATAACTACTGTAGGAGTAGCATGCAAAATGTTAAAATAAAGACCCCTCACAACAAGATAGCCAAATTTTCAGATGTGAACCACAATATCAACCTCTAGATGGTGTCATGTATATGTGACAAAAATACTGCCAGGATATAGGTAAAAAAAGAAGAATACAGAATCTCGTTAACCAACATCTGATAGATATCAATTATTTAAGAGGGATGCCAATGAAAAATATTTTATACTATAATATGACAATAAGTCCCATGGCCATGATGATGAAGGATGTATGAAATAGTAAGCCAATAGTGTACTTATACAAGATGTGTATATTCAAGCCATGTCTATATGCATCTCATTTAGTTGTGATGTAAGCCTTATAATACTTCCATAAGCTTTCCATCATATGATGTGAAAAGAAAAGGGAGGTGGTGGTGTTACGTATATGTGTAAATATTTTGTAAACGACAACATGTCGTGTTGTGTTTGAATTTTCATTTGTTTTATTCATTTTTCCATATTGATATTATTGTTTTGAAGTTTAAGCTAATATTTTGTTATTCATTTAGGGTAACATTTTAGAATTTTCTTGAATTAAGTAGACCAATCATATGTTTGTAAATGAGTGCTGGTGACTTCCTGTCTAGACGTGTAGTCTCGTGCAAGAACGGATATGCGTGGATAGCTCTGGAGTTGTATGGAAATTTCAAGATTGTTCGAGAAATAGGCCTATCGGTATAAAAGACGGTGACGCGAGATAGATTCAGTCATCAGTTTTTATTCGAAGAAAAAGAGTGAGATTCAATCATCAGTTTTTATTCGAAAAAAGAAGATAGATTCAGTCACTAGTTTTTATTCGAAAAAAGAAGATTGATTCAGTCATCAGTTTTTATTCGAAGAAAAAGAGAGAGATTGAATCATCAGTTTTTATTCGAAAAAGAAGATAGATTCAGTCATTAGTTTTATTCGAAGAATAAGAGTGAGATTCAGGCATCAGTTTTAGTTATTTGAGAAAGATTAAGTGTTTGCTGTGAATATTCAACTTGGATTTGTGACAAAAGTTAGATCTACGGAAGCTGTGATTTTATTTTGTCAATCTCTACGATACATCCGAATTACCGCTTGTGCTGAGAGACGGCGAATTTATTGAACTGTGAACTGTTTTGGAATTACTTCGTGGGACCAAATTCACACCCTAGACTGGAATTTGAGACTTTCATTTTAGATCATTATATTAGATACAGGCCAGTATCGTTTTGTATTGTGATTAATTTTGAAGTTTGAAACTAATATTATTTTGTTTTGTAATTAATTTCGAATGTTGTAACTTAATATCTGACACTGTTATCATATAATTTATGTTATATCTGTTATATTTGTTAATAGTTTAGTGTAATAAATTATACAAGCTATTATCTGTGTTTTTCTGTTGTGTTTAGTCTACGAAGAACATAAAACATTAAAAAATACGTAACAGTGGTGTATCTGAAATACACTTTCAAGCAAGACAAATACCAACTTACATGATGTTAATTACCTCACAATACTAAAATGAGTTAGAATCCCATATTGAAAATGATGGAGAGGCCAGTGCCAATTACAAAAATGAGGTTATTTCTGAAATAATGACAAAAAAGATAATAGAAGGTGATTTTCACAAGATCAGTGGACACCTGAGCAGTACCAGTGAGAAGAGTACATCCATCTCTAGCAGAATTATTTAAGGACATATTTTACCTTCTTGCTATGGGTACACAGCAAGTCAAAGTTTACACATTACAACTTTTTTGGTATTACACTAAAAAGAAAATTAATTCAGTTACTTTACTATGATTGTATACGAGCAAACTTGGTATCAGAACAGTTAATTAATTAACTTACAATAGGTAATACCTCTTAATGCTTTGAATTTATTTTTTCACAGAGTGATCAGCTGCATGTAATTGTTTACAATTAGCAGTAGTACAGACTAGCACCTTGTAAGATTTAAAAGAGGAATAATGATTTACCTAAAATTAAAGGGGGAATTACAACTTTTAATTCATTTGAGTAATAAATGTACAGGAACAAAATGGTTCCTTGTTGATATTAAGTGCCTAAAAGCTAATGAAACATAAAAGTAATCAAGAACCTAAGTTTCCCAACAGAAGTCATTGTGTCTCACTTTCATCAGTAATTAACAAAGTCAACCAAATGATGCTAAATTGATATTTTGTAATGTATTGTAAGCTATGGCAGAGCTGCTATGATAAAATGAAAAAACAAACCAAATAAATACATGTATGCACAAGTCCCTGCTGCTCCAAAGTTTAGCTTATTAACTACACCTTGAATATGTATCAAAGCTGATTCATAGTGGAAATTAAACATTAAATGTTTTTTCACATTTTAAGAGACTAAACCACTTCCCTAAACCAATGTTTTTCTTTAAAAAAAAGCCTACAACTTACCGACATAAAACTCTGGTATGGCAATTATGCTTCTCCTAGCAAGCATATCATTTCTTTCCAATATTTCTCGAACTTTGTGACGTTTATTCATTTGAGCCATTGGTAAAAACTCTGGAAAAAGAAACCTGAAAAAGAATCCAATGTGGAAATTACATCATAAAATACTTTTATATACTAAAAAGCCCAGGTTTGTTAGTTATTTCTTTTCTTATGGTGAAAAACATCATCTCAGAATAAACCTTTAACTAATAGAGATATGCCTAATCACATAAAAATAGAAGTATGCAGTGTTATTTGGTGTTTTATGGCACAAAGCAATAAGGCTGTGTGCCAAACATCCAGTAATAATTTAAAATTAAAGTAAAATTGGTAAAATTCATGAAACAAAATTAAGGTAAAGCAAAACAAAGTTTAAAAAAATACATAAATAGCATTAAAACAAATTTTTACATCTAGTCTACAGCAGCACAAGACAAACTACAGTAATAAAAATTTTAAAAGACTTGTATCAAAATTTTAATTATAACTTGCCAGGATGACTAATAGGTAGCTCAAACAGTCCTGGTTTCAAGTCGATGTAACACCCATGTTTTAATTTCAAATCAAACTAGATGTACTTTGATTCTTAAAAGGGAACCACATTAAAAAAGCTAATGTATAAATTAAATAACATTAAAAAGATAAATGGCCTTTAAAAAACTAAAAACATTTCCAAGGTGGACAGTGTCACCATAACCAATAACACTGTCTAACATTACAGGCAAACCTTGGGACAGAACATGTTTAAAATGTTGCTGTTGTTGAGAGTCATAACAACAGCAAAACAGTAAAATATGGCTTATTGTGACCTGAGTGTTACACAGACAAAACATTGGTGCATCAGTCCCAGATAAAAGAAAATGATGAGTTAAAAAACTTTAACCAATGCATAGTCCAGTTAGAATAACTTCCTCTTTCCGATTCTTATGGTAGCAAGACGGACAAAGTCCAATAAAGGGTTTTATTTGGAAAAGCTTGTTTTCACATTGCTCACTCCAAGTTGACTGCAAACTGCCACGGAGTCAAGCCTTGAATACAGGACCATAGTCCATGTATGGAACAGGCACTGTAGTGATAGTGCCAGAACAGAAAGATTTAGCTGCAGTGTTAGGGAGCTCATTCCCAGTAATACCAACATGGCTCAGCATCCAGAAAAACTGGATGGAAATAGATGTTACACATAACTGGGCCAGTTGGTTTTGAATATTGGTGAGAACAGGCTGTGAACTAAAGAAAAGCAATTCCAGGACCAGTAGAGAACTAAGCAAGTCAGTATAAATAATGCAGTTTGAGTACTGCTTAGCTTCTATGTGATCCATGGCAAAAGAAATAGTGTACATTTTTGCAGTGAACACAAAAGTTTTAGAGGGGACTCGGCACACAACAAACTACAGCAGAGCCCACACAATCATCTGATTTTGAACCATCTGTATAAATAGGAATGAAAGGATGGTTCTAAATAACAGACAGTATTTCCAATCGTGAGTGTCTGCTTTTCTCAGATGACTTAAACAGGTCACATTTGGGGACTGTAAGAAGCCATGGTGATATAGGCTGACCAGTGGATACAGCAATGTTATCCAAGGACAGACCCAATTCATCCAACTGCACCTGGATACGAAAGCCAAAAAGAGCAATGGTACATCATTTGTTCTGAAAAGTATGGCCTATCAAGATAGGAAAACACAACCCCAGGTGGGATGCTTTAATAAGGAATGAAGTTTCAAATCATATAGACAGTTGCAAAGAAGGTTCATGAGACTCTGTGTATAAGCTCTGAACTGGAAAAGTGCAGAATGCCCCTTGGTGATGAATGGGATCCAGCATCTTTAAAGCTGAGATCTATAGCTCTACCAGATACATAGTTGAGTTTCGATCAAATAAGAGCATGATATATCTTTATCACAGAACATCAATCAGCTCCCCAAATGGTGGAAGAAAGGACACCAAGGATGTTCAGAGCTCTTGCACATTTTATTCATAGCTGCTTGATGTGTGGTATAAAGGTCAATTAACAGTCAAAGATAAGCCCTAAGAACTTTGTCTCAGGGGCCATAGGCAGCACAGCTTCACAGATACAGAGGTCAGGATAAGGGTGAATTTCCTGTTGGCAGAAAAAGTGCATGCAAACTGTTTGAGAGAGAGAGAGAAATTAAAGCCCGATTGCTGTGGTTTGTTTTTGGAATTTTGCACAAAGCTACTTGAGGGCTATTTGTGCAAGCCATCCTTAATTTAGCATTGTAAGACTAGAAGGAAGGCAGCTAGTCATCACCACCCACTGCCAACTCTTGGGCTACTCTTTTACCAACGAATAGTGGGACTGACTGCAACATTATAACATCCCACAGCTGGGAGGGTGAACATGTCTAGCGCAATGCGGATGCGAACCCGTGGCCCTCAGATTACAAATCGCATGCCTTAATGCGTTTGGCCATGCCTGGCCGATTGCTGTGGTCCACTTCAGTAAATAAATGAGGGTAATCTATACCTCATGTTCGACAACTGATATGAGATGTGAATGTCGTCGACATAGAGCTTGTTTGCAACAGTAAAAGGGTTGTGAGTGTTTTCTTATAGCAACACCACATCGGGCTATCTGCTCAGTTCACCGAGGAGAATTTGAACCCCTTATTTTATCATTGTAAATTTGTAGACTTACTGCTGTACCAGTATGAAGTTGTTCAGTAGTGGCATTAATCTTTATACTGAAAAGTGTGCACTTAAAACCCAGCCCTGAGGGACTCCAAGTTCCTGTAGAAAAGAACAGGAAAATGTCAAACCCACATGAACTTGAATTCACCTATCCATTAAAAAATGTTCAATAAAAATGGGCAAATGGCCACATAACCCATATATATGGAAATCTTGCAAAATGCCATACCTCCATGTTGTATCATAAGCCTTTTCAATGTCAAAGAACATTGATACAAGATGTTGTTATTTGAGAAAGGCTTCTCTGATTGATGTTTCATGGCAAATCAGGTGGTCCATAGTAAAGCATTGTCATAGGAACCTACATTGGGTGGGGGAGAGGAGGTTGTTTGATATGAGCATTAACCATCCTTTCTAAGGTCTTACAGAGGCAGCTCTTTAAAGCAATTGTACAGTAGTTTAAAGGAATCTTGAAATCCTTCCCAAGTTTAGAGAAAGGAAGGAAAATAGCCTGGCACCAGACATCAGGGAAAACCTTCTTCAAGATCCAGTTAAAAACAATCAAAAGAACACCAAGAAAAACAGGAGATAGATGGTGTAGCATTTCAAAGTATACATCCTCTGGTCTGTCCATTGAACTACCAGACCGACAAAGGGCCAGTTTGAGTTCCACCAGTGTAAAGGGACAATTATAGTCACATAAAGTCTTGATGGCTAAGAAGGTAGAGGAAGAAGCAGAAGTGCAAGATAATTGGCAAAAGCTTTCACCTAAAGTCAGTGATGATGAGAAAACCCACTTGTATAGAAAAATATATATGTAAAAACAGCTGGTTTGGGTTGAGAAGAATGTCAAAATGTCGTTTGCTCCTCTACGTAAATTTTTTTTTTTAACCCAAACCAGCCTTTACACACATATTTTTCCCCAAGAGTATCAGTGATGCTCCGGGTATCATCTACTTCCTGGCCCTCAGAGAGTAAGATTGAGAGAGTTATATTGTCCACTGACCTTTCTAATCTTGTCCCATATGACTTTAGAACTAGTAGTAGAAGATATGCTGATTATGAACTTAATCCAAGATTCTTTCCAACTTTGACATCTTACCCACCAAGAATGTGCATGGGCTTGCTGAAAAGAAATGTGGTGCAAGAGTGTGGGATCCCTACAAAGCGTATCCCAAGCCTATTTCTGAGCCCTCAGTGCCATGTTGCAAGCACTATTCCACCATGGATGAGAATATTGTGGAAAATGTGTCAAGGTTTTAGGAAGATATTGAGCAGTTGCCTGTATAATACAGTCAGTTACTGCTACCACACAGTAGCTTACAGACAATGGTAGGATCAAGTTCTGCGAGAGCAGTGAAAAAGGGCCAGTTTGCTTGATCCAGCTTTTACCAGGGCACATGGATCCGATGGCATCAACCATGACCAGTCTCTCTCAAAATTGTAGGAAAATGATCACTACCTTGTGGATTATTGTTAACCCTCCATGAAAAGTGGGAGAATAGTAAAGGGGAGCAAATTGAAAGATTAATAGCAGTAAAGGACTGACTAGGTGCATGAAAATAAGTGGAAGAACCAGTATTGAAAAGAGAAAGTTTGTGATCAGAGAGCATATGTTCTATGGAGCAACCCCTCCCATCAATATCAGCACTTCCCCAAGGGGATTAAAAAGGATTAAAAGGGAGATGGTAACTATTTAATGAGAGCATCAAGGTCTGATTGATCACAGGTCTATCCACACAACAGGTAGAGAAAACAAACAGTGATAGTACGAACCAAAGGAAACACAGATGGTTTCGACCTCTAACGGTATGTCAAGTGGCAATGACAATGTAGGCACATGCTGATCAACCAACAGTGCTGCCCTTCCATCACACAGCCTGTCATTTCTTTGCAAAGAAAACTTGCAAAAGGTGATTGTATCGGCAGGTTTGAAAAATATTTCCTGGTAGAAAGCAATCAGTGTTTTGATGTAATTCAGATTAGAACATAAACCTCGATAGTTCCATTGTATCAAGATGGCCATTTTTACTTATGTGTAGGCAACTTGGGTGAAGAGCCCTTTTGTTTATGACCACATCCTTTTTTCTTTGTCTTTAATCAAGGGATATCTGTTCACCTCCATGGATCCTGCCCTGTGTCAATTGGGGAAGTCTTTGCTGTTGGAAGAGGATTCCAGCACCTGAGAACATGAACGAATGATTGTTTCTCATCTTGGGATGGGAGAAGATGTACCAGAGAAAATGCCCATATCTGGAACAAAAGAAATGGATCTTGGGATTTGCTGGAATATATGTTAGGGACAGAGATGGGTGGTAAAGTTGATTCATCAACTTTTTAACCACAGAGGTCAAAACACTTTTCATTTGGAGGCACAGAGAGACCTCTCTGCACTCCTACTGTAGTAGTGGAAGGAAGTGTAGCAACATACATCAGAGATTAAGTGATAAACAGCAGCTTTCGAGTCTCAAGGAAAGTAATGTTTTGAACTGTTTTCAAATACTGCACCTCTTTTTTTTCCAACCATTTAGGGCAAGAACAAAAGAAGTACGGGTGAGAACCATTGCAATTGATGCAATGAGGGTCTGTTTCACAATCACAAGCATTGTGGTCCTTGCCACCACAACAAATACAACAAGGAACCACAACATGATGTCTTCGAGTGACTGAACCACTGACACCAAAAACATCTGAGAGGATTTAGAATGTATGGCAGTACCCTGCAATTGAGATAACCTGCCTTAATGGTGGCAGGTGGATGTGGTGATGTAAATCTCAGAACATGGACATTGGTTAACATTATAATTCCATCTTTGCAAGTGGAAATGTGCCTTACTGCAGAAACTCCTTGGGTGGAGGAACCAGCGGAAATCTAGACTCTCAACAATAGTTCCTTGTGACAAATTCAAAGTAGTATGAGGTATAACCTCAAAAAGTATATCGCCAATTGCTTTTAAATGCACTGGGTTGAGATGTGGATGTTTCCCTCAATATGTCACCAGAGCAAAGCTTCTTTACTGACTTTGGAGAGCTAACAAGTCCCTCTAGTCCCTTCTGAATGAAAAAGGGAGACATCTGCCCTGAATATTTGTCTGAATGAGAATGTAGTATAAGAAATTGAGGAAGAACAGGTGTTACAGATGCTGAAGATTGCTGCTCGGAATCTTCAAGACACTCCGTGGTCATTTACCTACAGAACATTTTTTTCACTGTTTTATTTAAGTTTTTATTTTGAGAATCCATAATAAAAAAGGAATATTTCAGTGCCCATTAACCTCACCCACCATGGAGCCCTACAACAGGATGCACTACATTGCCAAAGGAGAACACTGCAGCAACCCCAGGGTTTCATGAGCACAATACCCAAATGCCAACATCAGATACAATGTCCATAATACCTGTTGACCACATCCAACACTGGTACTTGGCTCACCCTAGCCCAAGTGGGGCCATCCCAAGGCTACCTGTCTAAAGGAATTCAAGACTAAAATGGTGTGTTGGGGTTGGACCCCTCAACCACCAGGATCCTCTCCTCCCCTTCATGGATCACCACCAAGAGGAAGCAAATTGAAAGAACAGAATCTTCCCTGGGAGGTCCCCTCACAACGTACAGGAATCCAATTGTGCATGGAATAACCATCATGCACCACACTAACCAAATAAAACCTGCAGTTAAAAATACTGATATTTGACTTATCAAGGTCTCTGTTTAGAAGCCAAAACATTGCCTCTCCCTAGAAACATGAGGAAAAATCTGTGAAAGCCAAAGTTTTACCACATCTATACTGGAAACAGAACTATATAACTAGACAAAGAAAAAACCTATTATAAAAAGTAACCATATTATGGTTTTAATGTTTTACTCATTTGTTTTTGCTACTTGTACATAACATTAGATAATAAATAAATGAGAATCAATTTTTTTTTTCAGTTATAAGGGTACTGCAATAATAGATTCTTAAACCAACCTTCAAAAATTATTTCTATTTTAGCAACTCTGCTTTATTGGATGTGGGCATGTAGGTAGGCATAAAAACATTTTTGGGAACAGACAAAGTAATTTCCACAAAATGAATTAAACTAACTAGTGTTAGGACAATTTATCAATTACTGAATTCAGCATTGATACTGTAGTGACATACATACAGACATAATTAATGTAAATAACAAGTTATATATCACTTTATTAGTCTTTTTCAATTTAATATCTTGTTGCAAAAACTGAGCAATCAATTGTTAGTAATGACTCTTTTATTTAATAAGCATAACATCTGTAAACTTCTCAAATCAGTTGGTGAACTTCTCACTTGATGAACACCAAGCACATTATGAAAGAACTCTGAATTTCCTTCAAGTAAAGTTATAAAATAAAATTTACAGAAAAAGATATAACATTTTATTGTGAAAAAACAAAAGGTAGTTTTTAGGTTTTCTCTTGAAATGCTATATTATCTTCTTGAGATATGCCCATATTTTAAAACTTTGTTCTATTTCCATTAAAGTTATTGGTAGTCTTGATCATATCTTTATATTCTTGGTGGAAAAAATCACTTAAGATTTTGAGAAAACTGAGACATTGGTTACTTTATCTAAACTACAATATTTCTCTTCTGTAAATAAAGACTTGGGTATGAGGGCTGAAAGCCCACAACAACAGTATTTTAACATAAAAAGGAAGTTGTATATAATTTTACATATTAGTTTACCTACTTTACATGCTTTAAACAACAAATTCCTTTTCTGTTAGTTTTCAAACAATACATCCTTGCATGTCTTCCCAAATTATGCTTTCCTCTAACATATTTACAACCAACTTTTTTTCTACTTTCTTCCTTCTCAACAGCTCTACAGAATGGCACAACATAGTGTCCATTTTCACTCCAAGTCATAAATATGTCAATCAGACATTTGGAATAGCACTTACTAAATGACACAAGCAAAGCATTCATTATGAAATAGCTCCAAAATTTAAATGAACGACAAAATTTGGATTTTAAAATGGGCTTGGTAAAAAAACAAGAAAATAATTACTTGACATGCATATACAACAATTTTTAGTCAGTGAGGGAAGACAACCAATAATTTATTTTAAACATATGGGTCCTAAATTATTTGGCAAACATCTGGGTATACAACTAATAATCTTTTGGTATTGATTTTCACCAAACCAAGCATATACCTTTACAGTCCTCCACAGAATCACAAAGGGGGTTAGCATTTAGATCAGACACTCCACCTCTACACCATGCAGTAAATAGGTACTTTAGTTATTATACATAAAAATATATTAGAAAGTGAATAATTTTTTCATCTTAAAGTTTTCAGCTTGAATTATAAACTATGTTTTGATGCCAAGTTTAATTACGAACATTGATAATAAAGTTTTAATTATATATTGAATGTAACTGTGTAAAAGTTAATGATGTACACATTTTTCTTACCACCATATCTCTGCACATAAGGTTAAACTAATATTCTTAACTGAATAAAATTATTACTACATTTTTTGTAATTTTGAAAATGGTCACTTAAACCTGTGTATAAAAATATTCAAACAAATATCAGTGTATTAATATTTCAACACAGCAGTAAGCATGTCTTCTATTTATCCTTCTTAATAAAAAACAAAAACATCTGTACCTCCCACTATCACCTACTTAATATATGGTCTCAAAACAGGAAAATTATTTTTCACACCTGTATTCTGCCAAAGACTTGAATTTTGAAGAATGTTCTGTAGCACTAGTGGTTTTTTCTGCTTTAAACACATCTGGTGGTTTTACAATAGAACTACTAGCTACTGGTTCCAACGAAGCACCATCAGAAAGTGAACTTTTGGAAAAAACTGAAATTTAAGTATAAAAAATTAATATATTCACCTTTAAAATTACAATAATTTTATTACCAAATAAGAAATTTCAAAGTAAAATTTTATCTGTAAGGAAGAACAAGTTTCAAGTTTGATAAATAAATTGAGAAATGGTTGGGCACTAGATATGGCAAATATAGTGTGATTGATATGTGAAATATATTGATATACTGAATTTACAAAAATTACAACCAAGGTCAGAAGGGTATTAAACTGTATTTACTGGAGGTGATTTTACTAGTCAGAAAATGAATAAGTTGTTTGTTTCAGAGCAAAGCCACATTGTGCTATCTGCTGTATCCACAACAAGAAATCAAATCCCAGATTTTAGTGTTATCAGTAAACTTACTGCTACTCCATTTTGGGACAAAATAAGTAAGAGTAAGTATTTTTGTAATCAGACAAAGATTATTCTGATGCTATAAGTATGGAAAACTTTAATTTTTGGGAAACTAATCAGGAATGTATAGAAAGAAGAACACAAATTTATAATAATGATTCAGGACAGCGTTTTATACCAAATGGTCAAAAAGCCAACCAAAGAGATGCCAATTTAGATTTACAGTTAATTACTAATGTGTATGAGGTTACAAAAACTCATTGAATAAACAGGTTTGAGGAGTTGCTAAATACTGAAATTAAACAGAAAATAAAATTCTAACTTTTAATTTTTAGAAAGTATTATGGCCTTGAGACAAGAGATTTATCATTAGTGTATTATAGTAAGGAGTTAAAATGTAATCTCGGACAGTTTTAGAAATACATTGCTTTTAATTCAAAACAGGCATATTTCTTAAAGGAGAAACATGACAACAGAGAAAATCAAATCTAACTGACAAGATACAGACATAAAGAAAATTAGAGATAAATACTGTAAGATGAAACTGACAAAAAGATTTATGTTATAAAACAGCAAGGGTTCACACAAGCATTTTAAAGGTGAGGAAAATGTTAAATTGGGCACTGAACCCTTAAAAGATAAGCACTAAAAGCAAGATTTTTGTGAAAGACTATGAGATAGCCAAGTAGTTAAATGCTTTTCTCCATTTGTTGAAATAATCACAGCATGTACAAACAAGACCAGTATAATAAATAAACAACCATTTCAGCTGTTCTTAGAAGAACACTGTTGAGTGACAAATGGTGCAGAGCTATAGCTGTGGGATTATGAATGCAATTCAGTCAAAATCCTTCTTTGCCACTGCAATGACACCATTTGTGCCTCCTTGGATGGCAGTTATGCTAAATGAAGGATAAATTCTCCTTACAGAATTCAACCTTCCTGAAAAAGGTATTTCACAAATATCACCTGATGCAAGAAAAGGCAGATGATATGCATCACTTTTTTTATCTTAACTATTATTTAAATCAGCACAGCTGAACTGAAGGGTAATCTTACTTTTCTAATATTTTGATGTTGTTTGAAGATGTTACTGGTTATGTGTATGAAAAGTATGTATTTGAGTTTTATTTTTCAGAAATCATTTCACAAGATGCCACATAAAAGGCTTTTTTAAAAAATGACTTCTATATGTGTGTGTGTGTGTGTGTGTGTGTGTGTAGGAGGGATGAATTAGCTCATTGGGTAGAAGTATGACTGAATGGTAAAAAAGCACAGGTTACTATGAAGTTCACTCAAACTGGATTATGTCAGAAACTCAGTACAAAGACCTTTGCTCTTATAACTGTAATTTCATTGTATAGGTCACCATTTATGCCACATTTAACTTAGGAATAATACCAAATTGTTGGACAGTGTTTAAAGACAATGCACTAAGATAATATCTGGGAAGAAAAGGCTGTCATTTATTAACAGGTTAAGACACGTGAAATTAAATTTTTTTGATGGAAGAAAAATTAGTGAGAGATATGAATTAAGTGCTTCAAAGTGTTATAGTAATTAATATTGTTATTGCATTATCTTCTTCCTATTTAATGATAAGAATGGTAAAGCTGGGGGATAAAAGTAGAAATTTTTGCAGGGTAAAATAATAATTAAAATATGACAGTTTTGTTTCACTAACAGTGTTTGTCCATGGAATGAGTTACCTTCAGGTGTGATGGTTACAATAAATTTAAGTGACTTCATGTGAAGGTGTGATAAATATCAAGTAATAAGGGCTGGTTTTAAATTGTTCATTTTCAAAAAAAGGAAATGAGATAGGTCCCTCATCCTCAAAGCAGCACAGCCTTGAGGCTTCTGGATGAGATATCAATGAAGATATGCCACTAGCTCTGGTTACAGGCAGTTCCAATTACTTTGCACAGACCTGATACATTGTGGAAGAAGCAGAGCCCATCTTGACAAGTAAAGAAGCTTGAAAAATGTTGGTGACAATTCTTCTAACTTGCAACTTGAACACTTTCATCTAACAAATCCCCCTCCTTGGGCCAAGATGTCAAAAGCTCTGTATTCAACTTGGTAAAGCCTCCTTGGAGACCCATCAAGAATGCCACCATTCTGAAGTCTCTGCTAAACTCCTAGCCATACTCATCATACTTCAAGATTTCTGATGAAGTCATTGAGGTCTCTTTAGTTGGGATAGTATGAGTTTCTCTGACTAGCTGCACCTTTGAAACAGTAATCTGGATTTTGAATGTCTACCTCCTCAACTGATTTGCTGCTCTCTTCTGAGGATGGCTGCTTTCTCTCTGGTGGAGTGGGTACAGGGAGCTCACAGCAGTGTGGCACTAGGGTGATGGATGATGGAAGGTCCAGATACATGATAGCAGATGCACTCTTAACAACCCGACGTTTGGAAGGGTCCACTATGCAGAAGCAACAATTGCTTAAGTGGTCAGTGGGTTCATGCCAAATTCTCAGAATAGCAAACTTCATAGCTTTTTTTCCCCTCTGTACTATCCTACAAAAGAGCAAAATAAAATTATTATGAAGAATAAATTTACTTCATCCACAACTAATGTGAAAGAGGTTCATGCAGAATATTTTATATATTTTTTCAATACTGTTGGAAATTTAAAAAAAATAAAATTTTAAAGGTTTAAAATTTGTATAATATAAAATCTTACTATTCAAACAAGCAAAAATTGTCCACCTTACCTTTTAGAGTTTTCTTCCAGTGCTCACAGATAAAATGAGATGCCCAGGGTTTGTCTTCATCCCTGACAGGTATGCTGAAATATGCCTTGTAGGCTTCACACATTTTACCAGATGATGTCACAGAGTGCATTTTTGCTCTCATCTCGATAAATTGGCCACATACATAGCAGAATGCATCTGGAAAATGCTTGCAGCTTCTTGATACCATCTTTGATAAAATCACTTAGCCAGAACTAAATTCAAGTGGTGAGCCCCTGTATATATATTACCATGGAAAGTTCTAGAAAATTCTAAAAGGTTCTTGAAAATTCTTGCAAGTTCTACAATATTCTAGAAAATTCTTGTAAGACCAACAAAATTCTAGAAAGTTCAAGAAAATTTTCTATCAGCTATTCAGCATTAAATCTACCTGGAATGTTCTAAAAAATGGGGAAATTTGAAAATTTCATTACCCCGGTCACAAAAACAAAGTTTGAAGAAAAAAATAGATCTTTTCCATTTACTTTAGGCATAAGCAATTGGGAAATAAAACTTTCTGCCTATGAATACTGAAAAGTAAAACTTTTGTTACATAGTGTAAACTACCTTTCCACACATAGATCAGAAGCAAACATTCAAAACTATCACTATTACATATGTTGTTAATTATGGAATGCTATTACTCTAGACTTGATGAAAGCCAATAAGTTGTCAGAACTTAAAAATGACATCACCATGCTTAGCTGCGATAACAAAATAAGCATACATCAGCTGATATACATAAGTTGTTTTCTACTTGTATCAGTTTGATAATTAAAATGAATAATAAAGCAAAACAACAAGGGTACAATTTCAACCCATAGTTCACAGATGAAAACTGTCTGTTCTTAAAGAAAATATCAAGATTTAAACAGAGAATAGCAGTGACAGTGACTATGAATTGAATGACGTAAAATAAGACCAGCTAGAAAACAATAACTGGTGTACTTAAATGGAATGTTTGCCAATGGAAATTGACTCTTTTTGTTGTAAAGAGTTCCCAAAAATCAGAGAAAAACTTACATAACTGGGTGTATCACATTATACAAATAATTCAGTACTCTGTTTGAATCGTGATGTTCTGTGACTGACACTATTTATGATACATACTTCACTGAGAAAAGGTCCACTGCCAGATCCAGTCCTAAGAAGGTGAAATTAATTTCACAGTTGTTTATGACAACAACAGCTTTACTAACATTACTAATAATAATTATGAGCAAATCTTGATTTCAGATCTATTTGTTTAGTTGTTTATAGATATTATACTTACTGAGTGCATGGCAAATTACAAAAGAGACACAGAAAGCCAATCCCTTCTTGTATAGTAAAAGCTATCAGAAAAACATATACAAAAATAAATGCTACACATCAAAGATTCCACAACATTCTTTATCAGTTTTTTTAAATGATGACCATGGTAATGAAGTACCTGTGTATGTGCATGTATTTATATATCTACTTGATAATATACATATGAAAGAACCTTTACATACCTAGTTTATGAATTGAAAGGAAGATTTTTATTAACCATTACCATTAAAAAAAAATAAAAACAATATCAAAAGACACACAATTTTAATCTGTTATTTAGAAAATTTTGTGACAGACTGTTGGGCAATATATCATGCTACCCTTTTCTATCCTGTAATCATTATAGTAATCAAAAGTAACTATCTACAAATTTTGATAATATATATGTATCCTCACAAAATTTTATAGATTATTAATAAACATTGTAAAGCTATAGTAAAGAAAACATTATTAAGTATTATGAATTTTTTAATTAAAGATTTGCTCAATAATTTTTTTCTTTCAGAAAGTTGACTATCAAACATGAAAATTAATTTTGATTTTAAAAATAAAAATAGATTCACCTGAATATCATCAAATTTCATTTGCGTTATCTTTACATCCTTTAAGATAATAATCAAATGTTTTGTTGACTAAAACTTTATACATAATCTGTTATTAATAATCTTAACTCTATATAGTGTTGATAAATTTCACTAAACTCATAAAGTTTAAGAAATAAATCTCAATTAATTTATATTCTAGAATAACTGGAAATTGAAAAGGAAATGACAAATGTTTATTCCAAATAGCTTAAATCTCATAACAGTATACATCTACTTATATTTATTAATTTTTGATTGTCATTGACCTATGAATTATGCCTGACAAATTGAAAATCACACAGTGCATGTGCAGTTTACATTAACATTATGTACAAAGTATTCAGAACAATGTCTCCCCAGACAATATATCACCTCCATGATTACTGACTCTCACTTGAAAACAAATTAATTTTTAATATTGCATTCCTATTCATAAATATAAATCTTTTTGCAAAATTTGGCATCATTTTGATAAAGCATAAGATTCATACTTTGTGAAAATTTATAAGACTTCAATACAGTAATCAAATAAAGTCAACAACAAAAACATCTCTAATTTATATAAATACTCAAGAAGTTTTTTTGAATGATGATTCAATTGTGAGCAATTGCTCTTAGTTTTCTTTGCATGAATTGAATTGTTATACTTTTTGGTTTCAGACAAAATTGTTTTTTGTATAAGTGTCTTTTGTATTTTCTAATCATTTTTTGAAAAAAAAATTTATCACTTGTATTTGACTGAAAAATGTATTCGAAAATTGTTTTATTGAAATAGAATTATTTCTTTCCAATGAGATGTCAATTTTATGTAACAATGTACCAATTGTTTTTGCACCAATGTGTAATTTCTCATGTTGAAAAATACAAGCTACAATTACCAAATTAACCACCTAATTATATTCTCACTTGGAAACAAACATTGTTTTGACATAATTAAGTTCTTATTTTGAAACAATCTTTCTGGATGCCTTAAAAAGTGATAAAAAATAAATAGAAAGGCAGAATATATAAAAAAATATTTGGATGAGACACTGTCCTTTTTTTTTTTTCACAAAACCTGGTGATACATTGTCCATATCCCCATTTGGTCTGTAAATTACATTCTCTATCCCTTATATGCAAAAAACGGCTCTTTTGGGCTCAGAAAACACTTCAAATAGAAGAGCGAACAACGTTTCGACCTTCTTCGGTCATCGTCAGGTTCACAAAGAAAGAGGTAACTGGCCGGAAGCTGACCACATGTTTGGAAGGGGTTGTATAACAGAGTGTCGCAATGTAGAGGGCGCGGTTTAATGTTTGAATATATAATTTTATCTATAATATTAAGAACTACACTGACAAACACCACACCAACATTATTTATAAAATACAATGTGATAACTGCCACGACTTCTATATTGGAGAAACAAGTAGAAAAATGGAAACCAGATTCAAAGAACATAAAAAGTCACCTTCACACGTTTTCGAACACAACAACTTAAACCCAAAATAAACCAATATAAAGGAACACCATTATACCTATATTAATATTATAGATAAAATTATATATTCAAACATCAAACCGCGCCCTCTACATTGCGACAATCTGTTATACAACCCCTTCCAAACATGTGGTCAGCTTCCGGCCAGTTACCTCTTTCTTTGTGAACCTGACGATGACCGAAGAAGGTCGAAACGTTGTTCGCTCTTCTATTTGAAGTGTTTTCTGAGCCCAAAAGAGCCGTTTTTTGCATATAAAATTCTCAACAAGTGGGTTTCTCGACATCACTGATTCTCTATCCCTGCTCCTGAACAGTATAATATAATTTTTTCCTCTCCATTCACTTTGCAGACTGTTATGTATGTGCTATACAAAAGAATAGCCTCATGTTTTTTCATTCTAATTCCTATCTGTTCCTTTAGTTATCATTTCCCTCCCTAGTTTCTCATCTAAAGGTTGAAAACTGTTATTCATTAAAATCTGATCATTATGGATAAGTTTTCTACTCTAAACTATCACAAATTTTAACTTCTTCTTTTAATCCTATTGCCATTCCCAACAATTTATCCTTATCTTTATCCACTGTCTCTTTAATCTTTTTAACTAACAAACCTTACATACAAATTGTACATCTCACTGCTAGCTTCCTTAAATATGCATGCTAGTCCCAAGTCAACAAATAAAATTCACTTATCAAACCTAATGAACTGTAAACATTTAACACCAACACTACTCTTAACCGCTGTAGCCCAACCATTGTACAATCAACACTAAAATACCTTTCAACAGGTGACAAATATTGTCTTTCCATTATAATTATGTAATTATACAATTTATTTAGTTTATAACCTACCAGTTTATGTTATAACTAAAGTTGTTACACTCACTAAGCCAAGCTGTAGAACAAGCATTATTTAACTGTAGATAAATTAATAATACCTCTATTACCAATACTTATACTTTTAAATACCAACATCTGTAATACAGCAATGATGTACACCATGTTTCTAGTTACACACACCTAAGTGCTAATTTAAATAATTTAGTACAATGTATTAAATTTTCAGCAGCTATAAAATAATAATAAAAGTAATAAAAGCAGTAACTTAAACTTAAACATGTTTTTCTTCTTACTTAGTTCACACCAGTGAAAACTATTTCAATCTAGTATTTCATAGCTTTATCCTATTTCCCAGTATTAGTACAGTAGTAGTTTCTTAAAATTAAAATAAATGTCTAACAATCTAATATTAAGTTATAACTGTATGCTTAGCTGCACATAAAGATACAAATTTACAAATTACATTTATAAGTTCCTTAATTTGTAACACTAGTAATACAATGTTGCTACCAGTAACTAATTTGTCATTGTCAATCAAGACACAAAATCAAATATAGTTTCAAATAAGATTGCTTCGTATCTTTCATTTCTCCTTGTCTTTCTTGGAATAGAAATTATAATTTTATAAGGACAGAATTTTCCAAAACTGTAGACACAAATGTAATACTGCATAAGAATGGTTGATTTAGCTTCAGCTGAAGTATTACCTTCATTAAAGTTATGCCTTACGCCACTTTGTATGAAGTGTGTAACTAGATGTCAACACTACTAAAATAGTATTTTATACTTATTCTATCCTTGTATCTTATGTGTACAGAAAAGTTTTAAACTATTTCCCCATTCTTTACTTTAATATTCCGACTTCATTCTTTTCCAGAAAGATATGCTGCCGCGCAACACACATTTCTAAAAGGTTAGCAGCAAACTTAACAATTTGTATAAAGAACGAACAGTAATTTCAAATGATCCTTAGCATCCTGGATTATGCTTAACCTAAGAAAATACGTGGTATTTGAGTACAAAAACTTAAGTGATAAATTGTTCATTAAAGTCTGTAAGTAAGCAACTTACTTCTTGAAATCTCCACGTGCTTTCCAAATATATAACCTAACATTAATCTAACCTTATTTCTACTCACTATTAACTGAACAGCCATATTGCTCATACAACGTTGAAGTTTAACAAGCACGTGGGCCTGGCATGGCCTAGTGCGTTAAGGCGTGCGCTTCGTAATCTGAGGGTCGCGGGTTCACGCCCGAATCGCGCCACACATGCTCGCCCTCCCAGCCGTGGGAGTGTATAATGTTACGATCAATCCCACTTTTCGTTGGTAAAAGGGTAGCCCAAGAGTTGGCGGTGGGTGGTGATGACTAGCTGCCTTCCCTCTAGTCTTACACTGCTAAATTCGGGACGGCTAGCACAGATAGCCCTCGAGTAGCTATGTGCGAAATTCCAAAACAATTGTTGTTGTTTTTAGAAATAAGCACAAAGCTGCATAATGGGCTATCTGTGCTCTGCCCACCACGGGTATCAAAACCCGGATTTTAGCGTATAAGTCCGCAAACATACCGCTGAGCCACTGGGGGGCAATTCCAAAACAAACAAATAAACACGATAAAAGCTTATCAGCTCGATGAACAAACACTCTAAGAAAATAATACGCGTATAAAGAGAATACAATTACATTTCCTAAATTACACCTATCTATGTATTAAATTATCTAAAAGGTGTAAAAACAGCACCAGATTTCAGATACTATTTTATTTCTATTAAAATGCGACATTTATTGTGAAAATTAAGGACAAGCTCCAAACCCACTCCTATGGCTTCGACACTCATTCCCTTTATGCTTCTGAATATATCAGATATATAACACTGTCCTACGAACTTTGTATCCTACACGAATTATATGTGATATACTTTTTATCTCCAGTAATAACATAACAGTAGTTAAGACTTGACTGCAACTTAACATTCTGGAACAAGCAAGTTATTACTTGAAAATGTAAGAAGACTTCCTCGACGCAAAAATATGTTAAGCAATGTTTAATTTAATGTCAGAATCAAGATGTTAGCGAAAGATGAAAAAAAGAATGTATGGGTAGGAATGTGTGTGTGTATTTTCTTATAGCAAAGCCACATCGGAATATTTGCTGTGTCCACCGAGAGGAATCGAACCTCTGATTTTAGCGTTGTAAATCTGAAGACTAACCGTGGTTCTAGGGGGAGAGAGAAAAGAGTGAGACATAATTAATGTGAACTGCGTCAAATTTCGGAAATAAATTCAGTTTGCAGTGAGATTATGTGCGTAAAGGCTTTTCAAACATTCCATTATAAGATGTTCTGGGTGAAATAAGACTTGTAATCTGATCATATATGGTCACAAATGAGTGAACTTAAATACAGTGATATGTATCTCTCGTTGTTGGAAATACAGAGAAAATTGTCCCGGTATGGCCCAAGGGTCGCGGGTTCGAATCCCCGTTACACCAAACATGCTCGCCCTTTCAGCCGTGAGAACGTTATCATGTAAATTCAGTCCCACTATTCGTTGATAAAAAGTAGCCCAAAATTTGGTGGTGGGTGGTGATGCCTTCCCTCTAGTCTTACACTGCTAAACTGAGGACCGCTATCGCAGATAGCGTGTAGTTTTGTGCAGAATTAAAAACAACAACCAAACAAACAAGTACAAAGATTCAAATAATCAGCTGTATTTGAATGTTCTTGAATATTAATACTGTAGAGTCTTCATGAAATGTACAGCAAAAATATTACATTATAAATGAGAAATTCAATGGAGTTTTAAGTATTGTTGCCTTACCTTACTTTCTCGCAAATCTCTTCTCAAGCTTATAAAATATAACCAACGCAATATGGAGAGACAGTTTTATATTGTTGGTTTGCTACAGTTAGTATACTATAAACCTTGGAAGATTTAGCTGTGATAAACGCTTATTAATCAGAAAAAATTACAGATATCTGACTAGCAACATTTATAGATTTTGAACGTTATAGACCGTTTAACTGCAGGAAATTAACTCTGGGCGTTAGCACTTCTACGAAGACATTATATATCTTCCTCGGTGAAAATTCAGCTGCTAAACGCCATGAGACCAACCAAGAATAATGATTTTTATATGAATGAGGAAGATATCTAATGTCTTCGTAGAAGTGAAAATTCAACTTCTAAACGCCATGAGACCAACCAAGAAAAGAGAGCTATCTAGCTTCCCATTAAGTGAACTGTGCTGATATCAACTCGAAACAATTTTGCTCCTCGTGAACCGTCGATAAAATATTTAGTTCTATACCTTATAAACGACTCGATATTATTTACAAAACCTTTATATAAAAATCATTATTTGTAATAATTATATATGTAAAAATGACTCGTTTGGGTTGAGAATATTTTACGTAAAGGAGCGAACAACGTTTTGACCTTCTTTGGTCATTGTGAACCTGACGTTCAAACATAACAAAATCTTTACCATAATATTAACACAAAAACTATTATCTTCTATCAAACTAGCTAGGTAAACAATACATCATGTCACCCAACGAAAATTGTTGGGGTAGAAATCAGCTTGGAGAAAATGTTGCTTTTGCCCTTACTTGTAGATTTTAGAAAGGAGAAGGCAGCCTTCACTTCGCACCCCTATAAACGTCGACAGGTTTACGATTGACCAAACTTCGCTGAGTTTTGAACTGAAATATATGGCTCAGTGTAGACAAATAAACTTTACACAATTACATTGTGAGCTGGTAATTAAGTTTAAAATGTCAGACATCGATTTAAAGGTATGAAAAGAAAAGAAAAATATTTGTTTTTTCCTGATTTTTATCTTACCTTGGCTCCCACTGTATTAACACAAGCCAAGGTTGATACTGTTTTTGTAAATTTTGCTCGTTCCTATTTTTTCAAACACTATTTCTATCAGATTTCGCTGGGAACGTGCTTGATTCATTTCCAACCATTCCCAAATTTCACATTTTGCTTCCGACGTCCACGAGACTTGTACTTCTGCATTCTTAAAAATGATATTGGGAGAATTTTTCTATTAGCTGTAGTAATAATTATTTATTAGCCTTGCAGTTATAAGTGTCGTATAATAGTTCATACTGAATAAATAAGAAATTGTTTTCTTAGTTTTTGTCAATCGCCTAGTTACTTAAGAAACGAAAACTTACATTGGGATAGATCACAAACCGCAAGAGTTATCGGGCTTGAATGACCATTTTATTTAAGTAGTGTTATGTAAATGTCGTGTAAATATTTTGTAAACGACAACATGTCGTGTTGTGTTTAAATTTTTATTTCTATTATTTATATTTCCATATTTATATTATTGTTTCAAAGTTTAAACTAATAAAATATTTGTTTTTCTTTTAAAATAACATTTAGAATTTTCTAGAATTAGGTAGACCAATCATATGTATTTAAATGAAATGCTGGCGACCTCGTGTCTAGACGTTTAGTCTCGTGCAAGAACGGACATGCGCGGATTGCTCTGGAGTTCTGTAGAAGTTTCGCGGTGGTTCGAGGACTCTAGGCCTACAATATATAAACAAACAAAGATGCGAGGGAGAGAGAAGAGTCATCAGTTTTTATTCGAAGAAAAAAGAAGAGAGTCAGTCATTTGAGAAAGTTTGCTGTGATTTGTGACTGAAGTTAGATCTACAGAAACTGTGATTTTATTTCGCCAATCTCCACGATTCTTTCGAATTAGTGGTTATACTGAAAGTCAACACGTGTGGAACTATTTACAGGAAATCGGAAAAATTAAAGGCGACAATTTTGTGACGTTCATCGAGGCATCGTGAAAAGAACTTCGTCGAATTTATTGAACTGTGAACTGTTTCTGAACTTCTTCATTTAAGCTTCGGAATTTCTACGTGGGACCAAATTCACATCCTAGACTGGAATTTGAGACTTTCATTTTAGATCATTATATTAGATACAGGCCAGTACCATTTTGTATTGTGATTAATTTTGAAGGTTGAAACTAGTATCATTTTGTTTTGTAATTAACTTTGAAGGTTTAAACTTAATATCTGTCATTGTTATTATATAATTTATGTTATATCTGTTACATATATATATATATTTAGTTTAGTGTAATAAATTATACAAGCTGTTTTCTGTGTCTTTCTGTTGCGTTTGGTCTACATAAAACATAAAAACGTAACAGTAGTTACCCCTAAAAAGTGTTATCCGTCATATCTTTCATTACATAAGTTGAACACATACACAAATAATTACAAATCGCAGTAAACATTTGTTGACTTTTCGGAACATTAACTGTTTGAAAGAAAAAAAAAAGGCAGTTTATATGATAGTCGATGTGTCCAGTAAGTTATTTGTCAGGGGTTTCAGACTAAATCAAACAGAGCAGTTATTTATCAAACAGCTAAAGTACCCAAGATGTTATATAACTCAACAAATGGGAAGTTCTAAAAATAAAAACTATGTAGCACATAAAGTGTTGTCATTTGTTTGCTACCAGTTTCTATTTCCATTATCTCATATGCTGTTAGTATTACTTATCCGAAAACAAAGTGAAATGACTAAATTAAGTAATTATTTGTTACGTTGCTCCCCCACCTCAACATCACCTGGCACTATCTGGAAGTTGGGTGTTGGCAGATTCTATTAGGTCTGGGTGTCAACCTATATTCATGTAAGTAAAACACTTTACGAGAGTTTTCCTAACACCAAACAGAGTGAACAGAAAAAAACAAAGAAAAACTGAAATTTGTTGCTTTCAGATGTTTAGCCTGTAGAATTCATATTTAGCCATAAAGTATTAAAACTTTTAGGTTTAGTCAAACTAACAACAACAAATACTACTAATAAAGGGTATAATAAGCTAAAACTGGTAAATTTCTGAAGTAAAAGTAACCCACAAAACAACTCATACTTACACCATTGCTGTTAATTACACGTGGTTTTATACATCTACATAAACACTTGCAAAAGTGTATTTAAAATAGAACAAGTATATTGTGTTTAAATAACTATTATTAGTATTACAAGGTATTTGGTTTGAGTATTTTTAAATGGTTCAATGCTTAAAACAAATTGCAAATATATACATAATGTTAATGTATTTTCTGATACACCAATTTTCTGCACATAACAAAAAATACTTATATTATCAAACCAAAACATAGTTTGCACTTTTCAGCTGTGTCATTAGTCTGACTTCAGATACAGTTCTAACACCAAACTGTAAACTTGCAAGGTACCAGTTTAATAAATTCAATGAAAATCTTCCATCAAAGATTCACAAACATTGTTAAGCCATCTGTAAATACAACACCTATGTGGGAAGATACTGGAACCTGTAACTGATGTAAAGTCTATCCACCAAGCTGGAGGATCATTAAATAGCCAGTAACAGCTCTGGAATAATTTGTCCAGATACCAAAGCAACTCTGCCATCCTGTCTTGAATGCACCATGATGAAAATGTAGCCCACATGGAGGAAGGATGTTCCATCAGTGTCCAAAAGGTGGTTATGTAGCTGATCAAGGAACAATTCACATTAGGACCATCCATCGAAATCTCAAATGGTAAAATGATGAATTAATGATTCATCATTATGTTGTAAATGATGCAAGTATGTGAATTAATTACTTGCATCATGACTAAAAACTTACCAACCTGAAAAGGTTGTTATTGGTGCCTTCCAGAAAGCTATACAGTAGATGATTAGCAGTAGCATGTCCAGTGAACTGTGATGTTAGGTATCTTGTAATTACACAATGCAAAGGGAATCTAAAAATGTTAAAATCCTATCCATATTCACCCTATAAAATCATATTGGCCCATTTTAATTTTTAAAAAATGTTTAGTGTTTCACTTTTTTTAAACAAAAATATAGAAATGATCTTAAAAATTGTATTACCACTAACCATGTGTGAAAATTTACCTTCATATTTTAACACAGAACTTTTAACAAGTTCATATATTACATAAAGACAATAAAATTTACTGTTATCAATATCATGTTGAGAACAGTTAAATATTAATTACTTTGAATGCTTGTTTGTTTGGTCTCAGCCATCTTGTTAAGACTTTCATGCCAGTTTTTCTTTATTCACTAGTTTTCTCAAAAGGGTTGAAAAGTAAAGAGTCAATCCACAACAGGAAAAATATGCCTTTTTTTGCCACATGAAAACATTTTGTTACCTCATCATTAGAGCAGTAAGAATAGAAGTTCTAAAAGGCATTTAATGTCCACTTTTTATTTCCACTTTTAATGGAATTTTTTATGGATTTTTCTGGTATCTCAATTATAGTATCCACCGATAATGACTGTTTACAACTGAAGTTTGTTACTTTTAATGTCACGTCTTTTTTCTTTGTGTGGTTAGTGTGTTTACTGCCTTTCACATGATTTTTAACATTTGCTTCTCTCAGGTTAGAAATCTCAAATGATCATTGGCAATCCAAATATTTTGCTTTTTCCCAATTAATCCACATCTTGTAAGATTGTTCAGACATCCAATTTTCTCTGAAACTGCACTTTCCAGGCAGCTTTTTTTTTCCTACAACACTTCAGCATAACATTCATTTTTATACATTGAAATGCAAATTGATTCAGCTTCAACAATGTGTGTGCATGTCAGATTGATAAATAATGTGATTACCTGAACAAAACATGTACTCAATAAGTTGGTCAGGTCATCACAGACAACCAATTAAGTTTAAGCATATTCACGTCATGGACAGATCACGAGGCATAAAGCTGACATCACTTGACCAATATCTAATAAAGAAATAATTTTGTTTTCAGTCATTCTTAGCATTGTAGGATATCTTTTACTGGCTAAACACAAATCCCATAACTTCTTCAGGATTTTAATGACTGTTTAAACCTTGTGTCAAATATTTACCTGCATTTCTCTGGACTTTTTATTAGATGAAAATGCAAGTTCTTTGTGTCAAATACACATAAAAAATACTGTCAAGAACACAAACATTGAACAGTAGTTATGGAAAACTTTATTTCATGTTGAAATGCTCAAAATGAAAACAAAAACAATGAAAGATATATGACTTAAAAAAAGGAAATTGGAAATGTTTCCAAAGAATATGAATCTTTTCTATTCACTTTGTTTCACTTGTTCTCTAATAAAAGAAAAACTGAAAGACACAAATTCACATACATGCAAGACTTAAAGAGCAATTAACTTCAAGCATTAAATAACAGAAGTATAATAGAATGATTTTAAAATTAAAATTGACAATAATATTTACACAGGATACACTATACAACATTACATGTATGCAAAAAAACTAAATAGTGTTGGAAAATGATCAACCTAAAACATAAGATATTTTCTAAAAAAAAATCTTTAGTCAGTTTGGGATTTAGTGGAAGAACTACAACCAAACATTGTGGGTCCAGTGTATTCTTAACTGCACTTTATGCACTCCTAATTTTATGACAGTCCACATTTCAGTCTGGATGATCTTTTCACAGGACAGCAAAAATGAGCCGTAAACCAGTGATAGGTCAAACTTTATGAAATAAAACAAGATAAAACTAATACCCTTTCAATATGAGAAAAAAGTAACTTAATCTAATAAGTTGACAAACCCAATCTGTAAGTGTGATGGGGAAAAGAACATATGACACAGAAGGGTTTCAATAAATAAACAATTTGAAACCATGAACACAGGCCACATG
This sequence comes from Carcinoscorpius rotundicauda, assembly GCA_011833715.1. Classification (NCBI taxonomy): domain Eukaryota; kingdom Metazoa; phylum Arthropoda; class Merostomata; order Xiphosura; family Limulidae; genus Carcinoscorpius; species Carcinoscorpius rotundicauda. Next base: position 36,715,668 of record CM022393.1, read on the forward strand.
ATCCACATATGACCACAGAACATGCACAAAACACTGGAAATGACCTGGGTCTCATCTGAAATAAATATGGGAAATGGAAAGGATGGTTGATTGATTGATTGATTTAGTGTTTTATGGCACAAAGCAACGAGGCTATCTGCGCCAGACATCCGGTAAAAAAGTAAAAAAAAAATAAATGTAGTAAGAGACATAAATGGAAATGAAGGAAAAACAAAAAAGTATAAAACCAATGTTGACATATAGTCTACAACGTTAAGATAGAAGGCAGAGTATAAGAAGTTGTAAGGTATTTACTCTAGCAAAAAGGAAATGATCATAACCTGCCAGGAAGACTAACAGGTAAGTTCAAGACCCACCGTCAGTCACCTGAAGTTGGTGTTTCCAGTCCTGGTTCCGGGTTATGTGTCACAGCAACTAGTATCAAAATGTAAAATAGAAGTTTTAAAAGACACATAGCAAAATCGCAACGAGTAGCCAAATGTACAGCAAAAAGATAAAAGTCAAGTAAATGGAGTAAAATTTGTAAAAGTAAATGAAGGTAAAAACAAAACAGCAATTAAAACAGAAAATGGTGTAAAAACCAATAATGACATCCAGTCTTCAAAGTTATAAACTATTTACTCTAGCAAAATGGTAATGATCATAACACGCCAGGAAGACTAACAGGTAAGTTCAAGAACCTCTGTCAATCACCTGAAGTTGGCCTTTCCAGTCCTGGTTCCGGGTTATGTGTCATAGCAGCTATTATCCAAAGGTAAAAGAATAAATGTTTTAAAAGACACTCGGCAAAATCGTAATAATGAGTAGCCAAGTGTTCAGTAAAAAGATAAAAGTCAAGTAAATGGAGTAAAATTTGCAAAAGTAATTGAAGATAAAAGCAAAACGGCAATTAAAACAGAAAATGGCGCAAAAACCAATGTTGACATACAGTCAACAAAGATGTAAAAATCTACCTGCAGCAGAATGGTAATGATCATAACCTGCCAGGAAGACTAACAGGTAAGAATAAAAACCACCGTCAGTCACCTGAAGTTGGTCTTTCCAGTCCTGGTTCCGGGTTATGAGTCAATATGGCCAGTACTAAAAAGTAAAGTAGTAAAAGTATGAAACGATATGCAGCAAAAGAATAACAACAACTCGCCAGGATGACTAACGAGTAGTTCAAACAGTAGCATTAGTCACCTGAAGTTGGCCTTTCCAGTCCTGGTGTCGAGTTATTTATTGTTCTGGCCATTGTCCAATGTCAAATTGAATGAGAGAGATTAAAACTGTAAAATAGGAGCCACAATTAAAAAGGTTTCATGAATAAATATGCAACCCTTAAATGAGATTAAAAAGATTAAAGGCCATTAAAAAAACAAAAACGTTATCAAGGTGGACAGTCACCATCACCATTAACTCTGTCCAATGTTACAGACTGACCCTGGGAAAAAATATGTTTAAAATATTGCCGTTGTTGAGAATTGTAACGATGGCAAGAAAGTAAAACGTGGCTGATAGTAATTTGAGTGTTACACAAACTACACATTGGTGTATCCGTTCCAGAAAAAAAAAATGATGAGTTAAAAAACTGTGACCAATGCATAGACCAGTGAGAACAACTTCCTCCTTCCAAACTATACGGAAGCTAGATAGCCAAACTCCAATTTTGGGATTGATTTGAAAAAGTTTGTTGTCGCGTTGCTCACTCCAAGTGGACTGCCAGCTGGCATGGAGCTGAGCCTTGAAGACAACACCATAGTCCATGTACGGAATAGGCATAAGGGTGATGGGGCTGAAGCAGACATATTTAGCTGCCATGTCTGCAAGCTCGTTCCCACGAACACCAACATGGCCTGGTATCCAGAAAAACTGGACTGAAGTAGTTGCTAATAAGAAATGGGCCAGTCAGTTTCGAATATCAGCGAAAATAGGATGTGAGCTAACATGTAGCGATTCCAAGGCAAGTATAGAACTAAGCAAATCAGTATAAATAGTGGAGTTGGAGTACTGCTCAGCTACAATATGATCCAGGGCAAGAGATATGGCATACAGTTCAGCAGTGAACACAGAAGCTGTAGAGGGGATTCTGCGCACAACTACTGCCGATAGCAAACCATAGCAGAGCCCACTGAATTACCTGATTTGGAACAGTCTGTATAAAAGGGAACTGAATGATTGTTTGAAAGATATTCATTGAATAAAAGACAGTACTTCAAATCTGGAGTATCTGCCTTTTTAGGGTGACTGAAAGAAAGGTCACATTTGTGGGCTGTAATAAGCCATGGTGGGATGGGCCGACCTATGGAATCTGCAATGTTATCCAAGGACAGAACCAATTCATCAAATTGTGCCTGGATACAAAGGCCAAACGGAGAAATGACAGATCGTCTGTTCTGAAAAAGTAATGCCCACCGAGGAAGGAAAACTCATTCCCAGGTGGAATGCTTTGGTAAGGAATGAAGTTTCAAAGTATATTGTAAAGATAGTTGCAAACGGCGAAGGTGTGGAGAGGTTCATGAGATTCAATGTATATGCTTTGAACTGGAGAGATACAGAAAGCCCCAGTGCAGAGTCAAAGTCCTTGGTGATGAATGGGGTCCAGCATCTTTAAGGCCAAGGGTCTGGCAGAGCCATAGACCATTGATCCATAGTCGAGTTTCGATCTAATAAGAGCACGATACATCTTTAACATTGAACAGCGATCTGCCCCCAACTGGTAGAAGAGAGGACACGGAGAATGTTCAGTCCTCTTGTGCATTTGACCCTTAGCTGCTTTAAGTGTGGTATCATGGTTAGTTTACAATCAAAGATAAGCCCCAAGAACTTTGTCTCAGGGACCACTGGCAGCAAAACTTCACCGATATGAAGTTCAGGATCGGGGGGAATACATCGTCAACGGCAAAAGTGCATTCATACAGTTTTGGAAAGAGAAATTAAAGCCGTTCGCCAGAGTCCACTTCCGTACACGATTGAGGGCAGTTTGTAGTTGCTGCTCAATATATCTCATGTTTGACGACTGACATGAGATGTGAAAGTTGTCAACATACAGCCCATTCGCAACACTGAGAAGGAGTTGTTCAGTGATGGCATTTATCTTTATACTGAAGAGTGTGACACTCAATACACAGCCTTGAGGGACCCCAAGTTCCTGTACAAAAGAACGGGAAAGTTTTGTACCCGCATGAACTTGGAATCTCCTGTCCATTAAAAATTTTTTAATAAACATGGGTAGATGGCCACGTAATCCATATGTATGGAGGTCTTGCAAAACGCCATACCTCCATATTGTGTCATAAGTCTTCTCTATGTCATAGAATATTAATACAAGAACTTGTCGGTTGAGAAAGGCTTCTCTGACAGATGTTTCAAGATGAATTAGGTGGTCTATGGTAGAGTGCTGTCAACGGAACCCACATTGGGTGGGCGAGAGGATGTTGTTTGATTCAAGGAACCAAACAAGATGAGCATTAACCATCCTTTCTAAGGTCTTACAGAGACAGCTCGTCAAAGCAATTGGACGATAGTTTGAAGGAATCTTTGGATCTTTCCCTGGCTTAGAGAAAGGTAAAATAATAGCCTTGTGCCAGGCATCAGGAAAAGCATTCTCCTGCCAGACCCGGTTGAAGACAATCAGAAGGACATCAAGAGAAGCAAGAAATAGATGGTGCAGCATGTCATAATGAACATCATCAGGTCCAACAGACGTACTGGCAGACCGATGAAGGGCCATTTTTAGTTCCTCCAGGGTAAAGGGACAATTATAGTCAAAGAAACAGTCAGTTTGAAAGGAAATAGGTGATCGCTCTGCGTGAGTCTTGATGGCCAGGAAGGTGGAGGAACAAGCAGAAGTGCTAGATACCCGGCAAAAGCTTTCACCTGGAGTGTTAGCAATGTTCCGGACATCAGTCACCTCCTGACCATCAGAGAGTAAGATCGAGAGGGGGATAGAATTGTAGTGCCCATTAATCTTTCGAATCCTGTCCCATATGATCTTGGAACTGGTGGTAGAAGATATGCTGGTTGTGAACTTAATCCAAGAATCCTTCTGGCTTTGACGTCTTACCCACCTAGCATGTGCACGGGCCTGTTGGAAAGCAACCCGGTTTGATAGTGTGGAATATCTACGAAGAGTATCCCTGGCAAGCAGGATTCCACCATGGACAAGGATATCGTGGAAAACGTATCGAGGTTTTAGGAATACACTGAGCAGCTGCATGTATAATACAGCCACTTACCGCTGCCACACAGTCGTCTATTGATGGCTGATTTGCGATGGCAGGATCAAGTTCTGCGAGAGCAGTGAAAGTGGACCAGTCTGCCTGATCCAGCTTCCACCGAGGCACGCAGGTAGGGTGGCACTGACCACGGCCAGTCTCTCTCAAAAGGATCGGAAAATGATCACTGCCTAGTGGATTACTGTCAACCCTCCATGAAAAATGGGAGAATAATGAAGGGGAGCAAACTGAGAGATCAATAGCAGTAAAGAACTGACTAGGTGCATGAAATTAAGTGGAAAAACCAGTATTGAAAAGAGAAAGATTGTGATCACAGAGCATCCGCTCTACAGATTGACCCCTCCCATCAATAATAGCACTTCCCCAGAGGAGATGGTGTCCATTAAAATCCCTCAGGATTAGAAATGGAGATGGCAACTGTTCAACAAGAGCATCAAGTTCTGATTGATCGTATGTCTCTCCAGGAGACAGGTACAGAGAACAAACAGTGATGGTATGACCCAAGGAAACACAGATGGCTATGGCCTCCAAGGGTGTGTTGAGTGACAAAGACAGGAAGTGAACATGTTGATCACCCAACAGTGTCACCCCTCCATGTACTCGACCATCACACAACCTGTCATTTCTGTACAGAGAAAACTGTCGATTGAAGATTGTATCATCAGATTTGAGAAATGTTTCTTGTAAAGAAAGACAAACAGGATGGTAGGAAGCAATCAACGTTTTGATATCATCCAGATTAGAACGTAAACCTTGACAGTTCCACAGTATCAAGGTGGCCATTTTTAAGAATGGGTAGGTGAAGTGGCTGGAGAACCCTTCGAGTTACGACCACGTCTTTTTTCTTTACTGTCTTATTTGGATCCTGCTCTGGGTCGAGTGGGCAGGTTTTTGTTATTGGAAGAGGAATCCAGTGACCGAGGACGCGAATGAATAATTGTTTTGTCTCTTGTGGTGGGAGAAAACGATGTATCAGAAGAAATGCCTCTATTTGAAACTGAAGGACGTGGATCTTGAGGTTTATTGGAAGGTATGGGAGGAACAGAGATGGGAGTGGAAGTCGATTCATCAACTTTTTTAACCACGGAGGTCAAAAGGCTTTTCATTTGTTTTGAAAACGATTCTCTTGGAGGCATAGAGAGATCTGTCTGCATTCCCACTGAAGTTGTGGAATGAAGTGCAGCAGCATATGTCCGAGATGGAGTTGTGGACAGCAATTTCCGAGCCTCAGGATAACTAATGTTATGTGTCTTTTCAAATGCTGCACCTCTTTTTCCTCCAACCATTTTGGGCAAGAATGAAAGTAAGAGGTGTGAGAACCATTGCAGTTTACACAATCCGGGTTCATGTCACAGTCATAGGCATCGTGGTCCTTGCCTCCACAACGAGCACATGTCAGGGAACCATGACAAGATGTCTTTGAGTGGCTGAATCTCTGACATTGGAAACATCGAAGAGGGTTTGGAATGTATGGCCGAACCCTGCAAATGAGATAACCTGCCTTGATGGTGGCAGGTGCACGTGGTGAAGTAAATGTTAAAACGAGGGTATTTGTTGGCAGTGTAACTCCATCTTTGCGAGTGGAAATGCACCTCACTGCAGAAACTCCTTGAGTGGAGAGACCAGCGAGAATCTCTGACTCGGGAACGTTCTTAAAATCCCTTTCAACAATAACTCCTCATGAAGAATTCAAAGTAGCATGGGGTGTAACCTCAATAGTTTTATCCCCAATTGCCTTTGAATTCAAGAGGAGTTCACTGTGTTGGGATGTGGATGTTTCAAACAATATGTCTCCAGATCAAAGCTTCTTTACTGACTTTGGAGAGCCAGCAAGTCCCTCTAGTCCCTTTTGAATAAAAAAAGGGGGCATTTGCCCTAAAGGTTTTTCTTTAAGAGAATGCAATATAAGAAAATGAGGTTCGTGTGTTACTGATGTTGAAATTGCTGTTCTGAGTATTCAAAACATGGTCACTTACCCATTGACTGTTTTTTTTACAACTTTATTTAAATTTTTTTGAGGATCCATAGGAAAGAGGACAAGTTTTGGTACCCACTGACCCCACCCACCATGGAGCCCTACAAGGGGACGCACTACAAAGTTATGCAAGGACAATGCAGCAATGCCAGGGTTTCGTGAGCACTATACCCAAACACCGGCATCAGGCACAATGTCCACAACACCCGTTGAGAACTTCCAACACTGGTACTCGGTTGGCTCTAGCATAAGTGGACCAGCCGATTGACCCAAGGGGGGCCACCCAAGCGCCACCTGTCTACAGGAATTCGAGGCCAAAGTGGTGTGTTAGGGTTGGACCCCTCAACCACCAGGATCCTCTCCTCCCTTTTATGGGTCCCCACGCACGGCAAACACATGGGTGGATGTTTAGATCCCAGAGAAGGTAACCAGACAGAACAGAACCTTCCCTGTGAGGTCCCCTCACCACGTACAGGAATCCACACCGACGGGGGAAAGGATGGAGATTGATATGAATACAGAATTATACATTGGTGCTGAGGTTTCGGTATAAAGGAATGGTCAGTGTATAGCATAATACATGTATAATAAATGGTATGTCAAACATACATCACAAAAAAATCACACCTACAATGATCACAAGATAGGAGGAGAAGGAAACAGTCTTAAGGGAATATGAGACCAGAAACATCAAGCCAAAGTTTCAAAGGGAGGCTGGAAAAGGACAAAAAAGGCAGGCAATGTTGAGACCCCAGTCATGCAAAGAAGAGGCATGGCATGAACAAAGATAATAAAGGTACCAGAACAGGAGAAACCAAAGACCAGAAAGATGACAGTTTGTTGCTCATATTGGTGGCAAAGGGATCTATGTGTGGGCTTCCCAGATGAGAGCATAACAACTGGAAAACTTGAGGATCTCGGGACCACTCTGCGAGAATGACCAGCTCCCGAAAATCTTCTGGGTATTGAGATCCACCCCAATACGCAAAAAAAGCATTTGTAAAAAAGATGTAGGTCCAGAGGTGTTAGAAGAACACCAAAGATAGTATTATTTCTGTCCAGCCACCAAGCAAGGTAAGTCCAAAGGGAAAAGGGAGAAGAGCCAGTAGAATGATGAAAGGCTGCAGAGAGAAGGTGTAAGGAGGATAGGTAACACAAAATGTAAGTGTTAAACAAAACCTGTGCCTATAAAAATGACACAGAAGCCTCAGGAGTAGAACCCCAGTAGGATAACAGACCTAACTGTTGGTAATCCAAATATGGATTTGGAAAAGTGAGGAAATGCTATAGAGTGTTGTACAAAAACTTTCAAGACTTAACTGTGATATAAACCCCTCTGCATGAACCTGAAGGGCCAGTGAAGTGGGAATACCAAATAGTTCATGTTTAGGATCTCACACAAAATGAAAGGAGAGGTGTCATAGGAAACATTCAAAAATGAGACAAATGTGAGAAAAGGAGTAGAAGATCAAATCTCCTCCAAAAGGGACAGAACATGGTCATAGAGCAAAAGAAGAAGCAAGAAAAAAGCAGTTTAAATCACTCACATCCTGAACATTTTCATCAGCCTGAAGAAGTAATGACCATTGTAGAGAAAAAATCCCAGGCCCCATGTGAGAAACTAATTCCTGATGAATCAAGAATTGAATCTCCTCAGCAAACAACATTGATTTCCAGGCCTGGAAAATAGAAACTTGTATATCCCTAGCAACTTCAGAAGTTGTGGTGATAATCACAGTAAATCACAAATTCATAATTCTCAGTATTTTATGTGAAAATGGTAACTGAAGCCAGTAACACACTAGAATGTCAAAATTAGCAGAACTTATTCAAAATAAAATGAACAAATATTAAGAAAGCTCAAAATATCAAAGAAAAAATTATTGAAAACTGAAAGCAAGTAAAATGCATCTCAGAATGGGTATTAACACTTTTACTGATAATGATGAAAACTATGATATTAGTATCATAGTTTTCATCACTCGATAATGTTATTTGTATCATAGTTTTCATCACCTCATAATGTTACTAACATCATAGTATTCATGCTACATAATTTATAATCAATCCATTGTTTCTATGCTTTGTTGTTAACATTCTGTTTAAAACAATTACGTTTATGAGAATGTCGATGAATGCTTGTGTTTTTGTTTGTGATTGAATGGATTGTGATAGCTACACCACTAATGTTGAACCTCAATATATAAGCTCACTCGTTTTGTTTGTTTATTTAGCACAAAGCTACTGAATGGGCAATCTATGGTGTGTCTACTGCCATTGTTGAACCCGATTATTAGTAGCATGAGCACTAAGATTTACCAGTGAACCACTTAGGGCAGGTTAGATGATACCTTGAGACCATGTTATGTTTGGAGGATAATTACCAGCAAGTGAGCTAATCTCCGTTTCTTTCTCATCTACTCGGGTCTTCTGATAAACTCGGTATTACTCCAACATGTATCTTGTTGCTTAAACATTTGTGAAAATACATAATGATTGAAATAAAATTAAAATATATTGTTAAAAGTTAAAAATTTTAAACATGTAAAAGTGAAGGAAATGAACAACTAAGTTCTATTGTGATGCTAGCTGCCAAAAATCAGGTGCAAAATTGTGGCTGTGAAATGTCGTAGAACCACATTTTATATACCACATTATTCCTTGCACCTTAGGATTTTTTCAATTAATCCACCATTTTTATTTTTATTTTAGTTTATTTTTGTTTGAACTTGTTTTTGGTTATAACAAACTAATATACACTTTGTGACTGAAACAAAATTTTTAGTTTCTGAATGGTTTATTCAAAGAATGAACTTAGTTCTGAAGAAATGCATCAAAGCAACTTCCTTTTTATTACCTGCACAAAGCAATTTTTATTATTTATTTAAGACAACAACAAAAGTACTGTTTGCATAGCTTTCAAATCATTATGGCATCATAAAAAATGTGCATTTTAAACAAAGGAAATAGTAAAATAAATACTTGCCTTACAGAAAAAGTTTCCTGAAAATGTCAGCATCAATCCAGACTTGTGTTTATATTGTATCATTCCATCAGGTTTCACTAAAAGTTAACATGTTCTTACACTCAAAATGTATTCCTGATAGGCACATACTTCCAGGTGCCCAAAGTTATCTTGATCCTTGTTTACCTCTGAGCACTGCTAAAATCATTTTTGACCAAGCAGAAATCAAACTTTTGTAGATTCGTGGAGAATGAGTGAGAACACGTCTACATACTAGTATGCCAATTTAGAAAGTACAGGCGTTGGAATATCATTGATGGAGGTTAGTCATACACTCAGCAAATGTTCTGAAACGGCATGAAAAAAAATGTAAATTAATGCCTAGAGGACACTCCAAGATTAAGACAGCTTTGGGTGAAAGAAGGGTAGTACCATTTCAGAACATTTATTTGAATTTTGTAATTATTTGCCAAAATTACAAAAGCTATCCCTAACTTTGAACTACTGACCAAAGAGAAAGTTACCAGTCAGCCTCACCTTAACATCCACATTAAGGAAATTAGCTGTCAACTTTATAATACACCCAAACATCAAAGGTGAGGAATATTTTGTAACATAACACAGAATTAAACCCAGCTTGCATCTTTGAAATTCATAGGGACTACCTGCCTTCTACTGAAACTAGTTATATTCCAACATAAATATTTTAATCACAAATTTGTTCCTTTAATGTGTACTTGTTTTCAAATATTGCAACAGAGCATGGTAAGCTATACACATTTATAGTAATTTTATGCACATAATGATGTACTGTACAAATTTTAATCGTCAAAAAGTCTGAAAAAATACTTAATTATGATAGTTTTCTACAAAAACAACCAAAAACAAACTGAAAGTTGCAAATCCAAAGTCTAAACTATCAATTCACTTCCAAAGTTTGGCATTATTGCTCTCACTATAAAAGGCTCAAGGACTCAGTGTATAGTGTTCTGTCTACTTGTAGGTTTAAGTGTATTTTACACATTTTCATGTTTCCTTAAAATTCCCTTTCAGCTCTGAATAAGGTTATACATTTCATGTCTTTCTTTCCAAGTACTTGTAAACTATAAAACTGGTTAATTCAAGCTACCAAGAACACATGTACATGAAATTTGACAATTACGTTTCAGCATGTTATTTTAAAAAACATTAAAGTGTGTATATACAGTTACAACAGAAAGTGTTCGTATCCCTGTGTCCCGAGTAGTTTTTTGCTCATAACTTAAAAAGTATCACGATTAGGCTAATAGATGTATGGTATATTATAAATATTATACTAACACACATCTACATAATATTTTACATAAATTAAATGACAAATAAAATGTTTATAAATAAATAACCAAAAATAGAAGAAGCAGAAAGTATTCATATATTTAAGAACATGTGAAAAAACTGATATTTCTGTAAAAATTTTGTTTAGTTTGGCAAATAAACTACATTATGCCATTCCAGAACTAGACACTGGGTTCATAATTATTGGAACTTAGCTAACAAAAAATTTACTTCCGGCAATTTAGCGCCATCTCTGTCATTATCTGCTTGGTCATCATGGCAAACAGAAAACAAATGTCCAGTGATTTAAAAAAATGAATTATTGTAAACTACAAGTCTATTGCTACACAATTTAATGTGCCAAAATCTACTGTTTAAGGCATATTTGCCAAGTTTAAGCTTAAAGGATCAACTGCTAACCTCCCTCGTTCTAGATGCCCCAGCCAAATTCCAGAGAAAACCAAGAGGAAGGTTCTCAGAGAAGTTAGTAGGAACCTTCATTTAACACGTAATGACATACAGAAACTGGTAAGGGAAACTGGGATTGAAGTAAGTACCTCTACAGTTATGAACATGTTACACTCTTCTGGGTTCAAAGCATGCTGTCCTCGTAGAACTCCATATTTAAAGCCTGTTCATTTAGAAGCATGATTGAGGTATGCAAGAAAGCATGTAGATAAACCATTTACTTAATGAAAGAGTACACTGGGAAACACTCATTTTGTTGCATTTAAAAAAAGACCTTTCTATAGTCAATTTGAGTGTGTTGATTTCAAATCTGAAGTAAGTTTTTGTCTGCAAGTTACAAATTTTATGCAATTTGACATTTTTATTTATTTTTTAATTTTTCGTTATTATAGGAAATTATAGGAATAGCTTATCAATTTGTTTGTGTATTTTATTCAGGTAGGAATTTGCGTTTGTAGCATTTGTGTTTGTACACTTCATCTGAACAATCTCGTTTAATGCTCCAGCAGTAGTCAGCCATCATACTTTTGTCCCAGCGCCCTTGGTAGCATTCTTCCATGACCTTTAGGTCTTGGTGGAATCGTTCTCCTTGTTCGTCACTCACAGCCCCCAGGTTGTCAGGGAACTAATAAAGGTGGCTGTTCAAAAAATGAAACTTGATGCTCATGTTGCACCCGAGATCACGAAAAGCGAGGAGCATTCTGTTCACAAGTTCACTGTAGTTCTCCACCTTATTGTTTCCAAGGAAGTTCTGAACGACTGCCACAAAGGATAACCATGCTGCCTTTTCTAAAGCGGTCATTTTAGCAACAAACTGATAAATCACGAATTAGGGTTCGAATCTGTGGGTCATCAAACACGCCTGCTTTGATATTCTCAAATGATAACCCTGGTAAAGCTGTGATGATGTGTTGGAAACATTCACCTTCGGTTTCCAGTGCCTTGACAAATTGCTTCATGAAACCTAATTTGATGTGAAGAGGAGGAAAGATGATCTTATCTCTGCTTACAATTGGGTCTTGTATGATATTTGGCATGCCTGCTTCAAGGGTGTCACGAATAGGCCAGTCCTTCTGGACCCAATGTCTGTCTCGTGCTCGGCTGTCCCACATACAGAGGAAACATGGAAACTTGGTGAAACCTTTCTGTTGTCCAAGAAGAAAGTTGACCATCTTTAAGTCTACACAAATGATCCAACTGTGCTCATGATATTTTAATAAGTCCATGACCATTCTCATATCATCATAGTCTTCCCGCAAATGCACTGAGTGACCGACAGGTACTGCTCCATAAACATTCCCATTATGTAAAAGAACACACTATAGACTGCGTTTTGAACTGTCCCAACACAGAAGTGGGAGTTTTGTTCTAAGCTTGGCACATGTGCAAAAATTGTTTGGCAATGCCATGAGGTAATTATTTTCAGTTCTGTTGAGAGATGAGTAGCATTTCTAAAAAATAAATTATTAAAAGATGGAAGAATATAAGATTTTTTTATTCATTTATGTCTGCTTTAACGAGTAATATTCTATTTTACATTATTTTATTTTTACTTACTATTCTATCATGATTTAACTTGGAAATTAAATGTACATTTGAATGTGATTTATTTTGCAAATCTTAATTTCTAATATACACTTTACATTTAAACTTTTATATCCAGTTTATAAAATATTGTAATGTGCTACACTTTCCAATATTCTGCAATTTTAACCAAAATACCACAAAGATTGAACTATGAATACAAATAAAAAATACTGAAATATTAGAATAGTCTATTTTTTCACTCCTTATTAATTTCTTCAACCCATTTCACAACTTCAAAGGTCACTCTTTCTCTTCAGGATATAATTTTACTATGAAACTACAATACAAGCATACAAATACTAGAATAATAAATATTAAATACAAATTTTCCAAATACACAAAACATATAATACACTCCATGAATATATTATTTAAGGCTTACAGAAACGGCAAAAGTAAAAATATTAAATTACAAAATAAATAAATTACACAGTCACAAAAATAGTGGCAAGCCAAAGTATAGGCTTCCATATTATATGAAGGTTGAAGCATACTGACCCCAGAATGCAACTGGTGCATATAAACTTCAATAACCAATTTGGAAGGGAGAGAGAGAGAGAGGAGAGAACAAGATATTGGCTCAAAGGCCAAATATGGTTGATCAATGCCAGGAAAGGAGGAGAAGGGCTAGGCACATCAACTGAAACTAAATGTGACTGTGTTGGTTAGGCTGTCAAATCATCATCCTCTTGTTTAGTATCAAGAATAGTGAGGAGTGAAAATGTGCAAATAGAGAGCACTCTAAATCAAGAAAAGCTATTATGCAAGCAAAGGTATGATCATCTTATTGGAATTATCATGTTTACAATAATGAAACTAATTAGTTTACCTAAAACGTCAGCCATTATTATCAAACATTACAAATTAAGCTAGCCATTGTAAAAAATCTTAATGTATTATCAATATGAAAAAATTTAATCACATCTCATCTCTAACCAACATATTTAAGATACACACATAAACTTACCTGTTTTTTTCAAGCTCATTATGCATTGTCCTAAAAAGAAAAAAAAAACAATTACTCTTAATTATTAATTATAATATTTTAAATTGCTTCTTACAAAAAGCATTGAAAATATCTTATATAAAGAAAGTATTCAAAATAGAAAAAAACAAAGCATAACTTAAAAGTAGACAACCAAAAAGAAATGTTGCCATTTAGAACACACTATCAGAACAAACAAGATTTAAAGAACTTTAGTAAAAGGAAAGGTGGAAGGTTGAAGAAAGGGAGGTCAATAATGAAGAAAGTGGATCAAAAAAGTAACAGAATCATCGTAGTCCAGTTGTAGTGATTATGTAAAGAAAGCACAGGACAGATATATATATGGTGAGCACTGACAGCTGATCGCCCTGGGTGTAGCAAAGACAAGCAAATAATGACAACAAGATGTACAATTTATTTTTAAAGAAATTCATATAACAAATCATATACAAGAAGGTTTGAAAGTCACAAGATAAGATGTGCATTTTCAAATTCCAAACCTATGTTAAAAATATACCTTTAATCTACAAAAAAGTTTCAAAATGTGTTTAAAGCAATAAAAATTGCACAATAACTGACATAAGAATGATACAAGACCAAAATATATGTACTTACACTTATTTGTACACTTTGATTTACTGTAGTTCATCCATTTATAATTATTACCTTGAGAAAAAATGAACAAATCATACAAACACTTGAGTAATATCATCACTGCAAAATGTACATTTTTTTTTACAAAATTTGCAAATTAAGCGAGATGATTAGTGAATTTATTAATCAATTAACTGCTGAAGCCATGAACTGATTACACTCAATTTACATGAGATAGCTAGTAAAATAATTTATATGCTAAAAAATCTGGTTTTGATACCTGCAATGAAAAGAGCACAAGCAGGCCCTAATGTATTATTCATTTAACAAAAACAAATAAAACAGCATTGTTTCAATTACTTGGATAGTTGGAAAACCTGGAAATAGTAATAATCAGAAACCCTTCCTTTGATAACTTTATTTTAATGAGTTATAACATTAATTAATTAATTAAGCTGAATAAAATTGAATTAATCAGTAATAATGAAAAATTGTAACAGCAATATTTTATTTACAAGATAGTTGGAACAGTCAGAAACACTAGCTGATAACTGATGTGACATTAATCTATAAAATATATGATTACATTATGTAAAACAAATTTTGTTCCTGCATAGTATGTGTTATTTCTTAACTGCTTACACTGTAAAAGTACAGAAAATGGCCATTATTTCCTTCAAACTTTGCTTTTGTCACCTGGATAATGAAAGTTAGAAATTATGTTAAATTATGTTTTTTATGTTAAAACAGGCACATTTTCATTTACATAAGGTCTGAATAAAACAACATATAAATATATGTAAATCATGATTTATATAAAAGTTATACAAAAATGAGGAAAAATGTTTATAAGTGAGTAGGTTTTTGAGATTTACGACTGTAACGTAAACCATTTTCACATATCATCCCCAAATATAGTCTCCCATCATGTTTTCATCATACACCCCTTGGTAGTGGTGTTCAAAGTCCAGTATATCTTTGTGGAAACACTCACCTTGCTTCTCTGAGTATGCTCCCATGTTTTCCTTGAATTTATCATGATGAGCATCAAGTATAGGGACTTTCAGAGACATCCTGCAGCCTCTTTTTGCCATAGTTCCTCACCAGAGCCTCAACCAGTTCCACATAATTTTTGGCCTTGTGACTGACCAAGAAGCCTTGAACCACTGCAAAAAAAGCTGCCTCATGCATTTTTTCCTTTCTACTGAGCTTCTTGGAGAATTTTGTGAACTTCAGGATCTTCTTTACTTGTGGTCCAATAAAGCCACCAGCTTTGACCTTTGCCTCAGACAGCTTAGGAAAGAAATCTTGAATGTACTTGAAGGCTACAGACTCTTTATCAAGAGCTGTGACAAACTGTTTCATAAGACTCAATTTTATGTGCAATGGTGGGAACAACACCTTCTGGAAGTCCACTAATGACTCACACTTGACATGGTGTCTCCCCACAGAGAACTCGCTCCATTGCTATCAGTGCTTCCTGATGTAGTGTGCTGCGGTGTCCATGATGTCAAAAAAACGCAAAGACAAAAAATTTGGTAAACCCTCCTTGGAGACCCATCAGGAATGCCACCATTTTGCAGTATCTGATAACCTCCCAGCCATACTCCTCATACTTCAAGGTTCTAGCAAAGTTTTGACACTGCTGTATTCCTCTTTGAGGTGCATCGAAAGATGTTTACATTTTAAAATGGCTAAAATTTGTATAATATAAAATCTTACTATTCAAGCAAACAAAAATTGTCTATCTTACCTTCTAGTTTGTTTTTTGTAGTGCTTGCAGATAAAAATGAGGTGCCTGACAGGCATGTCACAAAGCACTTTTTTGCTCTTGTCTTAATAAATTGGCTACATTACAGAATGCATCTGGAAATTGCTTGCAGCTTTTTTATGTTATCTGTGATAAAATCAGATAGGTCTGTGTGTTCACTTAGGCAGCTAGAACTAAACTGAAATGGTAAGTGGTGAGGCCCTGTATATATATATTAATGTGAAAAGTTGTGGAAAATTCTAAAAGGTTCTTGAAAATTTTCATAAGCTCTAAAACATTCTAAAAAATTCTTGAAAATCCTTGTAAGTTCGAGAAAATTCTCAATTAGCTACTCAGCACTGAATTTACCTGGAATGTTCTGGAAAATGGATAAATTTGAAAATTTCATTACCTAGGTCACAAAAACAAAGTTTGAAGAGAAAAACAGGTCTTTTCCATTTACTTTAAGTGTAAGCAATTGGAAAATAACACATTCTGCCCAGGAACAAGAAAAAGTAAAAATACTGTTACATAGTATCATAATATTTCATTATTATTATACTGATGAGTTCATCTTAAATCACTCAGCTCTACAAATTTGAACATACCTCAAAATTATATAAAAAAATTGATTAATTATATTTTTTATTCAAAAATTACTTAAAAACATTTTAGCAACCAAAATGTGGACATTCTATTTGGCAGTAATAATATTAAAATCTTACTAATAATTTGTGTTACATAATGTTTATAATTGGCATAGATCAACAATAAAAAAATGAAGGTTTCTAAAATTATGTTTACCTATCTCTTTCTCATTCTTTTAACTTGCAACTATGTACTCTATGAAATAAAAATCAAATATTAAAAGCAGGTACAACAAATATTTAAAATTTTGAATGTAACCAACACATTTTGAAAATAAATACAGTATAATACAGATAAAAATGATGTATATATAAAAATATATAGACAGTGGCACCTAGTTGGGTTAACTCTGTTGGATTATCCACATGTATGTACACATTTTCTTTATGTTCCCTTTTCATGTCTTATATCTTAGATATGATAATAAATTATAGTTGTTTTTTTTTGGGGGGGGGGTCATTTTTACATATTTCACCTTTCCTTTACAGTAGGTCTGGATTATGTAACACAAAGAGAAACTGTTAAACACTATCATGACCTTAGGAATTGCATAACCTGATTCTCCAAACAAAATATAAAGGAAAATATATAAAATTACAAGGCAAGACTACCATACCATTTAATTTGCTAGGTAATATAAGGATTTCCCTAAAAACCAGAAGATAAGGAATGATTAACTCTGGTAAAATGTGAAACAGGTCAGAAAAACTATATCCACAGCAATGATTGATGCTGAGACCACTAGATCATATCAGTGTTTTAAGATTGATACTCTACTAATTAAATCAAGGCAATGTGAAGTTCTCCCCTTCCCCCAAAAATGTTTTTCAATTGGACCACAATATATTTTCATCCAATATCAAATAACACACTTGTTTAAATAATTGCAGCAACATTTAACTTGGGCAACATAATACACTAACTTTTACAATCATGCAAAGCTGGCTTACTTTTAAGGTGAATGAGGATTTTCTGACATATCCTAAATGGTGAAAGTTTCATACTTCAACAAAATCATTTTTAGACTTTGTTTCAGAACATAAAAATACACAAGTGAAATATAATTCTGGGCATTCTTGGTTGTGATAATTGCTGAGATATTTGTGCAAGAAATATTCATAATCTACAGTTGATACTAAATACTCTTCATATGAATGGGCAAGTACTACAGTAGTGTTTACAAGAACACTGAGTTTAATTCTATTCATTAAAACAATACCAATTTAAAAAATGTTACAATTTGGTTGCATACTTGAGCTTGTAGTTTGTTTTTAAATCATTTACCCATTCAAAACAATACCAGTTCCTAGAGGTAATGCATAAAATGTTGGAACATACAGAAATTGCCATAACTAAATATTCAGTCTCTCTAATGGTAATGCATTTCTGTCAGGAGTGTTGAGAAATTAAATAAACAAACATGGGTTTTAAAAGTGGCTGCACCAAATTCTCAGCAACAGTCACACATACACTAAAGTATCATCTCTTTTTTGATTCTCAATTAAAACAATGAGATATTTCTTCATTATCTGTTTCAGTTCAAAAATATTGTTGATCTTCTGATCTGACAGAAAGCTATTAGTATTGTCAGTAATTTCCCTGTTAGGACCATACATATTTTTGAACACTGCTACATCATCTTAGAACTTAATAAATGGATTTGTCTCAACAAGGGTAGTACAAAAAAATACATTTAAATGACATCCACAGCAGTATAGATTACACATTGAACATTTCAGAACCTTACAGATGCAGATAATCACAGTCGACAGAGTTTTAAGATATTTACTGAAGGTTTACAGTATTCTAATCTAGAAACAAAAACAATTATAGGCAAAATAAAAAAAGGCACATGTAGCAGACACCTCAACTACACAAAAAAATGTTCTGTCATTAACTATAGGATTTTGCTGCGGATGTGTATGTCATGTTAGTCAACTTTTATTTGATTTAGAAACTGCAAAGTACAACTTATTGTGTGCCACATCCTGTCTAGGTTACATAAAAATCAGATAATTTTCAGATGTTTTATGTCCAACACCTGTCACTGAAGCACCTCTAGTTGAGGGAGAAAATTCTGTGTTACAATTATTATCAGATTTACAAAAAGAGTAAAAAAGTATTTAAAGTAGCCATCCTTATCTTCAAAAGGATAACAGGTCAATATATGACTTACATGAAAGAGTTCAGACAAATGCTACTAGGATGATTCTGAAAATAAAAGGATAATTTTATGTTTAGAGTTAAGATACTTTTAATTTATTCATGAGAAAAGATGGGCAAGGGTGAAGCTTACAAGATCATCTGGGAGACAATTAAGATAAAGGTCTCTGATTTCTTTGTGTCATATTCTGAATACAACAGGATAAGAGGAGACAAGCTTTAAGATTTGTAAAAAAACATGCTATGCACCAATGAAGACATTTGTACATTTAATATTATTAGTAACTTACAGTATGTGAACGTAAAGATATAATCTCCAATTACATGGACAACCCCATCTATACTATTTTTAACTTGCATAAATTAAAGTTAAAAGTTACTATTATTATTGACATCACCATCATTATTATTGTGTATGTTCAAAATTTTTTGCAGATGTCAGCAAAATAATCAAATTCATATATATTAAGTACTCACTAAACTAATTAACCAGAAGTACTTTGTTAAGAATGCATCAATTAAAACTACCTTAAATATTCTCTCAAAAATTACAGATTTCCTTCCTGAACACTAAATTAAGGATCACAAAATATTTTCTCAAATTTTGCAACAAAATTCAGTAGTCAGTGTACAGTTTCTTGTTTTGCATTTTTTCTATATTTCTTTCTACTTTCCTTCTCAAAATATTAATTCTTCCACTATCCAGACTTATTTCACAATTACAATTATTCCAATGTGTTATGGTGACTTATTTGAAAGAATATTCACCCATGCATGACTTATGTAACAGTAAAACCCCAACACAATTATGCAAATATGTAGTGGTTAGATACCCAGCAGCTGAAAACAGTCTTTCAAATACTAAATACCTGGCAGTCCAAAAATAACCTCCCCCTTGATTTAGAGAATAAATAATAGTAAATTATGAAACTGATCTGTCTTCAAACTTGATGAAATGTTCTGAACAAAACTTCTGCAATGGAAAAATAAAAATCAATCTTCATTTTTGTTAAACCCTTTCACAACGGGCTCATATAATATACACATTTGCACTAAAACTTTTGATACAGCATATGTATCTTAATAAAATTTGACAAACTTTCAGTAAATATAATTTTTTGTACACAAAAAATCAGATTTCTTAAAAAAATATATTTTTTTAAAGATCTGTTTATGAAAATATCAAGTCTGTTTTATTACTAGTCCAAATGTAAAAATGGATTTGATGTTACAATTAAAAAAAACCAAAAAACTCTTCTTTGTTCCAGTAATTTTAAATAATATTTGTGTAATCTATCAAACCTTCTAAATACATTTCAAATGTTTGTTTTCAGTAAAACTTTGTATTATGTAACTTTTTTTCACCCTAGCTATGTGGGGTCTGTCACTTGACCAACCTCATAACCCTCATAAAAAATTAGGAAAGAAATATAAATTATGCTTTTCTCATGCTATAATGCATTGAACACACCACTTGACTCATTAAAATTCCATATTTAGGTATGTTATTTTAATATTTACTTTCAAATTGAAAAAGTAACTCATGTATAATATTAAAGTTTGAATTATAATTTACAATTTGATTTCAAACTTGAGATAAATTCATAAAATAATTGTTCAATAAAATGTTGAATGCAAGTCAAGAAACAAGATGACATGCCTTTGACCCATAACCTGACAGAAAAGGGTCAATATTGAAAAATAGAAACTAGATTCAAAGAACAAAAAAAACAACTCTTTTGCACATTTTTAACACTGCAAATCAAAAAGCACAACACAACCATACTGAGTGGGAAAACAAATACATACATGTGCAAAATCAAAGAAGCCCTACTTATACAAGAACTCAAACCAAAATTGAACCAATAAAAAGGAACACTGTTATACCTATATTAATGAATAACCTAACATCTAACTGTAATGCTCCCTACAATCTTACTTGCGTACATTCTCACCCCAAAATGTGCTCAGCAATGGTCAGTTGCAAGTTTTCTCTTTTAACCTGGAGGTGACCTAAGAAAGTTAAAATGTTGTTCTATACTTTATTTTAATTACAATTTTAATAGCCATAGCAGCCATCTTTAGAATACATATTTATACTTTTATTGTCTTGGAGAACTGTGTTCAGAATCTGGCACCTTACCTTAGGAAAGGCAATGAATTGTTGAAAAGGGTTCAGGATGATACCTGTGGTGGATAGGTCACAATAAAAGAATAGGTTGAAACATTTGATAGTTTTTCCAAAAAAACAAGAAGAGTTAAAGGGGCCTGACTAAAGTGTCTAATACTGTTAAGGGAAGTAACAGTGTCAATACTTCATATTTTTCCATATTTAATGGTCAGAAAAAAGATGAGAGGGCACAAATACAAATTTTTGCAGGGTAGGACTCATTTCCAACTAAGACAATTTCATTTTTCTAGTATGATAGTTAGTTTTGAAATGGGCTGCTTTCAGAAGTAGTGAATGCAGTAAATTTAATGTAGTTTAAGAAAAGGATTAATAAATACTTGGCCGATAAGGGATGGCTTTGATTTTTTTTTAAATTCAATTTAGTAAATGGGATAACCTAAATAAACCAACATATCTCATGTTGTAATTAAACTGTATGATATACTTCACACGTAATATACGAGATATACACTACATAACTCTGTTAACAGCATTTACTGTTTTACAATAAGACTGTTTCAAGATCAAGTATTTTTCAACATGTTATTTGAAATTCAAACTAGGAAAAATGGTAGTTAAGAAAATGAAGATAATTTAATAAATTAAATAATACGTAGCGATACATCATTTATTGGCTATTCCATAATGTCAGCATTTGTTTTTTTAACATACATTAATCTCTACTGAATGCAAATTGTGTATCAAAGCAACATTGCTCAGAAAAGCTTGGTATCAGGCTAGGTTCACTATCATTTGTGACATCTTACTGTGCTGCTTCTTCCAACTTTCTACATGTCAAGTAAGAATAAATATTTGGAGGAGTAAGGGTGAGCATGCAGAATACTTGGTTTATAAATCCATGCTGAAAAAAAATCTCCTCATACTTACAATTTATAATGTCATATTTTACTAAATATTTTTGTCATGCTTCTTTTTTAATATTATCTAAGACTTTTCCTACTATATAATTAAGAATAACTAGTCTATAATTACAGAGGTAACTCCTGTCATTCTTTTTAAAAATAAGGCAATTTTCCATGATTTCCAGGACTCATATACAACCTTAATTTATACTGTACAAAAAAATTAAACAATAATTGAACAATTTAATATTTTAGTTTGGATAAAGCAAAAACCAATGTCATAACCCTCCTCAATTAACTTATAAATCACGCATCTGGTAATTCATTATACAAACTAAAATACCTTTTACATATATTTGTAAATAAACAATTAGTAACAGTGGCATTGAATCTTTACAGATAATGACATTTCACTTCAGCATTAAGTAGGAATATGATCAACACGAAGAATGCCAATGAAAATCAAAGAGTTCTTAGAATCCTGAAGTACCTACGCCACTCATCTAAAAGCATTACCAGTATTTGGAGTCACTTGACTTGATGTAGCATCTTCCTACACAAATTTAAAAGGGCCAGAAATCAAGTAAGTAATTTAAGTCATTAAGTCAGTCCACCCTTCCTCAATAAATGCACTGACAAGTTTAGCAGAACATGATTAGGTCATTATTAACCACTGTGTTGCTGTTAGAACAAATTACTCTAGCACTTTACAGTGAATAGGGTCACAGGATGTGGGCTATATAATATATATTAAGTATGTTCAAAGATACTGGTGACAAAGATTTTGTTGAGTACAAGAGATGGCTAAGTTTTTAGAAGTTTCCTCTCTTATTATAGACATTATTAGCAATATTTATGAAACTGAAAATTCTAAATCAAATATTGAAATTGGACTTTATCAAGTAAATATTAATTTATTGGTGGTAAATACAAAGATTAAAAATAAATTTAGTATCAGAGCCAATAACATTTTTTCTAACAGCTTCAAAGAAAGTCAATAAGGTCAATAGATAGTCGATATGTAAACGAGGACTAGATAATTGCTGATGTTACTCCTGTTTTTAAATGTGATAAGAAATTACAAACCAGTTAGTAAATTCTATTGTGGGAAAATTTCTAGAGTATGATAAAAGAACTACAAAATAATTTAGAAACATATGGTATCTTAAACAAAAGCCAGCATAAATTCAATTGTGGTTTAAAATTAGTTTATATCTGGTAGTTTTACTTGTATTATTAATTAGGGTACCAGCTACAAACAAGGAAATTACAAAAATCTCAAAATTCCTTTTCAGTTTCCTTATAAAAAGTGTTTCAATTTATAAAAAAAGTAATAATTATTCATAGCACTTTCAACATCAGATTCAATTGAGCATTTATTAGTTCCTATAGAGTAGTGTACACCTTATTTTGATAGTGATTAGAAATATGGAAAGAGTAAAGGTACATTTTTAATTTCTCAAATCTTCACAACAGAGAGGCATGGGTACTTATTATTACAAAAAAAATGTTTGTTGCAGTTTGTATAATTAATAATAAACTTTTATCATAAATTTATGTTGTAGTGTTCTACTGAATCCATGTCTCAAAAATATGAAGCATTCTCATATAAGCTAGACCAATTCAGCAATCTACCATGCTCTTATCTATTCAATATTGTTCTTCCAAAACAGAATTGAGGTGGGAATGACACATTTTTATGACATTTTATTTAACCTATTCTCACAATACAATTATATATTCTGTAAAATAATAATGAATATTTGAAGTGTTTAATTGCATGTAGATGTTGATCTGTGGTCAAAATTACTGTAAAATTTTAAACTTACAAAAAGATACTTTTGTAAACACTAACAGTAACAGACAATGTTTTTGGCAGTGTCCTGAACAAAACTTAGATTTCATAGGAAAGTTTTATGTGAAACTACTGCAGACCAAGAACAAACATTAAGAAAAATTGTTCTTTATGAAAATTCAAGATATAGGTAGTGCAAAAACCACAAACATGTTTGTAATGTTCTTTCAGCCTGATAAACCCTAGTAATAAGCAAAAGGCCTCATTGGCATTGGATATGACAGATGTAGTAGTTAACATTCTATAACATATTTTCCTCTGTCTGCTTTCACTTGTGGACTCCTTGTGTGTACAAACATTAATTTTGATAACACAAATACAGCAAATAAAAAATACTGAGAGTTAAATATTAATTTTGCACAAAATTTTAAAAATTAAAAATCATTTAATGTGTGACAAAATCTATGCATTACCCTTGTGAAATACAAAAAAATCACTGATTACAAAATACTGGCACAGAAATTTGTCTTTATATTATATATGTAAAAACGGCTGGTTTGGGTTGAGAAAATTTTTTATGTATTAGAGCAAATGTTTTGGACCTTCTGCAGTAATCATCATGTTCACAAAGAAAGAAAAAGGTAACTGACCAATAGCTGACCACATGTTTGAAAAGGATTGTGTAACTGAATGTTGGAATGTAGAGGGCATGCTTAGATGTTTGATTCTATTTATTAATATAAGTATAAAGGTGTTCCTTTTCAGTGGTTTATTTTGGGCTTGAGTTGTTATATAAGTAAGACTTCTTTAATTTTGTGTCTGTTCATGTTTGTTTCTTTATTTAGAGTTTGAGTGTTTTCTATGGTTATGTTGTGTTTATTTTCTCAACCATAACCAGTCGTTTTTCATATATATTTTTAACTACAAGTGGGTTTTCTCAACATCATTGATTGTCTTTATACAGGGTGTTCGAAAAGTCACACTGTACACTTGTATATTTATTAACAGATAAAACTGCACAGTGACTTTCTGAACACCCTGTATTACTCTTCTATGCTAAGCAAATCTTTTAGAAAGTGGTGAAGGATAAGGTCACCCAGTTTAGTTTAATAATAATAATAATATATATATACACACACACACATAGTTGATAAAGCATAAATAAAATGTATAGGTAATGTTGCGCTAGTAACTACCTATTAAGATTTCCCAGGGATTTTTTCAAGTTTGATTGTCTGCGACTGAAATGACGAGAGCATGGCAGTGTTGATGCATACCCATGTTCAGCTTCTGGAAATATAATTTTAAAAATTATACTTGAAAATCACGTATCAATATGTGTGTATGTGTATATATACATATCTGTCAATTAGATTTACACCATAAGCCCAGCAAGTAATGCAATAAATGTGCTTTTGATGTCAAAATCAGCTATCAATTGCCGCCCAACAATTCACAGTAAACTTGGTTAAGTCGCACCCGTATAGCACCATGTGGATTTTCCTTTAATTTTGAACTCAAGGTTTTAGTTTAATTTAATAGCCAAAACAAATACTGATCACATATTTTTTAACAACCCATACCTCTTTCTCTGCGATCTAAACATTCGGGAGCTAGTAAAAGCGCGGCAATATTAATTTCACTCAAGTTCAAAAGTACTGGATAACTTTATATACATAAGAATACGGCGATCCCTTCTTCCGAACAATTTTATTACACGCAACATCCTTTGACGTTTGTCTTGTTTAGTGTTACAAATAAAAATCGTAAGGAAGCAAGAGACTTCGGATGTATTCGTACTCTGTATTTTTTAAAATCTTTATTTTTAGTTTCCAAAGTATATCATGGTCCATTGGTCAATTCGAGCAAGTCTATTTTTCCGGAAACTTTTCGGAGGAATTTCGGCATGACTGACCAATCAATGAAAATGTTTATGAGATGTTCTCTTACGAGTAATCCACGTGATTGTCATGCCATTTAAGATACTGTTTCATGAAAACTGGAAAGCCAAACAACGGAAACGATAATTCCTAAAATAACTGCGTGAGCTTAGTTTATAAAATATCCAAAAATTTTATAACACTTAATGAAAATTAAATTTATCGTTTCATTATAAATTCGTATTAGATTAACGTTTTTTCATGGCAAACAAATGTCAATGTTTCATTTCCAAGAGATAACAAGGCATCTCGTCTACTCAATTTTCTAATCCTATTCTACTAGTGTACTCTGAACTATGCATAATAACTGATTTGCTAATTTCCAGCTGTTACGTATTTTTTATGTTTTATGTTCTTCGTAGACTAAACGCAATAGAAAAACACAGATAACAGCTTGTATAATTTATTACACTAAAATATTAACAAATATAACAGATATAACATAAATTATATAATAACAGTGACAGATATTAAGTTACAACATTCGAAATTAATTACAAAACAAAATAATACTAGTTTCAAACTTCAAAATTAATCACAATACAAAATGGTACTGGCCTGTATCTAATATAATGATCTAAAATGAAAGTATCAAATTCCAGTCTAGGGTGTGAATTTCGTCCCACGAAGAAATTCCGAAGCTTAAATGAAGAAGTTCAGAAACAGTTCACAGTTCAATAAATTCGCCGACTCTCAGCACAAGCAGTAATTCAGATGAATCGTAGAGATTGACGAAATAAAATCACAGCTTCCGTAGATCTAACTTTAGTCACAAATCCAAGTTGAATAATCACAGCAAACACTTAATCTTTCTCAAATAACTGACTCTCAGCTTTTGAAATAAAACTAATGTCTGACTCCTTTTTCTCTTTTCTTCGAATAAAAACTGATGTCTGAATCTCTTCTTCTCGCGTCACCGTCTTTTATACCGGTAGGCCTACTTCTCGAACAACCGCGAAATTTCTACAGATCTCCAGAGCAATCCGCGCATGTCCGTTCTAGCACGAGACTAAACGGCTAGACACGAAGTTGCCAGCACTTCATTTACAAACATATGATTGCTCTACTTAATTCAAGGCCTGGCATGGCCGAGCGCGCTAAGGCGTCCACTCGTAATCCGAAGGTCGCGGGTTCGCGCCCGCGTCGCGCTAAACATGCTCGCCCTCCCAGCCGTGGGGGTGTATAATGTCACGGTCAATCCCACTATTCGTTGGTAAGAGTAGCCCAAGAGTTGGCGGTGGGTGGTGATGACTAGCTGCCTTCCCTCTAGTCTTACACTGCAAAATTAGGGACGGCTAGCACAGATAGCCCTCGAGTAGCTTTGTGCGAAATTCCAAAACAAACAAACAAACTTAATTCAAGAAAATTCTAAATGTTACCCTAAATGAATAACAACATATTTTATTAGTTTAAACTTCGAAACAATAATATAAATATGGAAACATAGATAACAGAAATGAAAATCCAAACACAACACGACATGCCGTCGTTTACAAAATATTTACACGACATTTACATAACACCAGCCTTGATTTCTAAAATAATCATCTAATTCTAAATTAGAATTGATGTAATGCAACTGCTCTAAATTACTGGTGTGATCATTTAATTCCTTCAAAAAAATAAATAAAAATAAAACCAGCATATATGGGCCACCTTAGCTATCACACTGGTCTAACTGATGACAAAATGGGATTGTGATAGTTTCTGCTCTTAGATGGATTGGACAACCAGCTTTCGACATTATCGTGTTTTTTCATTAGAAACCATGTTGGTTTTTCTGTTACAGTTGGCTTGGAAGCTATAATATTGTAGTTGCATGTATATTAAAAGTATACACGCCCACTGTTAAAACAATGTATGTGTTAGGTTCTAAATACTCTATGTAGTTAAGATTTGATATTTTAAGTTATACTGCAGAGCAAAAAGAAGGAAAGAAACTGATAGAGCTAGATGGACACGCGCCACTTAAAGCATTCGTAAAATATTTATCGATTCTCTTCGCTATCTCGTTATTCCTTACCTTTTCCCCCACTTTTAAACAAAGTTAGACACCTATGAAACTTGTCTACCTTACTGATACCAATATTAAATGTGAAATTCACTTTTATCAGATGACTCTTTAATTTGAAATTACATAATAACTCCATCAACTTGGGGCTTTCATGTAATAACATCATCCACACCACCCAAATGTCACCCCTAACAAGGGTTTATAAAATAAGAGTTTTTGCCTTCAACTTATAAATAAGGGGAAAAAATATATATAAATAAATATTTACTTCTGAGTTTTTCACTGTAGTTAACCTGCCTTTCACCATTAATCTTATTATTAATCTGACATAATCCTATTTGTACTTAATATGGTATAAAAGAATAATATGGTTTATACCTCTTTGTATCAATATAAATTTTTTCAGAACTTGTTACTTGTGCACAAACCTGTAGTTTCCATATGTCTAAAAAGGTCGTTAAATTATTATTGATCCAAACCTAAAGTAGCATCTCTTATCTTCCTGTGGTAAAAATACCTGCAAGTATATGGTGAGTGTTTTCTTATACCAAAACCACATTCAGCTATCTGCTGAGTCCAGCAAGCAAATGTATGAAAGTATCTTTTCTGTTGACATTCAGGTGGTTTCTTAAGTTTGTTTTTTGTTTGTTTGTTTTTTGGAATTTCGCACAAAGCTACTCTAGGGCTATCTGTGCTAGCCGTCCCTAATTTAGTAGTGTAAGACTAGAGGGAAGGCAGCTAGTCATCACCACCCACCGCCAACTCCTGGGCTACTCTTTTACCAACGAAAAGTGGGATTGACCGTTACATTATACACCCCCACGGCTGGGAGGGCGAGCATGTTTGGCACGACTCGGGCGCGAACCCGCGACCCTCAGATCACAAAGCGCACGCCTTAACGCGCTAGGCCATGCCAGGCCAGGTTTCTTAAGATAGTAACTGGTTGGTATTGGGGATAGAGCGAGTTACATAAGTTACGTGATATTATTTAGTGTGGACAAAAATCTTGAAAGAGTTAGCTTTTCATATAACCTCGTCAGAAAAACCTAAAGATGACTTCGGGCCTAACTTTCAAGTTAAGGCGTCTGTTTGTTGTGGCAAGTAAAATCCATGTTTTCTGTGTACGTTTTTCAAATAAATATTGTTTATTTTGATCTTACATTTGTGTTTACTCTTTCTTTATTTCTCGCAAGTTAAGTGAGTAATATAATACATAACCAGTATTCATCACATACTTTTCAAGGCTTTACATTAGTCAGTTTATTAGCTGGGATTGTTTTCCTTGAATAACACGTTTTTTCATTTCAATTTGGCGAGATAGAATATTATCTTCTTTTAAATCTCGTATTCTTGTTCATCATCAATGATTGATTCATTACAGTTTTGGATAAAACATTATTATTATTATTTACAATTATAGCACTTTCCTTTTCCTGTCACTTTGAAAATAGTATTAATTTACTCAAGGGTTTGTTTTTTAAAGTTATGGTGCAAACATCTTCTGTTTGGCAATTTACTTGTTTCATTCTGAATAAAGAATTGTTTTTCGAGGCTTCTGCTGGAGTGAGTTAATGTTTCTTTGTTTTAATAGCACCATAAGTCACCGGCGTTAGTTTTGTCTTTGATGGACAGCTTTAACTGATTCTAATTCCATGAGTAGGCCCGGCATGGTCATATCTTTAAGGTGCTTAACTCGTAACCTGAAGGTCACGGGCTCGAATCCTCGTCACACCAAACATGAGCATGTGGGACGTTATAATGTTCAGTCAATCCCACTATTCGTTGGTAAAAGAGTAACCCAAGAGCTGGCAATGGATGGTGATGACTAGCTACCTTCCCTCTAGTCTAAATTAGGGACCGCTAGCGAAGATAGCCATCATGTATCTTTGTGCGAAATTCAAAATAAAACAAACCATGAAAGTGAATAGCTTTCCTAAAAGATATACATCTACTTTACTTTGGCCTAATTCGTACATCTATCTTTATACATATGTGTGTGTGTTCGCCAATTTCTTGAATTTCGCACAAAGCTACATGAGGGGTGTCTGCGCTAACCGTTCTTAATTTAGCAGTGTAAGACTATCTTTGGACTACTCTCTTACCAAGGAATAGTAGGATTGACCATCACCTTATAATGCCCTCCTTGGCAGAAAGGTTGACCATGTTTGGTGTTACGGGGATTCGAACTCGCGACCTTCAGATTACAAGTAGAATGCCTTAGCTACCTGGCTATGCTGGGCAGAACATGAAAAGTTGTTTCCGTTATACATAATTGTAAAAGTAGTAAATAAATAAAAGAGATTAAAACGCCCATAAAACTGAAAAACACAAATTGTGCAGCCTGAAGTTTGTAAGTATTTTTGCAATTCAAATTTAATGAAGATTCACCCACAGAAAGTAAGTTAGTGGTAGAAAGTTCAAAACGCTTATAAAACCGCAAAATGCGAAACATTTGGACTTTATAAATTTCCATGCAAATTTTGGTGTAGGTTTATCCACAGCCTGCAAATTAGTTACAAGGGCATACAATAGACAGTACTATTATATTTATGCCGGTATGACGCAGCTCTATAATTATAAAATGTAATAACTAAGTAATAATCTTATATACATCCTATACACTTGCCAACGAAATTGTACTTCATTTAGTAGAAATCATGAAGGCCTGGCATGGCCGAGCGCGTTAAGGCGTGCACTCGTAATCCGAGGGTTCGCGCCCGAGTCGCGCTAAACATGCTCGCCCTCCCAGCCGTGGGGGTGTATAATGTGACGGTCAATCCCACTATTCGTTTGTAAAAGAGTAGCCCAAGAGTTGGCGGTGGGTGGTGATGACTAGCTGCCTTCCCTCTAGTCTTACACTGCTAAATTAGGGACGACTAGCACAGATAGCCCTCGAGTAGCTTTGTGCGAAATTCCAAAAACAAACAAACAGAAACCATGATACTTTTTATATGTTAACCAACAGCACTTAAATACTTTTAAATTTATGAAATCAACTTTATTTTGTATTATTTTCTACAAAGTGACTTATGAAACTCACTTTAAAGTTGTTAGTGAGAAGCCATTCAGAAATGCTGAAAGAATGCAGATGTGTTATATTACAAATGTATTCTGAATCTAAACTAATCTAAATGGCATTTAAAATATTAATGAATCAACTATTTCGTAAAGAGTAATTTTCGACTTGTTCTGGGGAGAGTTCTCGAATAAAAATCGTAAGCTATATTTTATAACCTTAATGCTTTTTTAAAGAATTAAGGTTCATCAAAGTGTTTTTTGACAAATCAAAAATGCTTTGACTTTCAACCCCTGCAACCAACAAACAGAAACCTGGTAGCAAATCACTAAACAACGATCTCTACACACAATGTGTTAGCATAAAGTAGTTTTATAAACAAACAAAGAGAAAAATATGTGTAAGTTCTGTTTTTAGGTGTTCTACCGACCACCAGCCAATCTTGGAGGTTCAAAGATGCCGGATTACTTTATTTTTTTTGAGGTCATTGGCTATAATAATAATAAAATATTTTGACACATGAAAACAAATAAGACAATCATTAGCCCCAAAGAATGGTGAAACATAATTTGAAGATTTAATTTGTATATACAGCTTTTAGCTTCAAGCTAAGTTTTTCTGTGTATCACAGCTTGGACTGATTAGAAGATACATAAAAACAAGTCGGGAAACTTATAAAATGTTAAAAATAACAAGTGTCTAACTTTGAGTCTCTCTTTAAACTTGAGGTTCTGGCCAAATACTCTTCGTGGCTTCTCTCTAGTTGGCGCTATTCAATACCAGTACCAAATGTTGAAGATATTTGAATATGTAATAATACAAGGTTTTCGCTAGAAAAGCGGAAAATTTGAGGGTCAGGTGAGATCATGAATAAAATGCGTGCTTACTCATTTCTATTTTGATTTCTTTACATCATGAATAAAATGCATGATTTTAATATCATAAAATGCGTGCTTACTATTTCTATTTTGATTTGTTTTAACTTTGTAAAAACAAATAGTTGTTTGACAAATTTTCCGCTTTTCTAGCGACCACCCTGTAATAATAATTTGCCACTAAATTCCTTAAGGAACATAGGGCCGCAATTGCTTGCGGTTTCTGTAACAGGCTGTATTTTTTAAGGTAGTAGGTTGTTAGTCTACTGCACAACCCCTAACTAGGAGAACCGTTTCTCAGCCCACCGAGGGAATCGAACTCCTGATTGTGACGTTGTAAATCCGGAGACATACCGCTGGACTAGCGGGGAGCTATGTATTTTTTTTAATTAAGCACAAAGCTACACAATGGGCTATCTGTGCTCTGCTCACCACGGGTATCGAAACCCGGATTTTAGCGTGTAAGTCCGCAGACATACCGCTGAGCCATTGGAGGGGCAGGAAGCTATGTAAATATAACGTCAGAATTATTATCCTCTATTATTTAGTTGACTAGCTGGTTATTTATTCGTGATATTTTTCTTCAACAAAAGATTTAATTTTAGTATATTTCCGGATTTGTTTTCTTTTTTTCGAAAGTATATATTTGTGGTTACCAAAACAAATTGCAAATAGATAAATAGAAAATTGATCATTAAATTACAAATAACACTTGTCTTCATTGTAACTATTCCGTTTCATAATTTATTCATTTGCATATTACAGTAATAAGATGAAATATCAATCTTCACTTTTTTAACATTTTATTTAAATATCATCATGTCAAAAATAAATTATTAAAATATTTAATTCCAAATCAAGTTTTTGGCGCTATTGTGACGTCTATTATTTGGTTAACCACTGTAGAGGGTGTAAAGAAAAGGATAGAATATCGTTCATTCGAAGATAGAAGTTAGTTAGTGAGGGTTAGAGTAGAACAATAATTTCCATATAAGTGATATAAATCAGTGTGAATCTAATACTGAATATTACCGATTTTGTATTGTACTTTTCATGAAAAATCGAAGTTGAATTGAATCATGTATGAGCCAGAGGATGGTAAATGTTACTTTTTATTGAAACTATTTTCTGTTTCCTGTGCGTGCTTATTAGTACCAGTACCAATAGTAATATCCAAAGGAAACAAAAACTGAAAATATGATTGATGTTCATAAATTATATACTTTTTAACTTGTCAGTGTCATTACTTAAAAGTTGGAAATTCTACAAGAAGTAGAACAACTCGTTTAATTATATATTTATTTTCCCATCGATGTCAGCGTTATTTTCAATTCAGTTTATAGAGTTCAATTTAACAATTTAAGAAAAATACTAATTGCTGTTGTTGTTATCATATTAGAAGTTGGTTAAAATTTCAAGTTACACATTGTACTGTATATTTATACAGGCTGAGTTATTCAAACAGTATATTTATTAGTCTTTATTTGTAATACTAAAGTAATGACTACTGTGAGTAATAACAGTGTGATGCTGTAGTATAATAGGAAAATAAAATATACAACTTTAAATTTAACAGTTAAATGACCCAAACCATTTTGTGTTAATAATATTACTAAACATTGAAAATATGTTTCTCCATTTTATTTCTCACGTTTGTCATTATCAAAGTCAAAATGATCCAGAGTTAGAATATTGTGTTACCAGTGTTATAATAGTTTATGTGGTTTATTAGGATAATGTACATATCACAGAGCATGTAATTGTCTGTTTTTTTTTGTTGTTGTCTTTTTTGACACAACATCTATTCTGTTGGGTAGTACAGAGCTAGCTAAATGATGGATTGTTAGTGTTTTGTTCACGACATGCATTAAAACTCAATTTTTAGTGTCAGAAACTTTAAGACTTACTACTGTGCCATTGGGGAACATTAATGTATTTATTTCAAAATTTTAATTGCAGAGTTTTGTATTAGATTCATTTGTGTATTTTAGTAAAGGTATATTTTTTTGTAAGTTTATGTTGCATAACTTATTCCATGGTTTTTCATTCAAGTTTGAACAGTATCTATGAGAATGTGCAATTGGAAGTGTATTATATTTAAATGGGAAGAACAAATGTTCAAAACAATACCATGTTTAATAACTTTTCGACTTTTTTTGATAAAATGATAGGCCAATTTTCACAATATGTAAATCACAAAATACCAGAAATGACAAATTAAGTAGTAAAATTGGTATGTAACAGCAGATGGTGCAAATTTAGTAAAAATTATTGATGGTTGTTTTCATTGAAAATTTATAGATGAAGTATACTGGCATTTTACTAATGACAATGTTGTATGGAGTAAACTTATCAAAAGTAAGAAATATTGATAATTGTTTACATTGCAAATATAAGATAATGCTAAGACTAGCAAGTCTAGACCATTCCAAATTGGATAAATGTTAGTATAATACTTGACTCCCAGGTCTTAACAAACTTTTAGATACTTTCTGAGGAAGTTAAAAGTCAAGCTGTTATGCAAGATCTTAGTCTTAAGTGATAAACTATCTCAGTGGTTATGTATTAAACTAAAGATAAGAACATAGCTTACTTGGACTCTTCATGCCAAGTGTTTCTCATAATTTACTTAATAGATGCTGGGCGTGGTTACTGAAGTATTGATGATTGTAATGTAAGAAATGTTATTTCCTACACTATCCAAGAAGTTGGAAGAATAGATTTCTGTTTTTCTGTTGAATTCTGAAAACAAAATGAAGGGACTTGTGCTTTATTACAGAATGATTAGGTTATGGCATGGAATGCCATTGGTATTAGCATAGGCTATCAGTATATTGCTTACAATACTGAAAGGAAATAATTTCATCTAAGGGTCATTTAAATTTTTACTTAGGGGTGAGTTTTCAAGGACAGCCTTGAAGGACTAGGGACTAGCTTGAAAATAGTTTTGTTTGCTGCAACCCCAAACTATTTTAAAATTTGGATAAGTATTGTATACATTTTAAACTTGCTTGGCAAAACAGATTTTGGAAATACCATTAGTTTTGTGATAGTTGAAAACATAATGCATTAAACCAAGAATACAATTGCTCTACATATCTATATTTATTCTATGAAGAGAATTACAGAAATTTAAATTCTTTAGCAACACATGCTTGGTTGATATTGACATTGTGTAATGAAGTAAAATTGACTTGCCAACAATTTTATAATTCATCCTTTTATTTCCTCTCATTCACCAAATAAATCTGCAAGCATTTTTCTTCCCCATGTGAATAAGTTTTTAATTATAATTTGTATTTGATCCCAATCCTTAATTTGTATATACTGAACAGACTTGCGCTCCCCCTGTGTTGTTTATGTATGCTCATCAAATGTAAATTCTTCCATGCAAAGTTGTATATTTGTTAGTTGAATGTGAAAGGTCCTCGGGAATAATGTAAGCTCTGTTGTCAAACCTCAATAGATTGGCCAGTTAGCATTAAGCTGTCTATTAGTAATCATTTGACACCTACCATCTTCATCATGACAACAAGAATGTTTGAGAAAATGTTTTTATGTGGTTTATTTATAGTGTAAACAAAATACAAACATCACACAGTCTGCTTGTTTTGAAATAATATATTGAAACATGTTGGACATATATGCAAATATTTAGTTAATAACCACAGTTGTATCTTGAGCCCCAACCCTTTTATTACACATCAGGTGGATTCCACCCAGCTTGTAACTGCAAAGGTGTCCATGAGAGTAATTGTACTATGATATTTGATAATGTACAAGTATGTTTATAAAACTTTGCTGATAATTAGTGAACATAAGGTTTTTCATACATGAAATGAGGTTTTTAAATGAAGTATTAAAATATTTAAGATTTTATTGTAATATTTTTTTGAGAATACTGTCCAGACAATATGCCTTCATTTTAAAATTAAAAATACTTTTATGAATGAGAATTTTCAAATTTATCATGTGAAAATTTTATAACTTTCAGATAATTATGTTTTTTAAAGAAAAATAACTATTTTTATCTTAATTTCACTATCATATCAGAATGACTGAATGTATAAATCGTATTTTAGTCTTGATGGTGATTCTTTCAAGTGATTTGTGGTAGTGGGTTTTAATACTGTTCCTTACTTTGCAGAAATCTTCAAGATACTATGGAGCACTTAAAAAAAGACTAATTGCCCCTTCCTTTCATGAGTTTCTCCTATATCCAATAAAAAAAATTGCAGGAGAGATTAATGAAATAATTAACACATAGGTTATATTACAAATATCTGGAATTTCTCCAACTTAAAGATCTTAAAATTTTAGGTAAATTTAAGAACTTATCAATCAAGACTTCAAAGCCTTGCTTAAATTTTTAAGGAAAACAAAGGTCCTGTTGGTCCAGTTACTATCTCATCCATTAAATTGTTGGTAATAATAAGGAAAGACCCTATTTAAATGTATCTACAATTTATTTTATCATATTTAGTTAAAACAATAGTAAAAGAGCTGTGTGTTGCCTTTGCTGCATATTTTGTAATACTAAGGTTTCCA
Organism: Carcinoscorpius rotundicauda; assembly: GCA_011833715.1. NCBI lineage: Eukaryota > Metazoa > Arthropoda > Merostomata > Xiphosura > Limulidae > Carcinoscorpius > Carcinoscorpius rotundicauda. The sequence goes on from CM022393.1 coordinate 36,751,555, forward strand.
TTTAAATCTCAAAAAGATCTAATATTTTTTTTCATTGTTAACAAAAGCACAAGTTTTCTATTAACCTGTATAATAAACTTAGATTTTTAACTAAATACCTTTTAATTGTTTTTGGATCCTAATTCCCAATTAATTTATATCCTACATTTTTATTGCTCCCTTCTGCTGTTCCCTAGTGGAGTTCTTAGAAAGACTAGTTGCAGGAACCAAGAGTTGATCTTGGACATGTTTATTGGAAAGGTTAATATGTTGTACCCTTGTCTTGTTTTATCTAATTTGGTCTTGAGTAAACTATTTGTATAGTTTTAAAAGTAAAATCCAAGTATTTCTGAGTTTTATGTTAGTTGGACAGAATATATTATCATTTGGTTGATTTAAAGTTTCTTGTTTTGTTTTTTATATCTGTCCTTTGTATTTAATAGGCTTTATGACATTTGAAAGTGCTTGTCAGATAAGTTTTGTTAGGGGTAGTTAGAGCTCTTGTCAGGTTTGTCATGATGCCCACTCTTTTGGTCCCTCTACCGACTTTTATTTTTATTGAGAAATAAGTATTTTTGAAATCTGATCCTGTTATCATTTGCTGTGGTATTGGCTATGTGAATAGCTGTTGTTTATGTATTTGGACAATCTCACATATAACTTCATGGGCCATTTAGTTACTGTGACTCGGATACTTTAATTCTGATTGGACTTTCAAGCAGTGTAACTAACATAGTAAGGTCAGGGCAGTCAGTTTCATTGAAGACATTTATAATGGGGAAATCATTGCATGATTTGTCATTTTTATCTCAATATATTTGTTATTGAAAATATCAAAACTAAAAATTGCATCTAATATCTGTCAAAAATTTTCTCATGATACCAAATTCAGTTTGTTTTCATTGCATAAGTTTTCTATCAACGTTGGAATAAGCATTAACAGGTTATGTGTTTCTTTATTGGATGTGCCGTGGCACCATTTTTTTTGGCTGATACAGTGCACAAGAAATGCTTGTGCCTCAAGAGGTTTTCTTATCAATTTGAAATAAACTCTGCCAGATAGAATTTTCTTAGCTTTGAAATGGTGTGTGCAAAACTAGAATCCATTCACTAGAACTTTGTGTCTGGCCATTGAAATGTGTGTGAAAATTTTTGACTTTTCCAAATTGAGGTCTTGGCTGACTTTGAACATTGATTTAACAATAAATTACTTTTATTTGATCATTATTTCACACAAAATGAAAAGTTATGGTTTGAAAAGCCAAAAAAAAGTTTAAATATATTTAATGATAAAAAGAATTGATTAAAAACATGCAGATTCATTTGATGGGATGAAAAAAGATCTCCATTATAATTGTCCTGTCAAGAAAAAACAGCCTAATTGTTGACATTCAAATACTTATAACTTTTGATATACCCAACATATTTTGAAAAATTAAGTATCATATTCTTCCTCTCACTGAGCTCTAACTAGATAGATATCGGGTATGAATGAGAAAGTTGGAAAAAGTGTGACTACCCCAGTCATGTTATTTTCAAACTGTATTTCTGCATATAGACATCAAATATTTGTAACTATAAGTGGCAAGTTATATGGGCCTGTAGTGTCTGTGCTTCACAAGTAGTAAGAACTTGATCCAGCTTTACCCATATCTGAACTTAATCATATTGATTAAACAGCCCATTTGAGGGGAAATCATAACAATCTAATATTTTAAGGAAATTAGTTTAAAAAACAAAATCAGGATATTTTTGTAATGTAATAGTTCCATAAACAATCTGTATATCTTGCAAATACCTGCTGTGGAAAATATTAGTGTGCATATAATCCTCTTTTGCTGCTGTTTAGGTTATAAAAGTTTGCTCTACTATCTGTGTACCTGAGAGAAAAACAAACATGCAAATTTGAGTTCAGAGAGCAATTTGCAAGTAATGGCTTTCATGTGTAATTCTTTAATATTCCAGACAACATTGGATTAAAGGTTCTAGCACTTAAAGGTATATTATTGAATGTAAATGTGTACAAACATTTGAATTAAATATCATTAAAAATACAGTTGCTGCTTTACACTTTCTCTTTTTCCAGTTGAGTTGATGTGAAAGACACTATGGGCTGATCTCCCTTACCTCCCTACACTTTTTGGCTTGCTAAACATTTCTGTGCTGGTATTCATTTGGTCATGCTAAAATCCTGTCTGTTACAGTGATGCTTGGGGCTCTTTTGTCTTTTCTTCCATTCTTTATGATCTTGTGTAGTCTCTGCCATCATGTGTCATTTTATTAGATCTCCTTTTGGGTGCTTTCTATGGGGAGCTCATCTAGGTTTATTTGCACCAGTCCATCAAACATTTTAGTATGAGATTCTAGGTGTTTGGAGGTGAGATATTGTCTTAGAATTTAACATTTTATTTACTTGACATATTTCTGATATTCATATCTTCCTACCTGCCCTAACCACTTCTAGTAAACTTTCTTCTTGCCTCTTTTTAAGAACAGCTATTTTGAGTGCAACTAGTTGAGAGTCAATGTATGAGTAGTTGGTGTTGCACTCCTACTGGTGGCAGGCTATCATTGCACAATGTCATCATGCTTTAACTCTTTATTAACAGATCAGGGCTCAAAGGCTAGGTTCATCTTGTTTCTTGACTTGCATTCAAAATTTTATTGAACAACTATTTTATTAAAATATGTCAAGTTTGGAATCAAGTTGTAGATTATAATTGAAACTTTATTAGTTACTTTCTCAATTTAAATGTAAATATTAAATGAACACATTCATTCAAATATAGATTTTATTGAGTTGCATGGTTTGTTGAATGCAGCACTATTTAAAATTAATGTTTGAGGTGTCAAAATATAATTTGGTACAAATTAGGAACTCAAATTACTTTTATTGGCAAGCTAAAATATAAAATAACATCTTTTTATTTTGCTGAGATATGGCTTATGCACTTAATCAAGCACAGTGGACCAAATCACCTCATTCTGTTTTTAGAAACAATCCCTTGTATACACTTTAATGTGATATGTGAATAAACAATTAACAGCATAGTTTGTCTCCTTAGTGGTTTTCTCAGGCATTTTAATCTGTGAGAAGGCTACTACATTCTTTAAAACAAAAAAAATTCATGAAAGTAGGTTGTCTTTAGTCTGCTTGAAGTTTCATATTCTTTTAAAGTCTAAAATTTTAGTTGCTAGCTAAATAAATTACAGTGAAATCCTGTGGTTTCATTGAAGTTTGATTTTTTGGTTACTCAAATGTATACATCATGTTTGATATCCATGTGCAAAATTAAGGCTTAGCAACTGGGTACAAAGGTCAAAGTGGGAAAAATAATTGTTTGCTTTACTTCTTGATTTATTTTTCTGTATTTTAAGAAAAATGTTTAATTTATCTCTAAATAGTAAGAAGCAGTATACATATAATGGATAATTGAAATCTGCCTTAATACTACAAAATACTACTTCACTAAAATACAGCCAAGACAGGGAAGACTAAAAGTTAAGTTTTATATTAATGTATACACAACATAAATGCACAAACAAGTTATGTTGACGAGGCATGGCTGGAAGGTCAATATAATAAAAAATAAAGTATGTTCATACATTGCATTATGGGACTTTGTCTACGTAGACTAAACATTTGTATTTTCATGTTATGTGTTTATTCTAGCATGAAGAAATGCATAATTTGTTTAGTTCCTAAAGTTTTTATGGTGGTTATGGGATTTAAGTGACAGATCTTGCATAATAAGAGTTTAGAAAATAACATTAAATACAAAGCCTAATTGTTTTAGATATTTTGCAAATATTTGAGGTTTTGGGGACAACGAATAGTTCTTAATCATAACATGAAATTATTCAGACTAGTAACAAAAGACTTTACACAAACAAATCTTTAGTAAAAAATATTGTTAAAATCTCATTTTTTGTACACAAAATACCTGTTATTTTTACTAAAAGTTTACTAAATTTTGTGAAAATACACATGCTGTATCAAAAATTATAGTGCAAATACTTAATGTGTAGATGAACTTGTATATACCACTGCCATTCTGAAAGATGAATGCAGTTCACATCAAACAGCTGATTTTTAGTTGCGAGTTTTTTCAAATTTATTTGGATAAAGTTATTCTTTGTAAAGAGGTATCTGGTAGAAATAGTTTCAGGTAAGTAAAATGTTAACTTCAGGCTTTACTTATCCTGAAGAATTGTAAAATGGAAAAAATATTGAACAAGATGATCATATTCCATAGTTCTGAAGATGTTAAGAAAAATTTGGAAAGTATATAATATTTCAGTGTTTTGGAGGAGGACGAGGTATGCAAGTTAGTTGCTATGATATTTTTCCAATTTCTTCAATAATGGGAGGTGCCAGAAGACTGAAAGTTGGCTAATGTTACTTTTTACAAGAGGGGATAATTTTTTTCTTGTTTTTACAGGTGTAATTAGACTTGAATCAGTGGTGGTAAAATTCTTTTGAAATATTTATAAGAAAAAAAACTTTTTAAAGTTTAACATTTTTTTTGGATGGTCAGCATGGTTTCACCAGGATAAAATCTTGCCTTACTAATTTTGATCATGTTTTAGATGTTACTGCTTACTTAGATGTGGATTTGGTGTATTTTGGTTTTCAGAAAGCATTTGACAAGATGCCACATCAAAGTACTGCTAAAAAAGAAAAAAAGTAGTGGATAAACTAGCTCATTGGGAAGAGAAATGGCTGGATGGAAGTGGTGAACTTCAGAGCTCATTAAGACTTATTTTGATTTAAATCAGTGACATAAAAAATGAATGTTTAATGAATTGCTTAAATTTGTAAACAATATTAATGCCTGTGATGTAGCTGTTTGTTTGAATGCTTTTGTTACATGACAAAAAGATTGTGTATTTGGCAAGTTGGGCATATAAATGGTAGATGGTTTTTAATAATAAATGAAAGGTAATTTATTAAGATATCACAATTTCAATTATGAGTATAATTGTAGTAGGAATAACCTTTAACAGTGTTGTGGAAGAAAAATCATGTTTTAGTTCATCAGTCTTTATTCTTCCAAGCAGTGGTAGGGCAAATAGGAGCTCAGGTTCAACATACAGAAATATTGAAAGTCAAAAGAGACTAATTTCATTGTATAGGTCATTCTTACAGAGTATTGTTTTTGTTCTTGGGCTCCTTACCTGAGGGAGGACATTGAATTGTTCAGATGGGCTGCTAGGGTTAGAGCTGTGATTAGTGGTTTTTGCTAATTGATAAAGAGGGGGTCATTAATTAGTTATTTTTGAATAATTGATTATTATACATCCTCTATAACCAGTGCAAGCAAGAACAGGGTGTTTGCTATTTTTATAATGTTTTTAACCACTGGTTTATTGCAAGATTTTAATTAACTTTTTAACAGTAATTTTCAAGTAACCCTTGAATTTGTATAATGAATATTTAAAACTTTGTTAAACATAGTTTTAAAAAAGTTGTTTGTAATGTGTTAACCCTTTCTCTTACAAGTTTTTCCTGTAATCATGAGTCATAGGCCATGTCAGTACATTTGTAGTCTTGCATTCAAAATTGTATTGAACTACTTTATGAATGTAAAAGAATAAGTTTGTTATCAAATTGTAGATTATAATTTAAATTGTCTATGATCAATTAGTTAATTTCTTAATATAAAAAAATTGATTTTTATGTCATATGGTATATTGAATGTAGCATTAATTCAGATTAGTTGTGATGTTTAAATACAAAGTTTATAGTTTCTTAAGAATTAGGAGCTTATATTACTGATATTGAGAAACTTGTATTTTTTGCTGGCTGTAATATCACTATGTCCTGAAAAAAGTGTTCCTGCACATCTTTTTTCAGTTTTGGAAAGATATTCTTACAAATGCACTTATTTCTCTCTATGACCTGTGAATAACCAGTCGAAAATTCAGAATGTCCCCTAGTGTTGTTTTAGTGTAATTGAAGTGTTTAGCATCAAACTCATTCTTTTTAAAGCTTGCATTCAGAAAGTTAAGGTGAAACTTTAGTGAGCCCAATTTCACTTTTTTTGTTTTTTATTATTTACACCCAAATACAGTCTAGTTACAAAGTTTGATAAAGCGAAATTCTATGGTGTTGATATAATTATTTTTATTTTTGGTTATTTACCTTGGTTTTTTACCTTAAAAGAATTTTTCATATACTTTATGTGCAAAATTTCTTGGGGAAACAAGTATAAAGTTCATAGCTAAAATAAATATTTTCCATAGTTCTTTATTTGCTGCTCTGTCTTAAGAAAAATTGCTGAAATTTAAGAACATATTTTAAATAGTAATAACCCCTCAGTGTGGATTTCTGTACATGCTGAGGGGACCTCCCAGGGAAGGTTCTGTTTTTTTCAGTTTACCCCCCTTTAGGATATAAACATCCACCCACATGTTTGCTGTGCATGGTGACCTGTGAAGGGGAGGAGAGGATCCTGGTGGTTAAGGGGCCAACCCTAACATACCACTTTGGTCTTGAATTCCTACAGATGGGTGGCCTCTTCTTGGGTTAGTCAGCTGGTCTACTTGGGCTATGCTCAACCAAGAACAGTGTTGGATGTTCTCAACAGTTGTTGTGGACATTGTATCTGATGCTGGTGTTTGGTTATAGTGCTCATGAAACCCTAACATTCCTGCATTGTTCTTGTTTGACATTGTATTGCTTCCCTTCATAGGGCTCCATGGTGGGTGGGGTCAGTGAGCACCAAAATACTTCTTTTTTATTATGGATAGTTCAAATAAAAACTTAAATAAAATAGTGAAAAACATTTCATAGGTAAATGGTAAATGACTACATCTTGGAGATTCTAAGCAGCAATCTACAACATCTGTAACCTCTGTTATACCTCACTTTCTTATACTACATTCTCTTTCAGATAAATCTTTAGGGCAGTTGTCTTCCTTTTTTCATTCAGAAAAGACTAGAGGAACTTGGTGGCTCCCCAAAGTCAGTAAAGAAGCTTCACTCTGGTGACATACTGGTGGAAACATCCACATGTCAACCCAGTAAACTCTTCTTACATTCAAAGACAATTGAGGATATACCTATTGAGGTTACACCTCATGCTACTTTGAATTTGTCATGAGGAGTTATTGTTGAGAGGGATCCGAAGAACATCCCTGAGTGGAGAAACCAGTAAGAACCTCTGACAATAACTCCTCATGATGAATTCAAAGTAGCATGAGGTGTAACCTCAATAGGTATATTCCCAATTGCCTTTGAATGTAAGAGGAGTTTACTGGATTGAGATGTGGATGTTTCCACCAGTATGTCACCAGAGTGAAGATTCTTTACTGACTTTGGAGAGCCACCAAGTTCCTCTAGTCTGTTCTGAATGAAAAAGGAAGACAACTGTATGACAACAAACAGGAAGTTCTGCAGTGAGGAGTATCTCCACTCAAAGAAGAAATTATGATGTTGATCAATGTTCTCATTTCAACATTTCAACCATAACATCTACCTGTCACAATTAAGGCAGGTTATCTTAATTGCAGGGTACAGTTATATATTCCCAACCTTTGATGTTTCCAGTGTCAGCAGTTCAGCCATTTGAAGATGTCACGTCATGGTTTCTTGATGTGTGCTTGTTGCAGTGGCAAGGACCACAATGCCCATGAGTGTAAACTGGACCCTCATTGCATCATTTGCAATGGCTCTCACCCATCCTACTTTCATTCTTGCCCTAAATGGTTGGAAGAAAAAGACATGCAGCATTTGAAAATAATTCAAAACATTACTTACCCTAAGGTTTGAATGTTGCTGTCCACCACTTCATCTTGGATGTATGCTGCTGCACTTCATTCCACTACAACAGTGGGAGTGCAGATGGATCACTTTGTGCCTCCAAAAGAATCATTCTCAAAGCAAGTGAAAAGTCTTTTGATCTTCATGGTTAAAAAGTTGATGAATCAGTGTCAAAACCCATCTCTGTCTTTAATATACATTTCAGCAAATCCCAAGATCCACTTCCTTTAGTTCTAGATACAGGCATTTCCTCTGGTACATCATCTTCTCCCACCCTAAGATGTAAAGCGATCATTTGCTTCACGTTAGTTCACACCCTATTCTTGCTGATATTCAAAACTGACTGGCCCGTTTCTCTTTAACATCTACTTCTATCTAGTTTTTCTGGATATGAGGCCACATTGGTATTTGTGGGAATGAGCTTGCTGATACTGCAGCTAAATCTGTGTGCTCTGGCAGTATCAATGTTTTGCCTGTTTTATACATTAACCGTGGTCCTGTATTCAAGGCTTGGCTCCATGCCATTTGGCAGTTGACTTGAAGTAAGCAGTGTGAAAACAAGCTTTTCCAAATAAAACCCTCTATTAGACTTTGGCCATCTTGCTACCATAAGGATTGGAAAGTGGAAATTGTTCTAACTAGACTAGTTTTTGGTCACAGTTTTTTAACTCACCGTTTTCTTTCATCTGGGACTGATGCACCAATGTGTTGTCTAAGTAAAACTCATCAAAATGAGCCACATTTTACTGTCTTTCCATCATTATGACTTTCAATGACAGTACCATTTTAAACATGTTCTGTGCTAAGGTTTATCCATAACATTCACCAGTGTTATTGGCGATGGTGAGACTGTCCACCTTAATGTTTTTTGAAAGGCCATAAATTTTAATGCTATTTAAGTTCTCTAATTTATACATTAGAACTTTTTCAATTTGATTCCCTTTTCCCTTTTAAGAATCAAAGTACATCTGATTGAATTTGAAATTAGAAAATGGCTGTAACATTAAGTAACTTGAAACCAGGACTGGAAAGGCCAACTTCAAGTGACAAACTGTGGTTTTTGAACTTACCTATGTTTTCTTGGTGAGTTATGATAATTACAGTTATGCAACAGAAAGTCCTTTAAAACTTGTATTACTTATTACTGTAGTTTTTCTTGTACCACTGTTGACTAATGTAAAAATTGGTTTTAATACTATTTATATTTAGAAAAAACAAATTTTGTTTCATCTTAATTTCCTTTTATGAATTTCACTGAATTAACTTTAATTTTAACTTTTTACTGGATGTTTGGCACAGATAGCCTAGTTGCTTTGTGCCATAAAACATCAAACCAATCAACTAACTAAAGAGTAATAAAATATATATATATATATATATATAAATATATACACACATGCATTAACACTGAAATGTGAATGTATTTTGCAAAAGTGTTGGTCAACTGAAATGCAGCAAAGACAGGTCACTTTAAGGCCAACTTTATATTTTTGATGCTGTAACATCAGTGCATGTGCCCCATATCATTGGTTCTTTAACAATGTTAGCCAGATAAAACAGAAAGGTCACTATGATAAAAATAATATATACATATATATAAATGTATAATGACATGAAATAGCTTAAATTTCAACATTTTTCACTTTGTGTAATGAAGCATAATTGATATTTCTTAATTTCCCTTTGAGATTATGAAGTGAGTAAAACTTAACCAACCCATATAGAGAATAGTTTGAATTAAAAAATCTTATTACTCAATTTAAAAAACTGCTTTTTTTGTTTTTTTTAAACAAGATCCTTTTATTGTTTACCAATAACCTGCAAAAGTGTAAAGATGAATATACATTATCAAAAAGTTTAGCATAATTGCTCCAATATAATTTCATGATAATGAGCTGAGTGGAATCCACCCAGCCCATTATGCAAAGGTTAAAAACAGTGAATCTAAATATGATCAAATTATATTTTATTTTTCAAAGAAAGCTATGGAAGCAATTAATATGTTTACAAATTGAAACTAATCAAAGGTAATGAGGACATTCGGTTAATTTAGTTTCTTTTCTCAGAGACATTTGAAGTGTTGGTTTTATGTTAAAATGAGGTATGAAATATATGTAAACAAATTTCCTTTTAAAGCCTTATAGGCCCCTCTGTGGGGTTTCCTGTACATGGTGAGGGGACCTCCCAGGGAAGGTTCTGTTCAGTCTGGTTACCTTCTCTGGGATCTAAACATCCACCCATGTGTTTGCCGTGCGTGGCGACCCATAAAAGGGAGGAGAGGATCCTGGTGGTTGAGGGGTCCAACCCAAACACACCACTTTGGCCTCGAATTCCTGTAGACGGGCGGCCCTTGGGTGGCCCCCCTTGGGTCAATCGGCTGGTCCACCTTGGCTAGAGCCAACCAAGTACCAGTGTTGGAAGTTCTCAACAGGTGTTGTGGACATTGTGCCTGATGCTGGTGTTTGGGTATAGTGCTCACGAAACCCTGTTGTTGCTGCATTGTCCTTGCATGACTTTGTAGTGCGTTCCCTTGTAGGGCTCCATGGTGGGTGGGGTCATTGGGTACCGATATTTTTCCTTTTTCCTATGGATCTTCCAAAAAATTTAAATATAATTGTGAACAAACAGTCAATTGGTTAGTGAACATGTCTTGAAGACTCTGAACAACAATCTTCAACATCAGTAACACGTGTACCTCATTTTTTTATATTACATTCTTTTTCGGAAAAACCTTTAGGGCAAATGTCCCCTTTTTTTATTCAAAAGGGACTAGAGGGACTTGCTGGCTCTCCAAAGTCAGTAAAGAAGCTTCAATCTGGACACATTGGTTGAAACATCCACATCCCAACACAGTGAACTCCTCTTGAATTCAAAGGCAATTGGGGATAAAACTATTGAGGTTACACCCCATGCTACTTTGAATTCTTCATGAGGAGTTATTGTTGAAAGGGATTTTAAGAACATTCCCGAGTCAGAGATTCTCGCTGGTCTCTCCACTCAAGGAGTTTCTGCAGTGAGGTGCATTTCCACTCACAAAGATGGAGTTACACTGCCAACAAATACCCTCGTTTTAACATTTACTTCACCACGTGCACCTGCCACCATCAAGGCAGGTTATCTCATTTGCAGGGTTCGGCAATACATTCCAAACCCTCTTCGATGTTTCCAATGTTAGAGATTCAGCCACTCAAAGACATCTTGTCATGGTTCCCTGACATGTGCTCGTTGTGGAGGCAAGGACCACGATGCCTATGACTGTGACATGAACCCGGATTGTGTAAACTGCAATGGTTCTCACACCTCTTACTTTCATTCTTGCCCAAAATGGTTGGAGGAAAAAGGTGCAGCGTTTGAAAACAACACATAACATTAGTTATCCTGAGGCTCGGAAATTGCTGTCCACAACTCCATCTCGGACATATGCTGCTGCACTTCATTCCACAACTACAGTGGGAGTGCAGACAGATCTCTCTGTGCCTCCAAGAGAATCGTTTTCAAAACAAAAAATCTTTTGACCTCCATGGTTAAAAAAGTTGATGAATCGACTTCCACTCCCATCTCTGTTCCTCCCATACCTTCCAACAAACCTCAAGATCCACGTCCTTCAGTTTCAAATAGAGGCATTTCTTCTGATACATCATTTTCTCCCACCAAAAGAGACAAAACAATCTGTTCTCGTCCTCAGTCACTGGATTCCTCTTCCAATAACAAAAACCTGCCCACTCGACCCAGAGCAGGATCCAATTAAAGACAGTAAAGAAAAAAGACGTGGTCGTAAACCAAAGGGTTCTCCAGCCACTTCACCTACCCGTTCTTAAAAATGGCCACCTTGATACTGTGGAACTGTCAAGGTTTACGTTCTAATCTGGAAGATATCAAAATGCTGATTGCTTCCTGCCATCCTGTTTGTCTTTCTTTTCAAGAAACATTTCTCAAATCTGCTGATACAGTCTCAATTCGGCAGTTTCCTCTGTACACAAATGACAGGTTGTGAGATGGTCGAGTACATGGAGGGGTGACACTGTTGGGTGATCGACATGTTCCCTTCCTGTCTTTGTCACTCAACACACCCTTGGAGGCCATAGCCATCTGTGTTTCCTTGGGTCATACCATCACTGTTTGTTCTCTGTACATGTCTCCTGGAGAGACATACGATCAATCAGAACTTGATGCTCTCGTTGAACAGTTGCCATCTCCATTTCTAATCCTGGGGGATTTTAATGGACATCATCTCCTCTGGGGAAGTGCTGTTATTGATGGGAGGGGTTGCTCTTTAGAGCGTATGCTCTCTGATCACAATCTTTCTCTTTTTAATACTGGTTCTTCCACCTACTTTCATGCACCTAGTCAGTTCTTTACCACAATTGATCTCTCAGTTTGCCACCCCTTCATTATTCTCCCATTTTTCATGGAGGGTTGACAGTTATCCACTAGGTAGTGATCATTTTCCGATCCTTTTGAGCGAGACTGGCTGTGGTCAATGCCACCCTACCCGATTGCCCCGGTGGAAGCTGGATCAGGCAGACTGGTCCACTTTCACTGCTTTCGCAGAACTCGATCCTGCCATCGTAAATCATCCATCAATAGATAACTGTAACAGCGGTAACTGATTGTATTATACATGCAGCTGCTCAGTGTATTCCTAAAACCTTGACACGTTTTGCACGATATCCTCGTCTATGGTGGAATCCTGGTTGCCACTTAGCACGAAAGGCTCAAAAACGGGCCTGGGATACTTTTCATAGATATGCCACACTTTCAAACTGGGTTGCTTTCCAACGGGCCTGTCCACATGCTGGGTGTGTGAGACGTCAAAGCCAGAAGAAATCTTGGATTAAATTCACAACCAGCATATCTTCTAGCACCAGATCATATGGGACAGGATTTGAAAGGTTAATGGGCACTACAATTCTGTCCCTCTCTCGATCTTACTCTCTGATGGTCAGGAGGTGATTGATATCTGGAACATCACTAACACTCTAGGTGAAAGCTTTTGCTGGGTATCTAGCACTTCTGCTTGTTCCTCCACCTTCCTGGCCATCAAGACTCGGGCAGAGCGATCACCTCATTCCTTTCGAACTGACTGCCAGTACGTCTGTTGGACCTGATGATATTCATTATGACATGCTGCACCATCTCTCTCTTGCTTCTCATGATGTCCTTCTGATTATCTTCAACCGGATTTAGCTGGAGAATGTTTTTCCTGATGCCTGGCGCCAGGCTATTATTTTACCTTTCTCTAAGCCAGGGAAAGATCCGAAGATTCCTTCAAACTATCGTCCAATTGCTTTGACGAGCTGTTTCTGTAAGACCTCAGTGAGGATGGTTAATGCTCGTATTGTTTGGTTCCTTGAATCAAACAACCTCCTCTCGCCCACCCAATGTGGGTTTCTTCGACAGCACTCCACCACAGACCACCTAATTCGTCTTGAAACATCTATCAGAGAGGCCTTTCTCAACTGCCAACATCTTGTATCAGTATTCTTTGACACAGAGAAGGCTAACGACACAACATGGAGGTATGGTGTTTTGTGAGACCTCCATACATATGGGTTACGTGGCCATCTACCCATGTTTATTAAAAAATTTTTAATGGACAGGAGATTCCAAGTTCGTGTGGGTACAAAACTTTCCCGTTCTTTTGTACAGGAACTTGGGGTCCCTCAAGGCTGTGTATTGAGTGTCACATTCTTCAGTATAAAGATAAATGCCATCACTGAACAACTCCCTCTCACTGTTGTAAATGGGCTGTATATCGACGACTTTCACATCTCATATCAGTCGTCAAACAAGAGAGATATATTGAGCGGCAACTTCAAACTGCCCTCAGTCGTGTACGGAAGTGGACTATGGCGAACGGCTTTAATTTCTCTTTCCAAAACTGTATGCATGCACTTTTGCTGTCTACAAGGTATTCACCCCGATCCTGAACTTCATAGCGGTGAAGTTTTGCTGCCAGTGGTCCTAGAGAAGTTCTTGGGGCTTATCTTTGATCGTAAACTGACCTTTATACCACACTTAAAGCAGCTAAGGGTCAAATGCACAAGAGGACTGAACATCCTCCGTGTCCTCTCTTCTACCAATTGGGGGCAGATTGCTGTTCAATGTTAAAGATGTATCGCGCTCTTATTAGATCGAAACTCGACTATGGATCAATGGTCTATGGCTCTGCCAGACCCTTGGCCTTAAAGATGCTGGACCCCATTCATCACCAAGGACTTTGACTCTGCACTGGGGCTTTCTGTATCTCTCCAGTTCAAAGCATATACATTGAATCTCATGAACCTCTCCACACCTTTGCCGTTTGCAACTATCTTTACAATATACTTTGAAACTTCGTTCCTTACCAAAGCATCCCACCTGGGAATGTGTTTTCCTTCCTCGGTGGGCAGTACTTTTTCAGAACAGACGATCTGTCATTGCTCCGTTTGGCCTTCGCATCTGGGCACAATTGGATGAATTGGGTCTGTCCTTGGATAACATTGCAGATTCCACAGGTCGACGCATCCCACAATGGCTTATTACAGCCACCAACTGTGACCTTTCTTTCAATCACATAATAAAGGCAGATACTCCAGACTGGAAGTACCGTCTTTTATTCAATGAATATCTTTCAAACAATCATTCAGTTCCCATTTATACAGATGGTTCCAAATCAGGTAATTCAGTGGGCTCTGCTATGGTTTGCTATGGGTCAGTAGTTGCACGCAGAATCCCCTCTACAGCTTCTGTGTTCACTGCTGAACTGTATGCCATATCTCTTACCCTTGATCATATTGCAGCTGAGCAGTACTCCAACTGCACTATTTATACTGACTCGCTTAGTTCTATACTTGCCTTGGAATCACTTCGCATTAGCTCACATCCTATTCTCACAGATATTCGAAACCGACTGGCCCATTTCTCATTAGCAGCTACTTCAATCCAGTTTTTCTGGATACCAGGCCATGTTGGTATTCATGGGAACGAGCTTGCAGACATGGCAGCTAAATATTTCTGCCTCAGCGCCATCACCCCTATGCCTATTCCGTACATGGACTATGGTGTTGTCTTCAAGGCTCGGCTCCGTGCCAGTTGGCAGTCCACTTGGAGTGAACAGCGCGACAATAAACTTTTTCAAATCAAACCCAAAATTGGAGTTTGGCCATCAAGCTTCTGTAAAGTTCGGAGGGAAGAAGTTGTTCTCACTAGGCTACGCATTGGTCACAGTTTTTTAACTCATCATTTTCTTTTATCTGGAACTGATGCACCAATGTGTAATTTGTGTAACACTCAAATCACTATCAGCCACGTTTTACTTTCTTGCCATCGTTACAATTCTCAACGACGGCAATACTTTAAACATATTTTTTCCCAGGGTCAGTCTGTAACATTGGACAGAGTTATAGGTGATGGTGACTCTGTCCACCTTAATAACGTTTTTAATTTTTTAATGGCCGTTAATCTTTTTAATGTCATTTAAATGTGGTATATTTATCTATTACACCTTTTTAATTGTGGCTCCTTTTTTACAATTTTATTCTCTCTCA
This sequence comes from Carcinoscorpius rotundicauda, assembly GCA_011833715.1. NCBI lineage: Eukaryota > Metazoa > Arthropoda > Merostomata > Xiphosura > Limulidae > Carcinoscorpius > Carcinoscorpius rotundicauda. Next base: position 36,766,828 of record CM022393.1, read on the forward strand.
TTCAATGTGACATTAAACAATGGCCAGAACATTAACTAACTCGACACCAGGACTGGAAAGGCCAACTTCAGGTGACTAACGCTTCTGTTTGAACTACTCGTTAGTCTTCCTGGCGAGTTACTATTATACTTTCGCTGCATATCATTTCACACTTTTACAACCTTTTTGTACTGGCCATATTGACTCATAACCCGGAACCAGGACGGAAAGACCAACTTCAAGTGGCTGATGGTGGTTTGTATACTACCTGTTAGTCTTCCTGGCGGGTTATGATTATTCCCATTCTGCTACAGGTTGTCCTTTACAACTTTGTTGACTGGTTGTCGTCATTGGTTTTTGCACCATTTCCTGTTTTAATTGCCATTTTGCTTTTATCTTCAATTACCTTTACACATTTTACTCCATTTACTTGACTTTTATCTTTTTACTGGACATTTGGCTACTCTTTATTATGATTTTGCTGAGTGTCTTTTAAAACTTTTATTCCATTTTATTTTGATAGTAGCTACTATGCCACATAACCCGGAACCAGGACTGGAAAGGCCAACTTCAGGTGACTGACGGTGGTTCTTGAACTTATTCGTTAGTCTTCCTGGCAGGTTATGATCATTATTATTATGCTATGAGTAAATAGTTTATAACTTTGAAGACTGGGTGTCACCATTGGTTTTTACACCATTTTCTGTTTTAATTGCTGTTTTGTTTTTACCTTCATTTTCCTTTGCAAATTTTACTCCATTTACGTGACTTTTCTCTTTTTACTGAACATTTGGTTACTCATTGTTGCGTTTTTGCTGTGTGTTTTTTAATACTTCTATTCTTTTACATTTTGATACTAGTTGCTATGACACATAACCCAGAACCAGGACTGGAAAGACCAACTTCAGGTGACTGACGGTGGGTCTTGTACCTGCCTGTTAGTCTTCCTGGCGGGTTATGATTATACCTTTTTGATAGAATACCTACCTTACAACTTTTTACACTTTGCCTTCTATCTTAACCTTGTAGACTAGGTGTCAACACTGGTTTTATATTTTTTTTTGTTTTACGTTCATTTCCATTTATGTCTTTTACTACATTTTTACCGGTTGTTTGGCGCAGATAGCCTCGTTGCTTTGTGCCATAAAACACTAAATCAATCAATCAATCAATGTGACTTTTCTCTTTTTACTGAACATTTGGCTACTCATTGTTGTGATTTTACTGTGTCTTATAATACTTCTATTTTACATTTTGATACTGGTAGCTGTGACACATAACCCAGAACCAGGACTGGAAAGACCAACTTCAGGTGACTGACGGTGGGTCTTGTACCTGCCTGTTAGTCTTCCTGGTGGGTTATGATTATACCTTTTTATAGAGTAAATACCTTACAACTTTTTACACTCTGCCTTCTATCTTAACCTTGTAGACTAGGTATCAACATTGGTTTTATACTTTTGTTTTACCTTCATTTCCATTTGTCTTTTACTACATTTTTACCGGTTGTTTGGTGCAGATAGTCTCGTTGCTTTGTGCCATAAAACACTAAATCAATCAATCAATCAATCAAACCAAATCAGGTAATTCAGTGGGCTCTGCTATGGTTTGCTATGGGTCAGTAGTTGTGCACAGAATCCCCTCTACAGCTTCTGTGTTCACTGCTGAACTGTATGCCATATCTCTTCCCCTGGATCATATTGCACCTGAGCAGTACTCCAACTGCACTATTTATAATGATTCTCTTATTTCTGTACTTGCCTTGGAATAGCTACACGTTGGCTTACATTCTATTCTCACTGATATTCAAAACCGACTGGCCCATTTTTCATTAACAGCTACTTCAATCCAGTTTTTCTGGATACCAGGCCATGTTGGTATTTGTGGGAACGAGCTTGCAGACATGGCAGCTAAATATGTCTGCTTCAGCCCCATCACCCCTATGCCTATTCCATACATGGACTATGGTGTTGTCTTCAAGGCTCAGCTCCGTGCCAGCTGGCAGTCCACTTGGAGTGAGCAACGCAACAATAAACTTTTTCAAATCAAACCCAAAATTGGAGTTTGGCTATCTAGCTTCCGTATAGTTCGGAAGGAGGAAGTTGTTCTCACTAGGCTATGCATTGGTCACAGTTTTTTAACTCTTTTTTTTTTTTTTTTTATCTGGAATGGATGCACCAATGTGTAGTTCGTGTAACACTCAAATTACTATCAGCCACGTTTTACTTTCTTGCCATCGTTACAATTCTCAACAACGGCAATATTTTAAACATATTTTTTCCCAGGGTCAGTCTGTAACATTGGATAGAGTTATTGGTGATGGTGACTCTGTTGTTATTATACTTTTGCTGCATATCATTTCACACTCTTACAATTTTACTTTTGAGTACTGGTCATATTGACTCATAACCCAGAACCAGGACTGGAAAGACCAACTTCAGGTGACTGACGTTTGTTTTTATTCTTACCTGTTAGTCTTCATGGAAGGTTATGATCATTACCATTCTGTTACAGTTAGTTTTTTACAACTTTGTTGACTGCATGTCGACATTGGTTTTTGCACCATTTTCTGTTTTAATTGCCATTTTGCCTTTATCTTCAATTACCTTTACACATTTTACTCCATTTACTCGACTTTTATCTTCTTACTGGACATTTGGCTACTCGTTATTACGGTTTTGCTGAGTGTATTTTAAAAATTTTTATTCTTTTACATCTTGATACTGGCTGCTATGACACAACCTGGAACCAGGACTGGAAAGGCAAACTTCAGGTGATTGACAGAGGCTCTTGAACTTACCTGTTCGTCTTCCTGGTGGGTTATGATCATTACGATTTTGCTAGAGTAAATACCTTACAACTTCTTATACTCTGCTTTCTATCTTGACGTTGTAGACTAGGTGTCAACATTGGTTTTATATCTTTTGGTTTTACCTTCATTTTCATTTGTCTTTTACTACATTTATTTTTTTTTTTACATTTTACTGGATGTCTGGTGCAGATGGCCTCGTTGCTTTGTGCCATAAAACACTAAATCAATCAATCAATCAAAGCCTTATAGGAGTAGTACTAGTGTATGGGTAGACATAACTTGTATATTTGATCTATTTGAGTAAGTTATAGAAGCAAAGATTTACCATAAACAGTATGACCTGCTGTCACAATTATCAGGTTACTATGAGAAAACAAATTTGTATTCTTTATGTACATTATTTATGCTTCATCAGTTACAAAAAATGTTTTATTTATAAAATTCAAATTTGTTGCAGCCGGGTTATGTATGTTTTGAATATTTATTGGTGATGCATTCATTTATCACTTGTCTGTATTGCTTTGTTTAAACTGACTTTGGGACTATGATATTGTAATTGTGGATGGAATGTTTGGGTCTAGTTGTAAAGAACTTGAAAGATGTATCCAAAGAGGCATACTGTTAGAAATATTTGTGTGAAAGTAACATAAGGTGTATTATATGCTCACAACTGTTCATTTAAATTGATCATAGCAAATCATAGCAATTTCTTATTTGTTAGCTGCTACTAAAATTCAAGACCTATTGTGGGTAGCAGAAAGTATTAGATTAGATATTTATAAAATTGTGAGTGTATGATTTTATAATCATCAATGGTGTTATTTGGAAGGTGAAGACTTCACAGCTAAGTGTATTTTTCTGTACTACAGGTTTTCAAAATGTAAATTATATGTACATTGTACATGAACTTGATTAAATCAAAACCAGCAAGAAGTTAACATACAAGAATCTGTATTATCACAGTGCTTTTAAATGTTAATTGAACGTAGCTTTGTATGAGATGACATCTCCCACTGACGTCTCCTGTGTTACATTGGGTAAAAGCATGGCAAAGGCTAAAAAGTTGACAGTTTGAATGTGGCAGAATTTTTGAGCTGCAAAAGTAACATGCCATCACTGGTGAGATTGGGCATTGTAAAACTGCTGTTGCAAATTTCTTAAAAGACCCTGAGGGATACAGAATGAGAATTTTAAGTGGTTGACCCAAGAAAATTTTGCCAGCATTGAGCAGTAAGATTTGATGGGTTGTCTGACAAGAAACCAGCCAATTGTCAAACCAGATTAAGGCCCTTATGGACGCAGAATACAGCTCAAGAAGAATAAGACGGTATCTATGAGAGATGCCTCCTTCCACATCACGAAACAGCTTGGTGAAACTTTGCTGAGAAGCACCAAACATGGGACTTGGAAAAGTGGAAGGTTTTGTTCTCTGATGAGAAAAAAAATATAACCTGGATGGGCCAGATGGCTTCCAATGTTACTGGCACGATAAGGATATCCCACTGGAGACATTTTCTACAGAACACAGTGGAGGAGGTTCCATTATCATCTGGCATGCTTTCTTCCATGGAACAATGGAGCTTCAGGTTATACAGGATTATCAAACAGCACCTGGCTACACTGGCATGTTAGAGAGAGCATCCTTATTGACTGAAAGCCCTCGTTTGTGGAAATGACTGGATCTTTCAGCAGGACAAAGGACTTTTCCTGGCAAATAACCTTATTCTTTTGGATCATCAAGCATATTTGCCCAAACTGAACCCCATCGAAAATGTTTGAGGATGGATGGCAAGGGAAGTCTATAGAAATGGACATCAATTCCAAACAGTACATGATTTTTGTGAAGCCATCTTCACCACTTGAATAACATTCTAGTCAACCTTCTGCAAATGCTTATATTGACAATGCCAAAGTGAATGTTTGAAGTTATTTGCAATGATGGCCATGCAACTCACTACTGAAACCTTTTGTTGGGCGTTCCTTATCCTGTTTATAACTTCTTTTTGGTATGGTCTTAAACTTTTGACTAGCTAGTATTTAGGCTAATTTCATAGTGTTCATATTTTTCCCTATTAAATGTTAAAAAGGTTCTCTTCCCCCATTTCTTATTTTCATCTTTCAAATCTCACTCAAACAAGTGGTTGTATTACAATACAAAATGCATATTTTTTCTTGATATTCACTGGCCTTAAGATTTTAGCCAGCAGTGTATATATGATACAATATATAGACCCCCACCTGTAGTGAATGTAAAAAACAACAAAAAACAACACTGTACTAGGGTTTAAATAAGCTGTATCATATGGCTTTATAGGCTGATTGTAATAGGCTTAGAATTAAGGAAATTTATTTTTGAAAAAAATAAAACATTATTGAAGATAATTTTTGGACATTATTTACTAATAGAATATTCTCTTCTGTAATCAGATCCTATGCTTGATGAAGATGATTCTGAAGAAATTTCTCCAGAACTTTGGCAAGAAGCTTGTTGGATTGTTATAAGTGCATATTTTGATGAGAAAGGTTTAGTTCGACAGCAGCTAGACTCATTTGATGAATTTATTCAAATGTCAGTGCAGCGAATTGTAGAAGACACACCCCAGATTGACTTACAGGCTGAAGCACAGCACGTTAGTGGTGAAATAGAAACACCTGTAAGTAAATAACACATATTGAGAAATCACATAACTATATTTTTGTTAACAAAATATTTTTAATTTGGCCTTTATTAATTCTTTTTTATTGATGTAGTCATATGGGAATTAATATATTTTTATCTCTCCAGAAATAATGATTAATTAGTTGACTGTGTTTTCTAAATTTTTAATCTACATATTTTTTGAAAAAAGTAAAGCAATAAAAATATTTTTTCCATGTTATTAACAAACGTGTGTGCAAATATATAACTGGAAAAAAAAATGGGCATTCTGTTTTTTTCAATAAATTATTGAATCTTTATTCAATAATTTTGAGTATATATAGTGGTAGCATATCAGAAAAGTAGTAAATAGTGAAACCAAAGCATTTCACAAATTTCAAAGTATTGGGCAACAGATCCATATTTATGTAGCCAAAATTTTAATCAGCAGATACTGTTCTGCTTTCCACAAAATAAAAAATGATCTGTCTGCATTTAATTTGCTTGTATGTTTAAGTTTTGTACATATTTGTATTACAGATGCATTTAATCATCTATTTGCAAAGTTTGGTCAAATGGCTCAAATCTGTAAAGTGACACACTGCTTATTGTATTTCTGAAATTATGTATCTTCACAAAATTTGGTAAGCTGTTAGTAAATATTACTAATATGCTGTACACAAGTCTAATTTTACTTAAGATTAATCTCAATATCCAAAGCTCATTAATTTGAATGAATAGTTTTTTTTGAGAAAATTTTATTTTCAGTCATTTTCTCTTCTCTAACATGAACTGTGGGGATGTGGTCAATATACGGTGGAATAAATATTTAAAAATGTGAAATAAGTCTAATAACACTATTTTTTTTGCACTTACTGTATTATTGAATAGAAAGTTTCCAAATTCTTATATTAATAGTTTCATCTGTTACCTTTTCACATCTTAAGTGTATACTTTACTGTTGTACTTTCTTAATACTTGAGGAATAATCCATGTCACAAGTAATAAATCACAGCAAAAACCCATTAATTTCTTCCTGTAGAGCTAAAATAAACAGCACAATTTTGAGATATCACATTATACACATGCTCATGGTCATGAAATTTTGTTTAATTTCTGGAAGTTCTGTTGGACTAAATTGAGAGGTTTGTAATTTTTTACATTTTAGTCATTTTTGCTTAAAGGTGGTTTCAGAAGTTCATATCAGGTAACCTCAGTTTAAGTGATGTGCCATGTTCAGGTCATCCTGTTGAGTTTAATGATGACTTGCTGCTGCCTGCACTTGATGAAGATTGTGTTGTAATGGTTGAAGAACTAGCACATAAGCTTAATTCAACTTATTCAACAGTTCATTGTCATCTGCTTCAGATTTGAAGGGTGTTAAAACTTGGAAAATGAATCCCTCATGATTAGACACAAGCCAACCTTAAAACAAGAGTGGACATTTGGATTTTCCTGCACTCTCTTGAATGTAACTCGCTTTTTTTTTTTTTTTGACAGGTTAGTGACTGGAGATGAAAAATAGATACATTATAAAAATATTGAGTGCTGCATACAATGGCTCAGTGCAGGAAAACTGGCTAAGCACAGCCCAAAATGGACCTCCACCCAAGGAAAGTCTTAAGTGTTTGATGGCATATTGTTGGCATAATCCACTGAGTTGCTGTCACCCAGTGTAATAATTACATTATAATTCTATTGCCAACAGTTAGTGCTTGAATATTGCACTGAAACAAGAGACCTGCTTTTTTTCTCTCACAAAGGTGTTGTGCTACACCAGGATAATGCACAGCCCCATGCAGCAAGAATCACATCTGCAAAGATTGAAGAGGTAGACTGGTAAAAACTTCCACATCCTCCTCATTCTTCAGACTTTGACCCATCTGATTATCATATATTCCAAAATTTGCAGAACTATCTTGATGGAAAATAGCTTGGAACACATGAATGTGTCAAAACTACCCTCTCCACATTTTTTTCCTCCAAACCCCAAGAATTTTATAGAAGTGGCATTTCAAAGGTTGTGAATCATTGGCAGGAAGTAATTAATAATAATGGAACATACATTATTGATTAAATAATATTAAAAGCATTTGAAATGCTTTCTTTTTTGCAAACCTAAAATTAGACATCACTTAAGGGATGACCTGATACTATAGTAAAATTGTAAATTTGTCATAATATAGTATGCTGTGTGGTTCATTTCAAGCTTTATTTTTTCTTATTTCAGAAAGTAAATCATTTATATTGATTTTTTATCATGGATAAAATTTGTTTTGGTAATTTTCTTGTACAAGTCCAAGCTTAGTTGGAATGCAGCAACGGTAGCTCACAGTATCAGTCATGCATCTTGTGATTGCACAGCTAATGAGTGTGCAGCACAGTGTTGATTTAGGAAACTAGAAAACACATTGACTTTGAGTGTAATTACTATCAATATTTGTTCTATAAAGGGAATTAAAGAAATTTCAAATTCTTTTGCAAAATGAACTTTCTAGTCAATATTGACCTCAGTTGAAGTTGAATTGACTGTTGCTGATACCTGTTTGTTCAGTTTCATCTCATTCTTTTAGTAAATCTACAAGTACTTCCTTCCATATGGAAAAGTTTCTATTCAGAATTAATATATTCTTCATATTACCTCATTTACCAAATAAATTTACAATTATATTCTTCCACATGGGTAAGTTTCCAGTCAGAATTAATGTTTTTTTTTGTTTTTTTTTACTAATTCTCAATTCATAAGAACAATTTTTATGCAAATAGATACACTGAACAGTCTGGTGTTCACTATATTGTTGATGTATGCTTGTCAAAAGTAAATTTTTCCCTGCTAGATTGAGTATTTAGTAGATTCATGTGAAGGATCCTGGGGCAAGATAAGCTACATAGTCAAATTTCAGTGCACTGGCCAATCAGCAAAAAAAAGGCAGATATTGTTAAATTGGTTTGTATGTCAGCAGAGATTTGTGAAAATAAACTTCCCAGGTCATAATATCAAAACAAATCTTGGTACCAATTTCACGTGGTTGATCTGGTTACAAAAGCCTGGCCGAGAAAGCTTGCACATAAGAATTGCTAATCCAAATTCTATTTTGTAATTTTCAAAACATTTTATTTTAGTTCTTCCAATTGGCTCCATCTTTAGTTCTTCTTCTCTTCCCATCTGTTCTTTGTCAGTCTCGTTCATGCCTGTTTCATTCATCCATATCTATACTCTGGCTTCACTTGCATCTTTTCTCTGGTTCTTCTAGTTAGCTCCATCTTTTGCTTTTCATTTCAATATCACATACAGCACAACTGTTAAATGATTAAACAGTAAACACAATTTTAGGAGGAAATTCTATTGAAATGCTGAATTTTAAATTGCATGTGTGTGTCCACTCCAAAATGCATATTTGAAACAAACATGAATTTTGTGGACAATAATAGTTTTACAATAAGACAGGTTTAAAGTCTGATCTGTGACAGCAAAAGGCCTGTGTGTATGTGTTTGTCTCTATATATACACTTAGTTGTTTTGAAAAGTAATGTGAAAATTAACATAAAAGGATATGGGTAAAAAGACTTAAAGGAAAATTTCTTGTCATATTTGATATCCTACATCAAGACAATCTCTTGAATATAATGTAGTGGGATTGTAATTCAAAGTTCTGCCATGATAAATAGTTCTTGTGCTGTTATAAATAGTTTTAGCATACTCTGAGATATGAGCACAGTAGTAATGCAATAAAATTAATTTCAGCCAGGAATAAGTGAAGTTTTACTGAGAAAAATTTTTTGTTTAGGAGGTTCTGTAGTTCATTGAAATTAAATATGGAAACTTTTGAAGTATTTTCATATTTAGCATGAAAATTACCTTTTATTCAGCTTAAAATATTAAGGTTTGGAAATTTCCAGATAAATCTTTTGTAGAAATACTTGTATATATATATTTTGCAAGAAATGTATTTAGTTGTATCAAAATAACATTTGTAAAGATTTAAGTAACAAGTTTTTGAAGTTGTTGTAAACATTACTTTTCCAATAAGGTGTTGGTCCATTGGGTTGACACTATTCACATAATCTTAACTTCAGAAACATTACTTAATTTTAATAGTATGTTTAAAACATCTGTTTGAAAGCTTTACAATAGCAGTTTAAGAATTAATCTGGAAATAAGCTGCTGGGTAACTGAAGTTTGTTTTACATGTCACATTTCATGATGACTTGATTTAACTTTTAATAGTTATATAATTTATGTTCAAAAGTTGGTGGTTTGGAAGAGTTTTGTCAAAGATTGTTATCAGTAAGTGTTTCTTCCCAAATGCTGCAAATACAGATAGATCCCTAAAATGTTCTTGTAGTGAACATATTCTGGGAGAATGTACAAAAATATTTGAACAAAAAAAAAGCTAACATACTTCTCGATCTACTGACTTAGTAATTTCATACTGAAAGATATTAGCTGTGAACTATTGATTGTGGCAAAAACACTATATTAAATTAGCTAGCTACCTGTCTTAACCAAATGGTATATTATTTATCTGCTTATTCTGTTTGTGAAAAATGATTCCAATATGATACCTTACCTCCTATCAAGTGAGCTTTTCTCAATTATTACTGCTCTCTAAATGCTTAATTATTTTTTTTATTGTTCATCAATAGATTTGATACTCCTGCCTACCCTCTTGTTGATCTGTAAAATAAAGAATTAGGTGGCAGCTCTTCTCCAATAAGAGTGTGACACTTGTTATGCATCTAGCTCCTCCTGGCACTCAAGTACTTAGAGAGCTTTCAGTTCTTTTTTAAATTTATTCTTTATTTTGAAATTAGTTTTTGTATTTAATTTTCAACTTTGGTAGTCTAAAAATACTTGTACTTCTGTACAGGTTAAAATTATTTTAAGTTTTTACTAAAACATTTATTCTTGTGCTGTTCATACATTTCAAATTCAGTTATGAATTAAACTGCTGCTACTACTACTTTGGATCAACTATTTGACGTTGTGATCACAAGTGTGATGTTATTGATATCCTCTGTTTTGGTTCTCATTTGATTTGGAGTCATTCGTGCAGATTGATTCACCTGATCCTCAACTTGTTCTCCTTTACCTAAGGGATGCAGGATGGAAAGACGAATTACTGTTTTTTTTTCCCCTTTTTTGTTTCTTTGCTCTACAGTTCCATCCAGGTGTTATGCACGTAGTCCTTCATTACATGACATACCTGCTTTTGAATATTTTTTTCCATTGCATGATATCTAGATTCTTGCTGAAGGTTTTGCAGTGTAATTGCATTGGCAGATTAGTATGCCTCATCTGCTTATGCTTCAGACACTTGTTTTAGCTTATCATTGGGTTTTGGATCTTTTTTGGATTTTCAGAAACTGGATTCTTCAATTTCAATTTGGGGTTTGAACCTGGGTACTTCAGTTCTTTTTTCACATAGTTAATATTCCTAGGCTTCTGCTAGCCATTAGCCACATTGCCATTGGCAAAAAAAAACAACAAAAAAAAAAACAGCCTGTGGCTAAAAAATCTAGTGTTGGTTTCACCACAGTGGCTAAAGATAATTTTTTGGTCTTGGATGGTTTTCCTTTATTTATCCTGCTCAAATTTTGGTCTTGAACAGCTTTCTTGGCTTTTATCACCATCCACATCATCAATGATGACAGGTGACCAGAGGTGCCCCCAACCAGTGAGTTAAAGAAACAAGAAATGCCTTTAAAAACTACCACTGACTGTAATCTATATTTTATTTATATATGTATTTTTTATGATTTCAGGGATATGACAACTAACAAATTAAATTAAAAAAATTATTACTCAGCTGTGCTAATGATTTTTTATTTTCATTTTTTATTCTACATGTTTGATTCTGCCTATGGTACACAAACAGTAATCAGAAAAAACCTGATTTTCATCAAACAAACATATGGTTTGTATCAAAGTGGAAATCCCAAGTTTTGTTTGAATTGAGATCATGATAACTAGATCAGATAAAAAGACATTTAAACAGTTAGATATATCAGGTTTTTTTCAAAAGAAGGTTGAAACAACAACATTAACTGATGGTGGGAAATCCACTTCCAAAAGAAATGACAGCTGTGAAGAAACTGAAGCTTGCAGCAGTAATCAGACTGTTGGTGTGAAAAAAAATATACCTGCAATTTTCACAGAGTTGTTAATGAAACTTGGTATTCACAGTTTCCTTGGTTGGAACATGTTTCCCAACAAAATACATTTCATTGCAAATTATGCAGAGACAACAAGAAGACAAATATTTATGCTACAACTGGGAAAACTGCTACTAAGTTTAAAAAAGATGATTTGGTGAAGAATGCACAATCAGAAGATCATCGCAGTGCAGTAGCATCAAGTTTTGAAGAAGGACATGTCAACTGCTGCGATGTGGGGTGTAAAGATGGCCACATTACTTGTACAAGCAAAGGAAACCATCCCAACTGTGAAGTTTCATTCCCTCCTTTCACTACAAGTGTTCAATGTAAGAATATTCTTCATTCTAGTATTAATAAGATACTTTGTTTTCTACAGTATTTTCTTAAAACAAGGCAATTTGACAATTTTCTAAAAGTGAAACATTTTGAAAATATCTGTCAAAAATTAAGTAGCTAGCCAACTCTTCCAAATATCTTTATTTATTACTTTAATTGGTGGTCTTATTTCAAAACACAAGTTCTTATACATTTTTTAATAGGGAGTGACCTCTAAAGAAACTGCAGACTCAGTCACAAAGTGGAACAGAGTGCTTCTTATACACCCACATCCAGTCTCTGGATGATATGTACAGTGCCCTAAATCATGTAGTTCAGGATGAAATGCAGGCAGACTTTCGGGCATCACATTTCCCATTTTTTGCTTTTGAAGCAGATGAAGTAACTGATGCAGGAAACACCTCTTTACTGATAATTTATATTGGGTATCTTTCATTATTAGGTGAGGTTACAAGCCGATTCCTTGCTGTGCGTAACCTGACCACTTGGCTGATTCTATCTACAACACAACACGCTCAGTAATGGCAGATCGAGGATTGTTTGTTGACTTGGTTGGACTTGCAACTGATGGTGCAAATGTCATGGTGGGAATAAAAACAGGTGTTGCTACAAAATTTAAGGAGGAATGTCCTTGGATAATAACAAGTCATTGTTTGGCACACAGATTGTAGTTGACAGCTGGAAAGGCAGCAAATCAGTTGCCATACCCTGTGAAGTACATTTCAGTTTTGAACCAGTTTGCAAAAAGCCTGAAATATTCTCCCAAGTTGTATCGGGTTCTGGAAGGGAGCAAAGCATTGCATGGAGAGAAAAGCAACAAAATTAATCAAGTGTTCTTCACATGATGGCTCTCTTTTAATGATTCCATCTAGTGGCATTCCCAGACACTAACATCATGTCATTGTTTTCAATATTTAGCCTGTGTCACAGAAGAGCAGTATCTGATGAGGATCATCTGAAGAAACTGATCCAGCACTTCTCATCCTCTTATCAGTGAGGATGAGGCACTGACTGAATGGCTGCTACTAAGGAACATAATGATGCTCACAGGATGCTCACAAAAATAGAACCAAGCAGAGCTTCTACAAGGAATACATCCACTAGATCCATCAAATTTTTCCAAATGTGTCTCATCTTGTAACTGGAATTATTAATCCAATTGTTGCATCTGTTGACTGGGAGTGGGGAATTAGCAGGTACAACAACATCAAAACAGATGCTAGGAGTAGTCTGTCTGTGGCCAAGACAGAAATGTTACTGAATGTATCCATGGAGTCTAAACCTTTAGATCATTTCTAACTTTGACTATGCATTTAGATACTGGATCTCTCACAAAAACAAACATGGGCACCATTCCCTGTTGAAAAAATGTGCTTTGGAACTTTCGGTGTCAACTTCTACCACATCTTCTGTTGAGAATGATTTGCCTGAAGAGCTACCATTGGATTAATCTATTTACTAGTCATGCTACCATATTCTATTTTTAAGTCATTTTTTTGTTTTGTTTCTGTTATTTTGAGAAATGTATCTCTATATTCCTCTTTATCATGTTTTTGTTATTTTGTTTTTTTTGGCAGGGAAGATTGCTGGGGAATAAAAAATAGTACAAATCTTAAATGTCTTGTAGATTTTCACATAATTACAACTATTTTTTGTTGAATGGAATTGATGCATATTAAAAGTCACACACCATACAGTTTTTGGCAACCTGAAATTGTGGCTAAACAACTGTCACTGTGGCTAAAAGAAAATTAGTTTATTTAGCCACAGTGGCTAGAGTTATTTTTCTAGTGGAAGCCCAGTATTCCCACTTTTATTTATCTATAATAGAGCCCAAATCTGTGAAGGTGTCAGATGTTACTAAAGGTTTTCTGTTCATTGTAATATCACAAACAGCACAATTATTAAAAAATGTTTATATTAGAAAATCGTGAAATACATGGCTCGTCATGTATGCTTGCAATTATTTTTATTAAAAGTTTACAGAAAATTGTGACTTTCTTTGTGTCTGGATGCTTTTAGCAGTAAAGTACATAAGGCTTGAAACATGTAGCACTGCATCGATCAAAATATATTTTGTGAAATTAAAATTCTGGCTATCATATTTTGTTATATAAGAAAATTGTAAAAAGATGAGGTTATCCACAACATTGATTTATTGAGTCTACTGTAATTGGTATTATGTAATAATGTTAAACAAGTATGCTTCTGTAGTACACTTTCATTACATTTTTTTTTTTTACTCTTTGATAAAAATCACAGCTGGTTTTTCTGGGTGTATGTTTATGTGTTGATATGTTGTATAAAATGTATTTGTAAACAAGATGCTTTTATAGCATTCTAACTTACAGTGCATGTTGGAAGGTTTTGGTATGCTCCTGTTCTACTGAATTTCAACTTATTTTTAGATGCATAAAAAAGTGTAAGTATAAAGTTTCATAAAATTTATCAACTAGTTAATTGTTAAATTTGATGCATTTTATGAAATTTGAATTAATCATCTTTTGCAAGTTGATTTAATTTTATGGATGTTTATTATTAAATTTCAAAAGTTAAGTTTATTCTTACCCCCATTTACATTAACAGGTAATTTAACTGTAGTTTCAACATTGGACCCTTTATATTGGGGGCACAGCCAGCAAGTTTACTTTCAGGTCCGTTATGTAATTCTGAAGTTATTCTCTCATGGAGTAGTTCCTTGGTCCATGATTCTTTAAGATTGCAGTACTCTCAGTTGAATATGTTCCAATTGGACCCTTTTGCCACTAATCAGAGTACAAGTTTGCTTTTTTTTGGGTTTCCTGTTCTGTATCCTTAAGCTTTAGTAGTAGGTACATCCAGTCAAGTCTGGAAGATTTTGTATATTTTTGTTTATCCTTTTGCTCAAAGTCTTTATAGTGTACTGTCCTTCATTTAATCCACTTGATTACAAGTGCTTCTGATAGCTCTGTTCTGGCTGACTCAGACTTCATCACCCTTATTTCAGTTCCTCCAGTTAGCTTCACCTTTATCCCTTCCTCCTTCCCAGTTTCTCCTTTGTCAACCTCATGCATGCCAGTTTCATTGATCCTTATCTACACTTGGGCTTTACACATGGCTTTTGTCTGGTTCCTTGCCAAAAGGAATGATCTTTCCACTTGGATAGCTTTCCTTATTTTGTATTCTATTCATCTTTTCTCTGTGTACCAGTGTAAATACTGTTTTATTCCATTGGTTGCTGTCATAGCCTCTTTCATTTCTGCAATGCTCTCCATCATAGTTCAAGCTTCTTCTGTTAGGTGTTTGACAAGGGTTTTTCTGTATCAACCATTGCAAGGTTTTGTGCTATTTTATTCTCAACCTTCTGTCTTTCTGAGCTCCACCATATTTTTCTCTCTGGTCACATTTTTTCCCTTCTGATCCTTTTCTATTAGAATCTTAATGTTGTTATACATTCTCTGTCCATTTTGTCTTCTGATCTTATGGCATCTTATTCTCTCAGCCACCTTACCTTAACATTTTAACCTATTTCCTCCTCCTTTAGAGCTTCAGGATGTTTTTCAGATGTCAGTTGTCTCACATATCTTTTACCTTTCTTCTCAAGACTTCTGCTGTTTGTGAGGGTATTTCACCTTCAATCCCATTTCCCTACTTTCCATTGTACACTCAAATTCCTGTACCAATCCAAATCACTTTTGTCCAGTTCTTGTTTTATGATGCCATTAGTTGTGCAAAGCCCCCTGCTCGATGGGCTGCAGGATGTCCCTGAAAGTCCATATCCTTGACATTCATCTTGATAAATTCAAGGAGAACATAAGAGCATATTCAGAGGAGCAAAGCAAGTGCTTCCACCAAGATATACTGGACTTTGAATGTCACTACCAAATAGTGTATAATGAAAACATGATGGGAGTCTATATTTGGGGCTGATATGTGAAAGTGATTTACATTATAATTGCAAATCTCAAACTACTCACTTCTAAATATTTTTGTTCACTTTTGCATAACTATAGTATAAATACATGTAAATCTTGTATAAGTGAAAATGTACAAATTTGCTTGTATTTACATAAAAAAATAGGTTAATATATAAATTTCATTATCCAGGTCACATAAGCAAAGTTTGGAGGGAATAATGGCCATTTTCTGTACTTTTACAACACAAGCAATCAAGAAATAACACACTATCCAGGAACAAAATTTGTGTTGCATGGTGTTATTCATTTTCTTAATTTAAAAGTAAATACTAAAATAATATAATTAAATGTTTTTTGTCACATGGCATGTTGAATGCATCAGTAGTTAATTATTTTGATGATGTTAAAATACTAAGTCTAATTTGGTATGAATTATAAATGCAAATTGCCAGTGTTAACAAGAAAGAATATAAGATACAAATCTTGTATCTTTTAATTTCCTGAAATTTACGTGATGTACTAAATGTACCCATTCACCTATTTCCATAGTTTGAAGTGGTCCCTTGCATACTTTTACTTGTGATGTGAATAACCAATCAACAACTCTGAATGTCTCTGTAATGGTTTTCTCAGGAATTTTAATCTATTATAAGACCACCTCATTCTCTCATTTTCATATTTCAAGGAAGTAGATTTAATTGTTGTTGTTTATCAATTAAACTGTATTTAGGTCTTAAAAAAATCAAGTTATTGTGGAATTCCATGATGTCGATACAGTAATTTGATTGTTTGGCTACTCAGTTGTGTGTGTGTGTGTGTGTGTGTGTGTGTGTGTGTGTGTGTTTTGATGTATAAACCTATAAAAAGTTTTGTATACTCCATGTGAAATTTTGAAAGGCTTAGTATCCCATGTCAAACAGCAGCTGCATACAATAAAGTAAGTTAATTATTATTTAGATATAGGAAAACCTATAATGTATAATAATTGAAATGTGAGTGTGCATTACAAAATACAGCCAAGATAGTGTCACTTTATGAGGACCAAAGGGCAGTATTGAAATATTAGATATGGTACTATGCCATTCTAAATTCTGTATTGTTAGTCAGGCACAGCTGAAAGGTCAATAATAATGTGTAATGTTATGAGATTTGAGCTGTTTAGTCTAAACATTTGTTTTTGTTATAATCTGTTGTGATTCTAGAATAAAAGAAACATAATTTATATTCCATATTTTTTTATGGTTGTTACTAGATCGATCAATTCTATGAAATTTGTACAATTTGTGCAAAAATAACACTTTTTTTAAAGAAACATTTAACTATCCAAGTATTATAAAGATTTTGCTTCAGAAATTTGAAAATTTTATGATGGAAAAAAGTATTTTTAAATTTAAAATGAATTATTTTGTATGTTTGATAGGAAATATGCAGAAAGAAAAGGCATAGAAAAACATTGCTTCACAAACATAAAAAAAGAAAAATGATATTTTGCCTATGAAAACATTGTAATTTTACAGATAATCTGGCAAATTTTATTAACATACACTTACTAATTTGAAAGCCATGGCATGAAAACAATAACAAGCACAAAATGGGACCGAGCTTATGATGAAAGAGTTGATCCTTAAGGTTTAATGTTTTTACTGTTTATATAGATCATTTATTTTCCTTTCAGTATACTGTCTATCTAGAATATTAAACCTTGTGCAACTTTTCTTTTACAGCCTCGTTATTTATTGAAGTTTGAACAGATTTATCTGTCAAAACCAACTCACTGGGAAAAAGATGGTGCCCCAAGTCCTATGATGCCAAATGAAGCCAGGCTTCGAAATTTAACGTAAGTTCATAACACTTATGCCCTCAGTGATGTTACCTGCGTAATTTTATACTGGACCATAAATATTAGGCTAAGTTATCAGATTGTGGTAGAATTACTTTAATGATCTGGATTTTTAAAATAATTATTTTAAAGAAAGAATGAAGAGTTTGTGCAGAAAGTTTTATATAGTGAACTTTGAAGATTAAAGTATCTTAAACTGTTTCATATTTACGTAGTTTTCATATGGAATACACTGAGATAATCACTGGTCAGAAATTTCAGTACAAAAAAATTTTAAACCACTCTTTAACATAGCATTTTAGCTAATTGTTTTCATTATTTGTAGTTTTTCTGTAGTTTTCTGTGGAATGTTTTATGGTATGTTGTGATTTTTACTGTTTATTTTTCACTTCCAGATAAAAATGTATACAGCAAAGAATAAAAGTTAGCAATGCATTATCCTTGTTCATATATTTTGGAGCTCAAAGAAAGTTGGATTTAGTTTCATAACATGAAATTAAATAAAATCTAAGAATTGAAAAAAGGTATTTGGAAGATTAAACACAGGCAGTTTTTATATAGTGTCTCGAAGTGAATATACCAAAGAAAAAAGTCAACTTTTTTTGATCTAAGATAACAAAATATCTTCTGAAGACTTAAATAATGTACGTAATAACAGTAATAATTAACTTCAATAAAACTTGTCATTTATTTTATTTATGAATATGTTTAATTGCAGATTTCATAGCTGACCTTATTTTTTGAGTAAAACTGCAACTTCCAAAAGTTTCCCAAATTCACGTCTTTGAACTTTTTATCTTTAGAGCATTTGAGAACAAAAGACTACCATAACAAACCCAGCAATCTTGAGGAAATGAAACTTAATATGCATGTTGCTTTTATGTTTTTACCATTCCTACAGCTGTACTGGAAAATGTATTCTTAAAATTTTATTCATAGTTCATGATAAAAGACGTAGAAGTATGTTAAATTAAACTTGCGAGCCTTCAGAAGGCTTTTTGTAATATTATCTCAAATAAGCCATATTTATCAACGTTTTTTTTGGTATATTCGTTTTGGGACATTCTGTATATGATTCTTGAAATGCTAACAGGTGAAAAGTTATGTAGATGAAAGTACATTTGAGTAACTGAAATACTTTTTTTTCTAATAATTTTTTCTCCAGATACTCAGCACCCTTATATGTGGACATCACCAAAACTGTGATAAGAGAGGGTGAAGACCCAGTAGAAACTCAGCATCAGAAGACTTTTATTGGAAAAATTCCTATAATGCTGAGGTCTGCTTATTGCTTGTTGAGTGGTTTAACTGACAGAGATTTAACAGAGTTTAAAGAATGTCCTCTAGATCCTGGAGGTTATTTCATTATTAATGGATCTGAAAAGGTAAAGTGAAATATCTGTTACATTTGTGACAATACTTCTGATTTTTGTTGCATCATTTATCAATAAATAGAAATCCTTGGTTTGCAAAATTTGTTCAGTTTAAGCAAAAGCAATAGAAATTGTTTTGGTTACCAGCAATTATATAATTGATTTATTTTTCTCATTAATGTGATAAATAACAGTTGTTAAATATGAGGGATTTGACAAGACCTTGTGTACATAAAAGAAAGTATTCTCACTAATAAATTTAGTAACAATTTGTTACTTGCTTATAAAAAGTTGACAAGACAATAGTTAAAGAAGAGCAGTTTTTTTCATGAATATATTTACTAAATTAGATGTTTAATATCAGTAAAATGTTGACAAGATTGTACAGATAAATCAGTAGCTTTATTCAAATATTTGTTTTTGCTGGAAAGCAGAGCACTCATCCTTTACAAGTGTTATCAGGTTCATAAAAATATATATAAACTTTATATCTGTGAGTCATAGTGATGTAAACTGAGCTGCAGAGTTTGTTAAATGACGCTGTGAAATATTAAAATGTATTAACTTGTGCAACTGGTTTCATAAATTATCTTTATATTCATTTATTTTGTCTTGTTTTTAATTTTTATTAGTGCATTTTGTTCTCACTGGCCTATTGCTTGCAGTTGTAATACCTGCAGTACATCTCTTCAGAGTTACTTCTGTGACTACATTACATATACATAACTACAAGCCACATTCCATTTCATGTGTTTCTAGCTTACATTACATCTTCTAAATTGGCTATTGTGTATAAACTATCACCCTCGCAAAGGCGTTGAGTTATGGACCCTTCCACGTCGAAAACTGTACAAACTGTGAAAGTTCTTAAATCATATGTGATTTATAAATTTCAGTAGTCATCAAAAAGACTGTACCATTTTTGAATCCAGTAACAATTAATGCCATTCCAAGAACCTGTGGCAGAGTTTTTCCAAGAAATTTTGGAGTTTGCCCACTTGTTTATGATTTTGAGTTTTTTTCAACACTAGACTAAAAAGTATTGTGGCAACAAGATTACTCTGACTGCATGTTTACAGCTTTCAGGTTCACGTAATCAGAGATTACCAATTTGAAAATTGAACAGTTCATATAAATGGTTGCAAAAATCATTCCCTCCATCTGGTGAAAAAAATTTGTATGTTAAAATATATTGGAATTATGAAAAAAAATTGTGTATCAATATTTTTGGCAAATATCATAAAGTTGCTTTGTAATGACATTCAATTAACTTCTAATTTAAAATTTTTGCCTATCTAAAGTTTTAATGCATAGCATATTTATCATAATAAATCAGAGACTCATCTGAAATAAATTGTAATACATAACAAGACACATACAGAAACATTGGGAAATAAAGTTAAGGACTGTAAATGAGATGTAATGACCAGCAAAGGGATAACGTTTCTGAGCTTGGGTGTGTGCAGAATTCTTAATATACTAACAGGCATGTTTACTAATAACTTATCTTGGCATGGACAAAGCCACATAGATTCCTTTGCTTTTGGTCCTGAAGGGTCTGCCTTTTGCCTTTATGAAAGATTAAATGTTTGATTGAGGTGCAAGGGTTTAACTTTGAAACAAGCATAGATAATCTATTATGCTACACAATGCTTTCCCAATTTAAGATGCATGGATTCTTTAGTGGCTTTGTTGAAAGGTTTCTCTTTGAGGTTACAATTTTAAAGGTTAATGATCTTTTCTTTAAATAACTTAAATGAATTGTTTGTATAAAAAAAAAGAAAGAAAAGGAATTTAGTGATAGCTACGATATAGGTTTTTGTCTGGAATTATTCTTCTTTCCCTAATGCTTATTTCAGAGGCCACTTTTATAGGTAGAACTTATTACTTATAGTGGATGCAATTAATGGTCAGGAGATGGAGCCAGAAAGGGTATTTGCAAGAAGATTTATTGCAATGATTAATATTTAATTAATGACAAGATGTTGAAACTACAAAAAGTAATGTATCATTCTGATATATACTAATACTGAATGAGAGTATTTGCATGAAATTTCCATTGAACACTTTGATGTTACTCTCTAGGCTTTTTACTTGATATTAACCAAAAAAATTCACATCCAAATTCTTTGTTGCTTTCTTCTTTAACTTCAAATTATGCATTTTGTTTTTAGCATTCTTAAGTATCTTAAATACCAAATGGCTTTTAAGAAGCAGAAATATTTTAAATTGATCCAAGATATGAGTTCTGGCAAAAGCAAAATAAAATGCTCCACCTGTTCAATGTCCCTTGTGTTTTATGGTGGCAGGACTTCATCTTTGTTAAAACTTTTAACTGCTAAATATTCTGAAATTCAGGAAGACAATGCTGAATGTTTGGGTTTAAAACAAACCAATATAGGAAATTTATCAGGACTTGGGACCTTTATCAGTGTTCATTCCTTTTGACAGCTTTTTAACTTTGGAATCAGATTGTTGCATACCAAACAATGTAATAACTTGCAAAAATAGTGTTGCTTCTTTTGGAATGAATTATGTAGCCTTCTGATACTTTCCATTGAACATCAGCATCAAACAATACATGACTTGCAATCACAGCACATGGTATGAATACAGAATAGCAATCAACTATTTTAACTTGAGAATGAAAGTGAGATCCAAATGTAACATTGCAGAAGATTTAGGAGATATTCACAGTTCTAAATGATAATGCTGCCAATGTAACATATATCAAATATGTCTATAATGTCCACAGTGTACCATGTTTTGCACATAAAATGCAAGTAATGCAGGACTAAAAACTAGAACAATGTCTATTATGCTAGTTAATACACAATCCTTGACTGTCTTTGTCAATGAATCCACTACTAAAGCCAATACAGGATGTGATAACATAATGCAGCTCAGAGTACTTGATGTTGAAGAGGTTTATTCAGTTGAAAAGTACCATTTTCTAGACTGTCAAAGACCCAGGGTTAGGAACTGATTGAAGACCCTGCAGGCCAAAAATTTTCATCATGATGAATAGTATCTGGAAAGAGAATTTACAGAAATTTTGAAGCCCTTGATTAAGTAACAGAAATGTTGTCTGAGGAAAGTCATGTCACTATTTCTAACCTATCCCATTCTTAACAGATTGATGGAAAAGCCAGTTCCATCAAGGATTAATTTACTGGCTCTTAACAGTTTTAAAACAATTGCTTTATGTCAACTCAAGCAGCAATTTGGCTTTGAGGATGTTGCCTTGGGGGGAAAAGGCTCCCATAATTGCAAAATGTCTTTGATCCAGGTTTAAAGAATTGGTGCTTTTTTCTGCCAGAATAAGAGAAAAGGGCTTTTGGAGAAAGTAGAATGAGTCATGGAGAAGTACTCTCCTGCAATGGAAGACCAGGAGAATAGAGGACAAAGAAAGTCAATGCAAAAAACTGTTTTTGAAAATCTCCTTGAACAATATTTCAAAGAAATTAGCAACATTAATGTACTCTTGACCAAATTTGAAGTTATTACTGTAAATAAAGGCAACAGGACCCTCAATATAAATCTCCTTGCATGGTGAAAGGGAAGACAAATTTCCTAAATTTTCTGTGCTTGCTTGTTTTTGCCTTTCCAACCACAGGTGTTCCTTCAGAAGTACTTTTATCTTCACCTGCTGAACTTCTGCCCAAGAAAAGACTTGGAATGAAACCCCAGTTGGCAGACACTTTTATTTTAAAGAAAACAGTAAGCAAAAATTGGAAACAAGCAAAGAAAGTCATAACTTAGAGGATAAAGAAGAAAGTGGTATTGATTAGTAAATCATTAATCTTTAAGTTTGACAGTGCACAAATTCTCAACTGCTTTATACATTACTCTATTGTTCATTATGTTCTCAAAACATGTGCCATACTAACTTGTTTTTCTTTGACAATAATGAGTATAGAAGACAAAGAACTAATTAAGAATTTTGAGTAGTTATTTTTAAATTTTTCGTAGTTAAATGATTATTGGCTGACTCACTATATTCATTTGGTTCTTGGTTACTCCATTTAGGTCAGAAATGAGGTCTGTCATTCATAGAAAATATCCAAACCTGATGACACATGTTTTGTAATAGTAAATACTGTAAATTATTGCATCATTATACATATCTTTCTAAAGTGTCTACACTTTTGTATAACTACTTTAGCTTGTTTCCAGTGTAACTCATTGTAATTTGAGATATTAGGATTCATCAACAGTTGCTATAGAGCTATTGTTTTTCACTTCATTTTAAATGAAAAACTTTCATGCTGATCTAGATTTGGAATTATCAAAGTTTGTCATTGAGATATGAGATAAGCTTTGTTCATTAATTGCATCGACCTAACTTTTCTGATAACAGTTTTATAATGACAAATGACTGTAGATGCCATAATGTGTATATATATGTAAATGTATGTATGCACAAAGTAAGTGTCATTGTTACATACAGACATTGCCTATGCAGTGTGAATATTGTGTAATGACGGCTAGCTAAGATGAACAATTAAAGATTACGTTTTTTTTTCTTTGATTAAATACTATTAACTTATTGATAATGGTAAAGTAACAGTTGGAAGCTTTATACTTTCCAATTATTTTCATGACTACTAAATTGGTGTTTGTAACTGTTTGGTGAAAGCTAGAAAAAAAAGTAGAAAAATGTTTGAATGTTTCATTACTTTATACAGTTTAGACTATTGTATGTATTCTCAATTTGCAGGCATATATTATACATCATAGGTAGGTACAAAAAGTTGTGGCATTAAAATAATTTTCATCTTTTATTTATAATTATATCGTTTACTATTTTCTTTCCCATCTAAAAATTAACATTTTATTGACAGTTTTAGACATGTCTTTGCTAAAATAAAAATAAAGATGACATTGCACATGAAGTAAATTGTGTGTGGTATCATGGTTCATGTTAGAAATGTGTTGATAATGGTCAGACATTTATGGGCACCTGGATAACTGGCCAAATTACTCATCTGGGAATTTGGGTAGGATTTTTGGTACACATTCAGACACAAATATATTTAAGATGCTATATATTAGTAGGAAATTAATAAGACTACACTTAAATAAAAGCACGTTTACAAGATTATACTCGAGTTAAGACAGGTTTTCTTATAAATGTAGTTTATAAATTGTTGCATATGAATAGAAAATTGAACAGAAAATACTTGTTGAATAAGTTGTTTTATTGATAATTAACTAAATTGTTACATACCATTAGCAAATTGACAATATGGTGCTTAAATGAAAGTAATTTTTCTCAAATATTTTCAATAACTGAATTGGTTTTGCTACCTTCCTACCAATATGTAACAAACATAAATAAAAGCAGCTTTTCTCATAAGCATACTCAGTAATTGAGTTGTTACATGTCAGCAGAAAGTTTAACGTGTAACAATCAAGTACGATCTTAACAGGAAGTTGATAACACCATAGTTAAATTCAAACAGCTTTTTTCATAAGTATAGTCATATCTACTGACATATAATTTTTTATTGAATATAATTAAATACAAACAGCCTTTTTCATAAATATATTTGGTAAACATTGTTATATGTCAGTTGATAGTTTAGAATTCCATACCTAGAGAAGCAGCTTTTATAAATATATTATCTGAGTTGTTAAGTATCAGTAAACATTTCTAAAGATTACACAACTAAAAATCAGTTTTTTTCATTCAGTAACAGTAGTTACATCTCGTTAGAAAATTGTAAAGGTCATGTTTAAATAACTTTTCTCAGAAATATGATCAGTAAAGTTCCTATTGGTAGGAAGTTTGTACGACCATGTTTAAATGGAAGTGCTTGTGACAAACATATTCAGTAACAAAGTTGTTGCATATCAGAAGAAAGTTGGTCAGACTATACTGAAATATATTTTTTTTAAATACATTGTCACTGATTTGTTCCAAACCAGTAGGAAATTAAAACAATACTTAAAAGTTGTTCAATATCAATAGGAAATTGACAAGACCAAACTTAATAATAAAAGTAGCATTTTCCTTCTAGGTTCTTATTGCTCAAGAAAAAATGGCAACCAACACTGTTTATGTATTTTCTATGAAAGATTCAAAGTATGCTTATAAGACAGAGTGTAGATCATGCCTTGAGCATTCTTCAAGACCAACTAGTACCTTGTGGGTTAATATGTTGGCCAGAGGAGGGCAGGTAAAGATGAACCTGTATGTTAAAATTAAAATTATCAAGTATATCTTACAGATTTTTTAAACACTGCTTGCATTCAGTGGTATTTAAAACAATTCACATTCTAAAACTTCAGATTTGTACAATCAAGTTATTTTTCTTTTATTCTAATAAATCAATTTATTTTTGTTTAAAAGTCACAGATATTTTTAAGAAACAAATTATTATTTTACATCAGATTCTGTAGCTTAAACTATGATTAAGTTGTTGGGTAACATACCACAAGGTGTAAAGTCCAGTTTCCATACTATAATTTAACCCAGTGGAGATGATTACTCTTTTCTGCATGTCATGAGGTTTCACTTAATTATATTCAAAACTTAGTTAAGAAATTAAATAGGATGTTTGGAAAGTCATTGTGCAGTTTTGTTATCATATTTTATTTAGTCTATTTCAAGCCAGCAACTGATAGCAGTGTTTAGAAACAAAATAAGAAGGATCCAGGTCTGTATTGATGCCAGCAGGGGTCACTTTCAACTTTTTTTTTTTTTTTTTTAAATAATTGTCACTCATATTTACCTCCTGTATTCTATATTGAAACATGTCTGTTAATAAATATACAAGTGCACAATGACTTTCCAAACACCCTGTACAACAACTTATGGCAACAAAATTACATTAAAATTTACACTATAGTTCAAAGTTTTATATTATCTAAATTTTATTTTATTTTCCTTAAAAAGAAACCTTAACTCTCTTGCCACAGGTATCATTTACTGCACATGGGACAAGGTTTTAGTATTTTACTTTCAAAGTTTTATTAACTACTATTTGTTTATATTCTACAAATAAGTATAGAACAAAATCTTAGCTAATAATCAATATGTGTTGTTGTTTTTATCTTAAGTTTATAAGACAATATTTTTAAAAATTTTAGATTTCCACTGTTGTTACTTGTGTGACACATTTTCTCTAGGTATCTTTTCATCTCTCTTTTATCTATTATCCCCCAAGAAACTATGAAATTAAACATAAATTACACACTATAAAATTGCTATATGTCAGATAAACCATTCTTTTTATAGCCTTATATTCTGTTCAGTTACAGAACTATTTATTAGAAAATAAGATACCTCCTGCAGCATCCACCTTTTACATCTTTTTCAAGACTTTTTAATAGATTTATCTTGGTTAATTATACATTACCTATAATCAGTAGAAAGTTAAGGTTTTCATCTGTCTAATGATATATTTATGTTCTGAATTGATAAGTGTCAATTTCCATGGGAGTCACAATGGTTTACTTGGATGAATGTTCAACAGCTCTTGTTGCATAGTTAGAAAGCCAGACAAATTGTAATTGTTAAAAGAACTGGTCTACTTTTTGCATGTTTGTAGTCTGTTCCTTGGTGCATTATATAATTAAGTAAAAATTTAATGTGCTGGTACTATTAGGATGAAAAAAGTAGGGTTAACTTCTTTAAAAAGCAACAATAACAAAAAATACTTGGTTGAGTACTTTAGTTCTTGTTTTTTATGTTTATTCTTTATTTGTTATTATGAACTAATTGTTTAATTAATGTAAAAACAGAAACCTCTTTAGGTTAGATTAGGCAAAATAATGTAATAAAATTATTTCACAGGATACATATGCAAGCAGCTCTTGAGTAATGTAATTCAATTGTTATGCGAGTTGCATGTTCCCCAAGTAATTTATATATTGTATGGTGCAAACTGTAGTTACACATGGTTTAAATGGCAATCAAAAGGCTTAGGACAAACAAAGGTTTCATGCTGGGTTTGGAGCCATTCTAGAAAGAAAAGGAGGGTAATTTAAATTCATTTCAATTTATTTTGGGATGGTCACAACGACAATCAAACTGACCAATCTTGTATGGAGATAGGGTAGATTAAAGAACAGATAAAATGAGAAGTTGTATTGCAGGAACATTTGTAATGTATTTAGGTTTTAGAGATTACACAATTGAAATTTGGAATTTTTGAAGTGAAGAAAAGTTTTTAATTTTGATGTGAAAATCACTGCACAAAGACTATTCAAAACAAATACTTGGTATATTCAAGGGCAAATATTTTTAGTTTATTAACAATACTTAATGTTTTTTGCACGTGAATTTTACAAAGATGTATACACTATATTAAAATTTAATAGTATTAGATGTATAAACACAGTACAAAAAGGTCATGTGGTTGATCAGATCTATCAAGCTTATTATTTATCTTGTCTGTTTTGTCTCTGTAACTTGAATTCTTCTACATGTACTTTCTACTTTATATTATAAATAGAAAGTTGGTAAATATTTCTGTTTACACATTCTTAGGATATTTTCAGAGAAAGGAGACTAGGTTTTTTAATCTGTTGATAAAAGCCATTACTACTTTCAACACAAAAAGTCTTGATTTCTTGGCTAATTATATTTGTTAAAACTAGATGTTTGACCAATAGAACACAGTTCAACACACCATGTCCTAACAGGTATTTTAAAATGGGTGTGAACAATTCCATACAGAACTGGTTAAACTGCTCTCAACGTTGTTTCTACTTTTGTCTCAGTTACCACTTTAGTGTTTTTTCTTACATAAATGTTTTAGTTACAGTTGAATTGCATTTAGGTTTAATTTTATATTTTATTTAATTGTGTTATTAAAATACAGACCATCTCATTGGTTCATTAGGGCAGTAAATGTGCAATTCTTCTAGTGGCTAAAATTTTTCAACTCGTGATACTGTAATATTGGCTGCTGATGTCTGTAGATATGTGTCATGTTGGAAAAATAAAGATGCTAACACAGAAGGGAAATAAAACGTTAAAAATAAATTATGTGAAGAGATAAAAACATGCAATTAAAAATGATCTAAAAATGTTTTTCAAGATTTAACTAAAATTAAAGATTTACTTTTTTAAACATTGTTATATTACATGCAGCAACTTTAATATATGCTATTGAAGCAGGAATTACTATGGATACTGGCACCAGATTTGCCCTCCAATAAGCCCTTGTTAAAGGATTTAGTGTACTTATTCCAGTTATGGGGTCTTGATAGTGGGTGATATGTTAGAGAAAATATAATATAAACATTTACCTAAAAACAACTAATGTACTCATTTAGAAAGTTCT
This sequence comes from Carcinoscorpius rotundicauda, assembly GCA_011833715.1. Classification (NCBI taxonomy): domain Eukaryota; kingdom Metazoa; phylum Arthropoda; class Merostomata; order Xiphosura; family Limulidae; genus Carcinoscorpius; species Carcinoscorpius rotundicauda. The sequence continues at coordinate 36,795,157 of CM022393.1, forward strand.
AGAAATTGTGCAAATGAAATCTGAAAGTAGGATAGACATATGTACTTTTACATTTAACATGAAATTTGCTTTACATTTGAACAATTCAGAGTCTAAATATAGATAACTACTATAAATTTTTATTCAAAATAGTTGTTAAAAATAATCTGTTATGGTACACAAAATATTATGTTTAACAAAATCTTGCATTTTTTTTTTTATAAAGATGCATTAAGATAGCTTTACAGTTAACATAAATATTGTTGTAATGTGTATCATTTCCCATTCAACCCATGCTCATTGGGTACTGTTCTGTCATTATGTTTTGTGTATCTTCACAAAATTTAACAGGCTTTCAGTAAATGTACGCAAACATCAGGTTTTTTATTCAACTACTTGTGCTGAATATTTATCCATGAATGTGTGAGTGATTATCACTAAGTGTAAAGTGTTTTTCATGCCATGATTAAAAATACTTTTCATCTATCATATATTTTAATTTGTGTAATCTCTCAAAACCTCCTAAATAAATATCGAACATTATTTTTCAGGGAAATTTTATATTGAATATGTTATTTCCTTTATCCCAACTCTATACAGACTTTGTTGACCAACCTTGCAACAATCATAAATTTTAAGTTATGGTCTTTTACTTTCTAAAATAACTAACAGAAAAGTAGTTATTTATCCTAAATAGCTTAAGGCTCATATCAGTTTACATCTGTTCCTACTTAATTTAAATTTTTAGTGATCTTTAATTTGTTTATCAATAAATCCCCACTACACAAGGTATAAATTGCTCAGTGAACATGCAGTTTGTATTACTGTATCGAGTTACACAATGCATAAGCTGGTTGCAAGCATACAGTGTCCAATAACTAATTTTTGTTTTAGTTACTTGTATAATAATTAAAAAAGAATATAAATGAAAAACAAGGAATGAAACTTAATCCTACTTTATTTTTTCATAATGACTGTACTAGTGCACTAATTTTTTTTTATTTAAATAATGCATCTAAGAACATGAAATAACATGCACACAGCAAACAATTTCCCATAATTTTTCAAATTTAAATGGCATCCTAACTAGGACAATAGACTTGAATTATTTTCCTTTTTGCTGAATCTCAATCCCATGAGATGAATTTTCAAGATGGAGATAAAATCAATCAAACTCTACACTGAAAATAATTTAACATCATATGTCGTTTGATAGATTAAAACTTTGCCTTCTTTGTTGATTATAACATTTCCACATGGCTAGAGAGCTCAGTTCGAGATTTGAGGGTCAAGGGTTCAAATTCCTGTTCCACAAAACATGCTGGGCAGTAAATGGTGATGACTAGCTCCCTTCCCTCTAGTATTTCATTGCTAAACTAAGGATGGCTTGGACAAATAATTCTTGTGTAGCTTTGTGTGAAATACTAAAATAAACAATTATTGGTTATAAATGATACAGTATAAAATGTTGCAGTTTGTTCAAAAGAGGATGTGGCTTGTGGGCATGGCAGACGGGTGTGATGCTCTGTTTTATGATTCAGTAAATAAATGGGATTGGAGGCTTTAAAATTATTTTGTTTTAGTAATCTTTACATTATAATGAATAATTTATATTAAATTCTGTGTTTCAGTGAGGAGCTGTAAATTAGATAAGGGGGGGGGAGACCTATAGAACAAAGGTAACAAATCTTATACTACAGGATTTTGAGGATATTTTTTGAATGTCTCCAAATAAGATTGAGAAATTAAAACCTGTATTAAGATTTTATTTATTAATTGTTTTGTTTCCAAGTTTATTCATGTATGTTGATAATAAAGTAGTTTAATTAAATTTTTAATGTAAATCTTGGAATGGTCTTGATGTTGCAAGGGGATTAAGCTACATTTAATGATTGTAACTTATGCATCATATTAAAGTATGACATTAGATGAAGTGGTTAGTTATATGCATGTATACTTGAACAACCAAAAGCTATGAATTTATATTTTAAATATTGCAAAAATAGTATTTACTAAAGGAGATTGTTGAATTGGAATTTATAATAATGAGTTTCATTAAGAATTTTGGTAAAATGTATTTTATATTTTCAAAATTTCTTTGTGGATAAAAATAAGTGGAAACTTTAATACAGAAGAAAGTAAAACAAAATGTATCATACTTTTGCTGATCAAGTATGAATATTAATGACTAATTTTGTGTTTTTCTTCACCTTCACAGGGTGTACGAAAGAGTGCTATTGGCCAGAGAATTATAGCAATTCTTCCATATATTAAACAGGAAATTCCAATCATGATTGTGTTCAGAGCTTTGGGTTTTGTGGCAGACCGAGACATTCTTGAACACATCATCTATGATTTTGATGATCCAGAAATGATGGAAATGGTACTTTTCATTTGCAGTTATTTAAGTGTTTTGAATTGTTGAAATTAACTGTCATACTATTAGTAAATAGTGTTTTCACCTCGACAGAATAGAACAGAGATATTTAGGGGTATCTAGTTTGCAAATAACAGTAATCCAGTTGATAAGTAATAGTTCAAATGAAATTTGAGTGAGAAATATGATGAAAATGAAGATTGAACCTCTGTTATATCATTCAGAAAGAGGTGGATAAAGGGGTCGGATTGTGAGTTGGAGAGTGTTTGTAAAGAAAAAGTATGGATGTTGATAGATTGTTCCACCTTCAGTATTTTAGATTAATTCTCACTTATGGATATGTGCTACTACTGATTGAATTTGCATTAAATTAATCTAGTTTTAGTGGCATTTTGTCACTGCATCTGTGATTAAACAGATTTTATCTACACTTATCGAGACTTGCATGAACCATGAGGTCAGTAAGATATTTTTTCATTACACAACAGTTTTATTATTGTCCTGGTAGGACATGTACTTCACAAAAAGAATTACTCTAGTAACTGGGTTGTAGATATACCTGTTCATAGTGTTCTAGTTAATAAGTATGCCATTTTCTCTGTTACTAGTATTTAATGTACTAGAAAAGTGTATACAAGATACATAATAGTCTTTGTATCAATTTGAAAATTACAATTAATGTTATATGGGCCTACTAGTATACCAAATTTCATCAAAATCAGAAGGTGTCAAGTTGAAAGTGATTGAAATGTCTCATTCAGAAGATGAAGTACAAATAGTTGTATGGTGAGTGGAGTTAAATGGTAGATGTAGAAAGGTAGAATAAATAAAAAGCACATTTTTTAAAGAATTCACAATGTGTATACAAATATTTATACACAATAGCAACAAAATATTTTATAAGATTTTTAAACTTTTAACACAGTTTGGCAGTGTGGTAAATATGATCACTTTCTTTTTTTAATAAATCTTACATACCCAATATTTTTGTTTTTTTTTATGGCACAGGTGAAACCATCTCTGGATGAAGCTTTTGTAATTCAGGAGCAGAATGTAGCTCTAAATTTCATTGGATCTAGAGGTGCTAGACCAGGCGTCACTAAAGAGAAACGGATTAAGTATGCCCGAGAAATTCTTCAGAAGGAAATGTTACCTCATGTTGGAGTCAGCGATTTTTGTGAAACTAAGAAAGCGTATTTTTTGGGGTACGAAAATATTCTTAATTACACATTTTGAGATGATCATCACTTTTTTGCATTCAATAGGAAAAATAAATTTGGAATAGTTAATATACATTACACTTTTGTGATCTTGAGCATTTTGTTCATATTTTGTCCATGGGTAACCCTCATGCTATAGCAGTGGTTCTTAAGCTGGGTTCAATCAAACACCAGAGATTTGGTGAGTCAGTCTCAGGGGTTTGGCAGAGTTCAAGACAAAACACTGTGTGTGTGTTGCTTTCACCACACTCATAGATTTCTGATGTCATGCTCTACTTGGTCATCATTGGCTGGGGCTGATCACGTCACATCAATTGGCCTTAATATTTGTACTGCAGGGAACTTTGTGTACTAAGTAGTCAACTTGTGGGTGTAGTAATCATGCATTTGTGATTTTTTCCCTTATCATTCAATCCCTTCATATTAACGATGTCGAGCAAAAACAGAAAGTGGTCAGATGAATACATACTATATGGATTCATGTGTATAATGGAACATGACGGGAGTCAGCGTTCTCAATGCATGATTAAGTTGTGTACTTGATTGCAAAGCAGGGCAAACCACATACCATTGGTGAAGCACTCGTAAAACCAGCTGCTTTGGGTCAATTGGCTGGTCCACTTTGGCAAGAGACAACCAAGTACTAGTATTGGAAGTTCTCAACGGGTATTGTGGACATTGTGTGTTATGCTGGTGTTTGGGTATAGTGCTCACGAAACCCTGGCGTTGCTGCATTGTCCTTGCATGACTTTGTAGTGCATTCCCTTGTAGGGCTCCATGGTGGGTGGGGTCAGTGGGTACTGAAATTTTTCCTTTTTCCTATGGATCTTCCAAAAAATTTAAATATAATTGTGAACAAACAGTCAATTGGTTAGTGAACATGTCTTGAAGACTCTGAACAACAATCTTCAACATCAGTAACACGTGTACCTCATTTTTTTATATTACATTCTTTTTCGGAAAAACCTTTAGGGCAAATGTCCCCTTTTTTTATTCAAAAGGGACTAGAGGGACTTGCTGGCTCTCCAAGGTCAGTAAAGAAGCTTCATTCTGGAGACATTGGTTGAAATATCCACATCCCAACACAGTGAACTCCTCTTGAATTCAAAAGCAATTGGGGATATACCTATTGAGGTTACATCTCGTGCTACTTTGAATTCATCATGAGAAGTTATTGTTGAGAGGGATTTGAAGAACGTCCCCGAGTCAGATTCTCGCTGGTTTCTTCACTCAAGGAGTTTCTGCAGTGAGGTGCATCTCCAATTGCAAGGATGGAGTAACACTGCTAACAGATATCCTGCACCTGCCACCATCAAAGCAGGTTATCTAAATTGCAGGGTATGGCTGTGCATTCCAAACCCTCTCTGATGTTTGGTCAAAGTCAGAGGTTCGACCACTCAAAGACGTCATGTCGTGGTTCCTTGACTTGTGCTCATTGTGGTGGCAAGGACCATGATGCCTATGATTTCGACACGTACCCACATTGTGTCAACTATAATGGTTCTCACCCTTCTTTCTTTCATTCTTGCCCTAAATGGTTGGAGGAAAAAGAGGTGCAGCATTTAAAAATGACTCATAACGTTAGTTATCCTGAGGCTCAGAAATTGCTGTCTGCCACTTGATCTCGGACATATGCTGCTGCACTTCGCTCCCCCACTACAGTGAGAGTGCAGACAGATCTCTCTTTGCATCCAAAAGAATCGTTTTCAAAACAAATGAAAAGCCTTTTGACCTCCATGGTTAAAAAGGTTGATGAATCAACTTCTACACTCATTTCTGTTCCTCTCATACTTTCCAACAAATCCCAAGATCCATATCCTTTGGTTTCAAATACAGGCATTTCTTCACATTTTTTTCTCCCTCCCAAGATGCACAACAATCATTCGTTCTCGTCCTCAGTCACTGGAATCCTTTTCCAACAACAAAGATCTTCCCAATTGACCCAGGTCAGGATCCATGGAGGTTGATAGACATCCTCTGAATAAGGACAGTAAGAAAAAAAGATGTGGTCATAAACAGAAAGGTTCTCCAGCCACTTTGCCAACTTCGTTAAAAATGGCCACCTTGATACAATGCAACTGTCGAGGTTTACATTCTAATCTGGATGACATCAAAACACTGATTGCTTCCTACCATCTTGTATGTCTTTCTTTACAAGAAACATTTCTGAAATACAGAAATGACAGGCTGTGTGATGGATGAGTAAGTGGAGGGGTAGGATTGTTGGTTGATCAGCATGTGCCCAACCTGCCTTGCCACTCAACACACCCTTGGAGGCTGTAGCCATCTGTGTTTCCTCGGGTCATACCATCACTGTTTGTTCTCTGTACCTGTCCCCTGGAGATACATATGATCAATCAGACGTTGATGCTCTTGTTGAAAGTTGCCATCTCCCTTTCTAATCCTGGGGGACTTTAATGGGCATCATCCCCTTTGGGGGTTGCTCTGTAGAGCATATGCTCTCTGATAACAACCTTTCTCTTTTCAATACTGGTTCTTTCACTTATTTTGACACACCTAGTCAGTCCTTTACTGCTATTGATCTCTCAGTTTGGTCCCCTTTATTATTCTCCCATTTTATATGGAGGGTTGACATTAATCCACTAAGCAGTGATCATTTCCCTATACTTTTGAGAGAGACTTCCCATGGTCAGTGCTACTTTACCTGCGTGCCCTGGTGGAAACTGGATCAGGCAGACTGGTCCATTTTCACTGCTCTTGCAGAACTTTATCCTGCCATCGTCTGTCAGCCATCAATAGACAACTGTGTGGCAGTGGTAACTGACTGTATTATACAAGCAGCTGTTCAGTATATTTCTGAATCCTTGACACGTTTTCCTCTACATCCTCGTCCATGGTGAAATCCTGCCTACCACATGGCATGGAAGGCTCAGAAATGGTCTTGGGATACTGTCCATAGATATCCTACACTTTCAAACTGCATTGCTTTCCAACGGACCAGTGGACATGCTACGTGGGTGAGACATCAAAGCCAGAAGGAATCTTGGATCAAGTTCACAACTCGCATATCTTTTACTGCCAGTTCCAAGGTCATGTGGGACAGGGTTCGAAATGTCAGCGGGCACTACAATTCTCTCTCACTCTTGATCTTACTCTCTGATGGCCAATAGGTAGCTGATGTCCAGAGCATCATTGATACTCTAGGTGAAAGCATTTGCTGGGTTTCTTGTACTTTTACTTGTTCCTCCACCTTCTTGGCGCATCATCGGTTTGGTAGAACATCTGTTGGACTTGATGATGTACACATGCTATCCTATCTCTCTCCTGATTTGCCTTAAAACATCAATCAGAGAAGCCTTTGTCAAACAAGATCTTGTATCAATATTTTTTGACATTGAGAAGGCTTATGACACAACATGGAGGTATGGCATTTTGTGAGACCTCCAAGTATATGGGTTACGTGGCCATTTACTCATGTTTATAAAAATTTTTTTAATGGACAGGAGATTCCAAGTTCTTATGGGTTTAACACATTCCCTTTGTTTTCTACAGGAACTTGGGGTCCCTCAAGGCTGTGTATTGAGTGTCACTTTTCAGTATAAAGATAAATGCCATCACTAAACAACTCCCTCTCACTGTTGCGAATGGGCTGTATGTTGACAACTTTAACATCTCATGTCAGTTGTCAAACATGAGATATATTGAGTGGCATCTACAAACTGCCCTCAATCATGTACAGAAGTGGACTCCGGTGAACGGCTTTAATTTCTGTCACTCTAAAACCGTATGCATGCACCCTGATCTTGAACTTCATATCAGTGAAGTTTTGCTGCAAGCGGTCCCAGAGACCAAGTTTTTGGGGCTTATCTTTGATCGTAAACTGACCTTTATACAACACTTAAAGCAGCTTCGAGTCAAATGCACAAGAGCACCGAACATCCTCCCTCTCCTCTCTTCTACCAGTTGGGGGGCAGATCGATGTTCAATGTTAAAGGAATATTGTGCTCTTATTCGATCGAAACTCGACTATGGATCAATGGTCTATGGTTCTGCCAGACCCTCGGCCTTAAAGATGCTGGACCCCATTCATCACCAAGGACTTCAACTCTGCACAGGGGCTTTCTGTAATTCTCCAGTTCAAAGCATATACATTGAATCTCATGAACCTTCTCTACACTTTCGCCGTTTGCAACTATCTTTACAATATACTTCGAGACTTCGTTCCTTACCAAAACATCTCACCTGGGAATGTGTTTTCCTTCCTCAGTGGAACAGCCGATCTGTCATTGCTCCATTTGGCCTTCACATTTTGGTGCAATTGGATGAATTGGGTCTGTCCTTGGATAACATTGCAGATTCCACAGGTCGGCCCATCCCACCATGGCTTATTACAGCCCCCAAATGTGACTTTTCTTTCAGACACCTAAAAATGGCAGATACTCCAGATTTGAAGTATCGTCTTTTATTCAATGAATATCTTTCAAACAATCATTCAGTTCCCATTTATACAGACGGTTTCAAATCAGGAAATTCAGTGGGCTCTGCTGTGGTTTGCTGTGGTTCAGTAGTTGTGCACAGAATCCCCTCTACAGCTTCTGTGTTCACTGCTGAACTGTATGCCATATCTCTTCCCCTGGATCATATTGCACCTGAGCAGTACTTCAACTGCACTATTTATACTGATTCTCTTATTTCTATACTTGCCTTGGAATAGCTACACGTTGGCTTTCATTCTATTCTTGCTGATATTCAAAACCGACTGGCCCATTTTTCATTAACAGCTACTTCAATCCAGTTTTTCTGGATACCTGGCTATGTTGGTATTTGCGGGAACAAGCTTGCAGACATGGCAGCTGAATCTGTCTGCTCCAGCACCTTCACTCCATGCCTATTTCATACTGTTGGACTGTTGTCTTGTCTTCAAGGCTCGGCTCTGTGGCAGCTGGCAGCCCACTTGGAGTGAGCAATGTGACAACAAACTTTTTCAAATCAAACCCAAAATTGGAGTTTGGCCATCTCGGTTCTGTAAAGATTGGAAGGAGGAAGTTGTTCTAACTAGGCTTCACGTTGGTCGCAGTTTTTTAACTCATCGTTTTCTTTTATTTGGAACTGATGCACCAACGTGTAGTTTGTGTGACACTCAAATCGCTATCAGCCACATTTTGCTTTCTTGCCATTGTTACAGTTCTCAACGATGGCAATATTTTAAACATTTTTTCCCAGGGTCAATCTGTAACATTGGACAGAGTTATTGGTGATGGTGATTCTGTCCATCTTGATAACGTTTTAATTTTTTCATGGCCATTAATCTTTTTAATCTCATTTAAATGTTGCATATTTATTCATGAAACCTTTTTAATTGTGGCTCCTATTTTACAGTTTTAATCTCTCTCATTCAATTTGACATTGGACAATGGCCAGAACATTAAATAACTCGACACCAGGACTGGAAAGGCCAACTTTAGGTGACTGACGCTACTGTTTGAACTACTTGTTAGTCGTCTTGGCGAGTTATTATACTTTCGCTGCATATCATTTCACACTCTTACAACTTTACCTTTGAGTACTGGCCATATTGACTCATAACCCGGAACCAGGACTGGAAAGACCAACTTCAGGTGAACGATGGTGTTTTTATACTTATCTGTTAGTCTTCCTGGAAGGTTATGATCATTACCATTCTGTTACAGGTAGTCCTTTACAACTTTGTTGACTGGATGTCAACATTGGTTTTTGCGCAATTTTATGTTTTAATTGTTGTTTTGTTTTTATCTTCAATTACTTTTACAGATATTACTCCATTTACTTGACTTTTATCCTTTTACTGGACATTTGGCTACTCATTATTGCGATTTTGCTGAGTTTCTTTTAAAACTTCTATTCTTTTACATTTTGATACTGGCTGCTATGACACACAACCCAGAACCAGGACTGGAGAGGCCAGTGGTTCTTGAACTTATCTGTTTGTCTTCCTGGTGGGTTATGATCATTACCATTTTGCTAGAGTAAATACCTTGCAACTTCTTATACTCTGCTTTCTCTCTTAATGTTGTAGACTAGGTGTCAACATTGGTTTTATACTTTTGTTTTACCTTCATTTCCTTTTATGTCTTTTACTACATTTACTTTATTTTTACATTTTTACTGGATGTTTGGTGCAGATAACCTCATTGCTTCGTGCGATAAAACACTAAATCAATCAATCAATAAACCTTTTTACCGGACGTTTGCCGCAGATAGCCTAGTTGCTTTGTGGTATAAAACACAATCAACCGACCAACCAACTACATTGATTTACAGTAAATATTCATTGAGTTTTGTTTTTGTGTGAAATTCATGTTTTGTTGGTTTTGTTCTTTGAACACAGTAATATTGTGTGCAACTTATGCATGGTTCATTTTGTGCACTAATAATATATCTACTCGTGTTTTTAATTTAAAAAACTCGTTTTTTTTGCCAATTACGAGAAGTTCAGTGAATGCAAGTACAAAAGTTCTGGGGTTCAGTACCTGTAACATGGTTAAGAACCACTGTGCTATAGGCTCGATTTTTGACAAAATTCTTTATCCCCGAGTGACCATCGGAGGCTCCATGCATAAACTTTTGGTGTGTTTTGTGTATCTTCATAATATTTAGAAGCTTTTATTAAGCATTACAAGCCTTTTGTAGACAAAAAAGTAAGAACTTTTAATGACATTTAAAAATTTGTTTGAATGTTCTTTCAGTCAATTTGACCTTGTGACCACCATAAAACAAAATATGAAATATATCTTAATTCTTTTTTTCCTCCTTTTAGGATAATAGCAAATTGTAACAGAAAACTACATTGTTTATCAAAAAAAGCGTGAATTTTGTGATAATATACATGTGTTTATGCATAGTTTTATTTACTATTCGACCATGGCCTACCTGCCACACAAGCACTAAATCATTTGGTGAATGTGCAGTCATGTAACTGTATTGAATTATATAAGGCATGAGCTGTGTGAAGCATTTTCTTTTCATTATCTTGTCTAATAAGTTTCTGATCTTTATATTTTAGTTTTTTTTATAATAATAATGAATACCTATGAAATGTAATTTTGTAAGTTCCGAGGTATCTTGTTTTTATGCTCTCAACTGTCAATGAAACTTAAGTCTGTTTTTTTAATACTATTGATAATACTACTGTAAATTATTTAAATAATGTATATAAGAACACAGAATAATAACACATAAAAAGCAAACATTGTTTTATAACATTCGTAACTTCTCTGACTTTCTAACTTCTAGTAAAAGCAATTAAAAATTCAGCTAATTTCATTTACGCTGCCCAGGGAAGTGAAATAGACAATTTTTAGTACATTAAACAGTGTAATATAATGTCATTTAATAGATTAATAGCTTTCTGTTGGATGTAAGTGATATAGTGTGAGATGTAAGAGAACTTAGCAGTTTCTGGAAGAAAGAGATGTGACAGTTTAGTGTGGCAAATGGGTGTGATTTTCTAGGTTACGACTCCATGAACAAAAATGGTTGAAATTTATAAAAATTGTTTTGCCAGAGTAATATCTATATTATAAAAAATAATTTGTTAAATTTTGTACTTATTGAAGGGGTGGTAAATTAGTTTGACAAGATGGAAGATGTAGAGAGTAAATGTCACAATTGTCAAAGTAAGGAAGATTGAAGACTTTTTAAAAAAAATGCATTTCCTTATAAACTTAACAAAAATCATACCAGGATTTGATGTATTATTTATGTTGATCTGACATGGCTATGTAGGTTAAGTTATTTGATTTGTAACCTGAGGGTCACAGGTTTGAATTTCCGTTGCACCAAACATGCTTGCCCTTTCAGGCATGGGGGTGTTATAATGTTACAGTCAATCTCACTATTTATTGGTAAAAGAGTAACCCAAGAGTTAGTGGTGGATGGTGATGACTAGCTATCTTCCCTCTTGTCTTACACTGCTAAGTGAGGGATGGCTAGTGCAGATAGCACTTGTAGCTTTTTGTGAAATTTAAAAACAATTATCTATGTTGTGAATGCTAATGAAATAATTTGGAGCATATGTAGCTCGTGTTACTCTATCAAATTACATTACATATGTACTGTTCACATGCATGCCTTGTGAAACATTTTTGTTATATTAATATTTATTTTACTTGATATAATCTTAACTTACCTAAAAAGATCCCTATTGTCATATTTTAGTTACTTTTATAATAATAAAAATGTACACATGAAAAACAACAATGTACTACATAATTTTTGTTTTTCCTATTGGTTTTTAAGGAGACGGAAGCCTACTATTTTATTATATTGGTACTGATGTACTTGATTTTTAATTAAACCTTTTTACACGGTATCCTTCACTGTGCATGACACAGTTTGTGTCTTTCATGCAAAATTTTATTAAACTTTTTGTTTTTTATACCAACTGAAATAGAGTACGATTTTAGCTAATAATTCATATTTTAATAGTGTATAAGTTCAAAATTTTTATTTCTGCGGGGCTAAATTTTGAACTTCCTCCACTGTAACTCACTTTCTTTTGCATGTAATCTTCCTTAATTTATTTACCACCTGTCAAAAAAGTACAAAATTAAATGTAAATTACTTTCTATAAAATTGCCATCACTCAGATAAAAACCACATTTATTCTGGTCTTGAACGTTTAGTTAGAGCTGTTAAATTGAAAATTGGTCCCCTCCTGTCACATCCTCTTTCATAATTCTGTGGTAGTTCTTTCTTTCATTTATTATATATTACCTATAACCAATAGAAAATAAAGGTTTTTATATATGTAAAGTGTCATGTAATGTTATATTGTAAACACTTAAATTGATAAGTATCAACATTGTTCCCATGTTAGAGTTAATGATTAGCTTGAATTTCTAACTTTTGTTGCAAAGTTAAAAAAACAAATATTTTGAGTGGTAGGGGAATTTGCCAAAGCTTTGCATCTTATTAGTTTGTATTGTTTGGAATGGTAATTAAATAAAAATAATTTATTACAATGCTACGAGTAGTACAGAAAATAGGGTTAACTCTGACAGTTAAGAGCAAGGAACATGAAGATTGAATAAGAATTTTAATTTTTGTTTTTCTTGTTTATTCTTTGTGTAATTATTTATAAAAGGAACTAAAATGTTAAAATAGATTTTTTTGGTTAGTTAAAATTGAGTAAATGATAATATAATTAAAATGTTTCATGGGGCTTGCATATGAGCTGCTTGTACTAGTAGTAGTTTGTGGGTAATGTAATTCAATAGCATAATGCAAGATACACATGTTCTCAATGATTTTCAGCTGATGATGGCAAGAACAGTACAAAGTCTAGGTTCAAAGAGCATTAAAATGGCATTTAATTATAGATTTGTATGCTGTTATAAACAGTTATTTAAGGATAAATGAATGTAATTTTGTATCACTGTGAAATTCCAGAAAGAGAAAAAGGGTAATTTAGATTTGTTAATTATTTTTGTAGTTATGAGGGTGGTTAAATTGACTATGAAGTTTTGCTTAAAAAAGTTTTAAATATATTCAGAAAGTCTTAGGAATAACAAGAAATTTGAGAGTTTTGAAGTAAGGAAAAGTATTTGATTTTAACATGAAAATTACTTTTCACATGGGCTTTTCAAAACAAATACTTGTTATATTCATGGAAAAATCTTTTTTATTAGAAATACTTCACTAAAAATGATTTTTTTTGTGTTAAAGACTTGTAATGTTAACTGAAATACCATCTAATTTTGTGAAAATATACATTTTATTGAAAGTTACAAGTATTAATCTAAAAAGATTAAACAAGTACTAAGAGGTCACAGTCATATAGAGTTGCCCTATGTTTTGAAACTTGATAATGCACTAAAGAAGATAGAATAATACACAAAAAATACATTTTCTTCTAATGCAAAAGTTGTCTGTTTTGCTAGCTGTGCAAAAAGAGCCATTACAAATGTATCTAAGCTAGTCATTAAGTTTCTAAGAATGTTGCTTGTACTCTTGAGTGAAGTTGATGCTTATTTGTTCCAAACATTGTTATAAAACAGAGCATTTGATAGATAAAAACCTTAGCTTCCTTACTGTTACAGGTAATGTATAATTAAACAGAGAACAATTAATAAATCTTGAAAGAGAGGATGTGACAAGTTGGAGTGGTCTGATTTTCTATTCCATAGCTCTGTAACAAAAAAAAAAGGCTATAAATGTTGTGGTTTATCTGAGCAATGAAGGTTCTATATTTAAGTTACATTTTGTAGTTTTTAAAAGGTTTCAGATAAAATAGGGAAGACTATTCCTGGAGAAGACATGTCATGGTTGCCTGGGGCAGTAGGGTTCACTTAACTTTGAAAGTAACTGGCTAAAACTTTATTTCATGCTCAGGAAAGGTAACATACAGGGAAGTGTGAGAGAAGAATATGAACATGCTGATTTTTTTAAGTGTAACAATTTGTATTTGGACCTGAAAAAGACTTCAGTGTAGAAACTGAAATGTCATACTTTTTCATTCATTTTTTCTCAGTTTTTGAGTTTTTTTTCCTCTTTCTTTAACAGATATATGGTTCATAGGCTACTACTAGCAGCTCTTGGAAGAAGGGAACTTGATGATAGAGACCACTATGGAAATAAGAGGCTTGATTTGGCTGGTCCTTTGCTTGCTTTCCTTTTTCGTGGGTAAATAAACATGTATACATGTAGCACAAAAATCTGTGTACATCTGTTATCTAACTACTTGATTGCTGGGTCAATTTCAATCAGACTTTGAGATGGTAATCTGAATTAGGGGTATGTTTTATGGGGTTGATAATCTACTCTAAATTATTACTGTCATTTAGCTTTTATTATCATTGATATAAGTTGATAAATTTCATTCATTGGTGGTATCACATCCTTACACAAAATCAGAAAAAATTCTACAACACAGTAGATGAAATCTGTAGAGAAAAGGGCAAAATAAGCATTTTGTATATTTCAAACTGTTCTAGGACTTTTTATGGAGGAATGCAATGAAAAAGAAAGACCTCTACTATTGTAATAATGTGGTAAAGCCTCCCCTGAGACTTCCACTGAAATGTAAATTTACACTTAGGTCCCATAAATGACCTAGCTAAGAAGAAATAAATAATATGAAACCCAAGTCTCAAGGTTTCTCTTGGTGATGATGATGTAAACATTGAAATATGTAGAGTCCACATGTTTGAAGTGTTTTAAATTGTGTTACAGTTTTAATGTTGTATGTTAGTTATTTATTGTTTAAAATTTTATATTGTATTTTTATTTTCTCTGCCCTAATGCAATGCATTTAGCCAATTTGACTAATCTGGTAAGTGCTACAAAAAATACAAATTCTGGAATTTTTTTTATATTCTGAAATGTGTTAACCATTCTACCAGGCAGTTACACAATACTTGATTTTACAGCTAATAGATTTTTTTCATTCAGTGTTTTGTATTTGTGGTTGAACTTTGGACCTATCAGACTAGACACTGAAACTTTTTAAATTGTGGATCATATTATCAGCACACTTCTATTGAATTTTACAAACATGATTAAACTGTTATTGATTGCAAGAATTTTGTTTATTATATTCCTGGAGATGCCAACTATAATGATTTGAAAGTAACCATTATGAATATAAGCTCATACAGACAAATATTATGACTTGTTGCAACTCCCAAATTATTGTACATTACATAAGCCTATACAATAGTGATAAATTTTTCCACCAGGTATTGAAGGGGGTGAAAAGAAAATTTCTAGTGAGATACAAATAAATTGTGATAATAAATAAGACATAGTCCAAATGGCTACTTGCAATAATCATGTTTGTGCTTGAAATAATAAAAAAATATTTGTATCTCTTATGTCTACCAATAGTTTGAGTATGCTGTTTCTCCATACTGGGTATGTGGGGGAATTCATAGTTACATCATCAGTGCATGTCAGCCAATCAGCACTCATGTAGATGGGCATTTCTCATTTTCTAAACTGCATAGAAACACCAATGCAATCATTCATAAGATGGGAAAAAAAGAGGCCTTGTTCACCAGATTGTCTTGTTTCTGGCAAATCTAAAAGGACTATAATTGTGACTCAAAAATTTAGGAAAGAGTATAGTGCAAAATATTAGGTCATTGCATCAAAAGTCAGTGACAGTCATGCATTTTGTACAGTTTGTCATATTGATTTTTTCTGTGGCACATGGCGGGATAAACAAAATCGGCATCTCACCATCAAAAGGCTGAGGCAAAGACAAAAACAATGCAGATAATGACATTTATGAGTAAGAATTCAGAATATGAAAAAGAATTTCAAATGAATTTTTTTAAATTTATTTATTAAATATACAAAACAGTCATAAATGAGCAAACTATAGCAGTAATAAATAAGTTATAATAAAAAGCTTAGAGACATTGGTCAGGTTTAGTAGCTGCAAATGATAAAGGGTTTTGTCTACAATCATTATGCTCAGTCATTTAAAACAGTTGGCATCTCTGTATTCCATTTAAAATTTATGATTAGCTTATATTTTACATTTTAGTTAATTTTGTAACAGTAAACAAGAAACATTAAAAAATGAAGAATGTTTCTTGCTTCTGAAATCTTTTCTTCAAGATTTTGTTTTTGTATAACCAAATTAACAGAATATAACCATAATTAAACATGATAATGTCTCAATTTTTTTATCTAGTTTAAAATATGAAATATTTTTATACTTACAAACGAAAAAGGTGTAAAATAATTTTTATACCTGGTAAAGCAACGCTCCAACAGCAGCATATGAAGAAAATGACACCAAGTTGTTAAAACAGTCGTAAGTGTCAGTTAAGTGAAATCTCAGCTTTCTACTTGTTAGAAATAATACAATAGCAAAAGGAAATTTATGATAATGTTTGAAAGCAGGATGCTTTGCAGGAGCCTTTACATCATTACTTATATCCCTATAAAGCAAAATGTGAGAAATTTCACAAAAGGTATCAGACCAGATATGGGTAGCAGAAAATGTGTAAATGGGCAGTTTGAACTAAATAAATGACACGTGATATAGAAAGTGACCCTTGATAATTTGTTGACATGTATCATTTCAATATTGAAAAGCTAAGTTATATTAAAATTTGAACTATAAACTAGTTGATAATTAAATAATTTTACTTCTTTAACATGCAAATTTTGACCTCTAAGGTAACAGTATTAATGTTTTATCTTCCAAACTTTTTTTTATTTTGCACAAATACAATGTCAGGTTATTCAAGAACCTCACTAAAGAAGTCCGAATGTATGCTCAAAAGTTCATTGATAGAGGAAAAGACTTTAACTTAGAACTGGCCATAAAAACCAGGATTATCACTGATGGTTTACGATATTCTCTTGCCACTGGAAATTGGGGAGACCAGAAGAAAGCCCACCAAGCACGTGCTGGTGTGTCTCAGGTAACAAATTAGTTATCCTCTGTATTTCTTCAGAAGTAAAAACAAGTTGGTTGACCTGTTCTTTCAAACTAGTGGTGATGTGTTTTTGAAGTTTAGCTTTTTCTGTCCTAACCATAAAAGTAGAGTGAAAGGCAAAAATTTGCCGAAATCGCAATTAATAAAATATATTTTGTTGTCTTTTTGGTAAAAGCATACTAAATTATAATTTGTGGTCTTTGATTCTTTTACACTTGACCACAAAATTACGCTAGTTACTGAAATTGACCTCTTTAACCAGAATAAGTATTTGATATTCATTAAATATGACAAAAATGATTAAGAATTTTAGTTACATGTATTAATAGAAAAATGAAGAATCTCGAATTTAATGAATACATTAAAGCATTAATTTCTTAAAGGTAATGGTTGCAAGCATAATGAATTGATTGAATAATTCTTGTATTTTATATATATATAGCTCTTTAATGGCCATTTATCCACAAAAGGCACATGAAATGACAAAGTTGTATCTCAGAATATTTCATATCAGGCCTGGGATGAGCTGTATATTTCTCAGTTTTTCATAGCCTAATCAGTTTCCTTTTCTAGCCATATCTAAATCATATCTTAAAATTGCAATTTAGTTTTACATAAACCTTCAAATTTCTGTCAGTTTTTCTTTGTCAGGAAAAATATCTACTTAGTTACTACTTAGTCAGTTTTGTAAGTGATATTTTTTCACTCATTCATCTTTAACTGTCCCAGTGAATTTAAAACACTTATTTTTCAGTTTTCCTTTACAAAAAAATCTGGGGTAATTTCCTACTTGAACATATCAAGTTTATACTATAGAATGACATTGGTCTGAGCTGCAATTAAAACTGGCTAATCAACTAATATATATTTGTTATCTTGGACACACGCACGCACGCGCGTCACTCTTGGAATAAAGACAAACCTACAGTTTAAATTTCACACTTTAGTTGTCAAACAGTATTCTTGAGGTAATTGATATGAATTTTGAATAGCCTGAAACTGAGTTAAATATAGAAGTTTAATAAATATTTATGTACCGTAAATCCTCGTGTATAAGCCGCACCTGTGAACCTAAAATTTTGTTCAAAAGTTTGGGGTGCGGCTTACACAGTCTAAAAATTATATCTGTAAACTTCTCACTACATCCGGGGCTAAGGTACCTTTTAGAATGTGCAAATGCTAAAAATAATTTATTCAACAATAAGATGCTAGGAAATATTCAGTACTTGTACTCACGTCATGGGGTCATTAGTCGTGGTCACTGTCATGTGACATCTCCAACACTTGATTCCATTTGTCCGGTAGAATTGTATCGTCGTACGGATCGAAGTCCTTGGAATCGGAAGGTGGAGTTTCTTCTTCATGCTCCCATAAAACATCATCCTCTGTTCCATCCATTGCATTGCTGATGCAACATTTCTTGAAGGATTTTACAATTATTTCTGGTTTCAAATCCTTCCAGGCCTGCAGGATCCATTGACACACAGTAGCTAAAGAAGCAGCTTTGAGATTTCCACCACTAGTAACCTCGTGATCTCCAGATATCATCCACTCTTTCCACTTTGCTCGAAGTCTATCTTTGTAGGGTTTATTTAGTGAAAAATCGAGGGGCTGGAGAATTGATGTTAAACCACCAGGTATGACAGCAATGTCCATATTATTTTGTTGCAAACGTTGCTTCACACGTTCAACAAGATGAGACTTGAACTTGTCCCACACCAAGAGCGACCGTTTCTTCAGTAAGCCACCAGGACGTTTAGACCATACGTCATTAATCCACTTTAGACATCCTTCGTCATCCATCCAACCACACTCTTGTACATGGACAACGATGCCAGGAGGAAACTTTTCTTTTGAAGGAAATGTCTTCCTCTTGAAAATCACCATCGGCTAAACAAGCTAAAACTACGGTGAAGTGTTGCTTCTCATGTCCTGTTGATTTCACGCATATTTCTTTTTCTCCAACTTTGTTGACCGTCTTGTTCCCAACCATATCAAAAAACATTGGAGTTTCATCCATGTTCCCAATATTGCTGAGAGAGTAATTATGAAGCTTGTGATCTTTTATGATGAATTTTTGAAAAGAAATGACTTTACCTTCCAATTCTTTAGGTAGCTTTTGAGCAATTTTCGTTTGTTGATGTAAAACTAAATTGTTTCTTGTCATAACTCTGCTCAACCAACCACGAGACACTTTGAAATTTTGACTTAACTCACGATTTTTCTTGGACCACTTCATAGCCTCGATTTGAATGCTGTTCCTGGTGACAATGAAACCTGTATTCCTTCTTTCTGTTACCCAAGGAACTAAGGAAGTTTCTATTTTGGGCCATTGACATTGTTTTCCTCTTCTCGCACACTTTGATTATGGAATCATCTTCAAGCTATCTTGAGCTTTTTTCCACTCACGAACTTGCTTTTGGTTGATCCCAAAAACAGCAGCAGCATTTCGGTTGGTAGTTTCCAAAGCCACATTTACAACTTTCAATTTAAACGTGGCATTGTATTTTGCCCTTCTTAATGACATGGGTTACAAAATGCGCTGGCTGATTTGTTACATGCGTACCGTGGTTTGCTGAAGGTGTAACATTTTCTCCGCAAAGGTAAGAACACTCATTGGTCGATTGGCGCCTTGTCAGACAACTTGGACGGTAGACTTGGCAAATGACGCACATGACTAGTTTAAATTAAATGTGTTAAATAAATGATAAAACGTATGTGGGGATGGATAAAATTAGTGTGGCATGGCGGGTGCAGCTTATATACGCTGTATACCTGTAACCCAAAAAACAACCTTCAAAGTTTGGGATGCGGCCTATACATGGTGGCGGCTTATACATGAGGATTTACGGTATTTAATTTGATACTTAAAAGATTGATACACACGGATTTCTTTCATAACAGAAATATATTTTAATACACAAACAATGAAAAAATTTACACTAAGTTATTACAAATAATGATATATATAAAAAAGTTTTAAAAACTTGTAAAAAATATTGTCTTGTGTCTGCTCTGGAATTTTTTTTGTTATCAAGGATCCATAATGAGCAGATTAATGTAGATCCACTTCACTCAATTTGGAACTAGCTAGCTCTTCACTAATCACTGATGAATTTGTTATGATTGATGTGAATCCATGAAGTTAAATGGTTTGTTATGTTCAAAATCTACAAATGTTCCTGGTCAGATACCTGGAGTTGCTGATTAATAAGTGTTAATCACAGTTAAAGCTTTCAAGGTTTATAGTATACCAACCATAGCAAACTATTACTGTCTCTCAGCATATTGTTTTGGTTACACTTATTGGTGTTAACAGAGTTTTTAAAAATTTCATCCTGATTGATGATACACTAGTGTTTCCACACACACAGCTGATATTTACACTCTGGAATCTTGTACAATTTTAATAAATAGGTGGGAATACTGCAATACATATTTAATAGTATATGTTATCAATATTTTGAAATATAAATTTTACTTGAGTGTCAATATTAAAATAGATACATAATGGTAATTCAATCTCAATACAAATCTACATAATGTAAATTTTACACTGTAGTTGTTAAATGTTACTCTCAACATAAAGGCAACCTCAAGTATAATTTTAAATTTTTATTTAGAGCTTACATATTTATGAGTATTGATGTTGCTATATCCTGTTGATTTTGTTTAGAATTAAGAGTTGGAAATATCAAATTCTCTGAAATTTGTACTTGCTCCTCATCACCCCTACTCAGTACCATATAGTTCTCAATGATGATAGCTGTATTGCTCTTTAAGAAATATTGTGTAAAATTTGAGTTCTGAACTTTCCCAGGAAAGTTTTTTTGTACAGGTTGAGAACTACCAAACAATAGAACCAGCTGTTATATTGGTTTGGTTTTGTCTGGTTGCATCTGCAGCTTGGTAAAGAAATAAAGCTGAAGTAGAATATGAAAGTTTTGTTAAACTTGGAAAATGTACTGAGTTATTTAAAACCAGAACAGATAAAGAAATGCAGAAATTTTAACTAAATTCCATTGAAAAAGCAATGGTATATGAAAAGTTAATATAAAATTTTTGAAGTTGACCAGAAATCTAATATTTATAAAGGAAACTAAATTGCAACATTATCTTTAGGAGTTAAAGCAGGCAGAAGTATAAACAAAAATGTACATGGAGAAATTGGACCAATTCGTTCTCTTACTGAAATGCAGAATAATTTTAACTGTCTTGCCACTGGCATCTTCTATGCATGTGATGAAATTTTAATGAGTTACCTTTAAATTTTAAATTACTTTCATTATGATATGTGAATAAATCAGACATAAAAGTGCAACTAATAAAACAAATTTTAATAGTATACAATTTTAAATTTTTATAAGGCATTATTTTAAAAAAATCCTGAATTTCTGCCAGTGGGAGAATTGTATTTTTTCTCTCAATGTTTCCTTTTCTCTAATTTATTTAAATCTCTAAGAAATATGAAATTTAACATAATTTGATCATTAAAATGAGCATTGAT
The DNA here is from genome assembly GCA_011833715.1 of Carcinoscorpius rotundicauda. Classification (NCBI taxonomy): domain Eukaryota; kingdom Metazoa; phylum Arthropoda; class Merostomata; order Xiphosura; family Limulidae; genus Carcinoscorpius; species Carcinoscorpius rotundicauda. The sequence continues at coordinate 36,816,634 of CM022393.1, forward strand.
AAGGCAAAGAATAATTTTCGTATTCTTCAATGTTTGGTTGCAGAGCCCTAAGATAGGAAAACATTCCTTGTCATTCCATGCTCTTATTTTTTTGTTCAGAAATTCTAAATAGTTCTTTCTTGTGCTCAACACTATATTATTTTTAACCATTAGAAAGTCTGTTTTAATCTGTTAATTTCCAACAGAAAAAAAAATTCAGTTTTGCTTCCAGTTCTAGCTGCAATTCCATACTAACACATTTAAGGGATTAGTTGAATTTCTAACAGCTTTTGTCATATAGTTAGAAAAGTGAGAAAAATTTATAGTTATGGAGCATTTTACTTTTGGATGTTATTCTGTGTTTTGTAGAGCATAATTTGAGAATTTATGCAGGGGTACCACTAACAAAAAAAAAAAAAAAAAAAGAGTAGGGGTGTCATTAAAAATCAACAGCAAAAAAGAAAAAAGCCACGTGAGTGCTTGTTTTTCATGTGGGTTCTTTATTTGTTATTATAAAACTAGCTAAGAAGTAAAAATCAAACACTTTTAGGTTAGATAAGTCAAATAATTTTTCATGAGGTATGCTCATGAGTAGTTCATGCATGATGTAATTTGATACCATTTATGTGACTACAACTTGTACAGCGTAATTATTAGACACATATTAGAGGACAGTGAAACAATAAATGGTAAGGCCACAAAAATTGAAATTTGTGTCTGTTAACACACAGACCATATTTTCTATTTTCGCTCTACAATCCAATCAAAAATTAGATTTTGATGAAACTAGATGGACGTGTAGAATGCATAAAAATTCAGTGTCTGCTGATAACAACAGAAAGTCACATTTTTCTGTTTTTTTTAGAGCCAAACATACTGTGTGCCAGAGGTATATTCTCAACTGAGTGACCTTCTAGTATTTTTTCATAGTTATAAGTTAATTAAATTGATCAAACTTGCTTGCAGTTGTAGTAGAGAAAATGCGAGATAAAGCTGAAAAAAAATTAGTTAAGAGGTTTATTCGAGTTTACTAAAATGAAGTTTGATACAACAAGTATTTTTAATTTTAATATGAAAATCACTTTGCACTTGTAAAAATAAAGACTATATTCACAAACATATTTTTAGTAAAAAATGTACTTCATTAAAAAAAAAAAAATTTGTAGTGATGTATTTTTACTAAAGATTTGTTATGAACTCAGTCTGTGTTACTGACCTTATGGTGAGAGAGTTTATCCACACCTAAAATTCATAAACTGAACATCACCTAGAAGACAGTGGCATTTATAAACTATCTGGATTTTGATTAATTTTCCTTGTGAATATACGAGTAATGAGTTTATCCTTGAAGATATTTTGATTTCAGTGAAGTTCAAATACAATTAAAATGTGGATATTGTGATTTTGATATGGAATCTTTATATTAGCATTTACTCATTGTTTTTTGTACTTTGTGAAGAGGTAAAGTGTTGTATGTTAAACCAACTTGGAACCTCATCATAAGGTCGCAGTCAGTGTTACTATGTCAAGTCATATGCCACAGAACAAACATCTACCTTCATGATGGCAAGAAACCCACTTGAAGTAAAAATGTATTTCCAAGATGGCTGATATGAATATTGAAACTAATTAAAATAAAGTGCAGAAAAATGTTTCAACTTTCTCAGGTTATCCTTTTGTTAACCTGAAGATGGCCTAAGAAGGTCAGAACATTTTTCTGCACTTTATTTTAATTCAAGTTTTTATATCCATACCAGCCATTTTTAGCATACAAGCATCCACCTCAACAATACTTCTGCAACAAAAATATCTTTTATGAGTTTCATTATAAGGCTGTCATGTTCAAACATACCACTTTCCTTCTTGTTTTGATAACCCATATAATGGTAGAAGATGCCATAGGAAATATATCTATTCACATGGCTATTATGTATTTGTATGGTATAGCATGAACACCCATCTCATTCTCCAAGGGCTTGAGGTATGTGTGGTTGCTGGTAAAGAATGTTGTGGAACCTACTTGTGTACATGCAATTTGTTTGTGTTTGCTGATGTTAAGCACTGTTGCTTGGGGCACATAGATGGATTTTGCCACTATCTTTAAAGTTCATAAATTCTAACCTGTTGTAAGATGTCTCTCCTTGCTTACCATGACTTCTTGTGGATATCTTTATGAACCTCAGTGTAGATTTCTGTAAGTGGTGAGGGGGACCTCCAAGAGAAGATACTGTTCTTTCAGTTTACCTCCTCTGGGAATTAAATATCCACCCCTGTTTACTGTGTGTAGTGATCTGTAAAGGGGTTAAGAGGATCCTGGTGGTTGAGGGGTCCAATCCTTGCACACCACTTTGGCCTTGAATTCCTATGGAGGAGTGGCTCCCCTAGGATCAGTCGACTGGTCCACTTGGGCTGGGGTCAACCAAGTACCAGTGTTGGATGTTCTCAATTGGTGTTGTGAACATTGTATCTGATGCTGATGTTTGGGTATAGTGCTCAAGAAACCCTGACATTGCTACAGTGTTCTTGTTTGGCATTGCAGGGCTCCATGGTGGGTGGGGTCAGCAGGTACAATTTTTTTTTCTTTATTATGGATCCTCCAAATAAAACTGAAACGAAATAGTGAAAAAAAAGTCCAAAGGTAAATTACCTCATCTTGATTCTAAGCAGCAATCTTCAACAACTGTAACCCCTGTTGTACTTCATTTTCTTATAGTACATGCTCTTTCAGACAGACCTTTAGGGCAGATGTCTCCCTTTTTTTTATTTAGAAGGGATGAGAAGGACTTGCTAGCTCTCCAAAGTCAGTAAAGAATCTTTGCTGTGGTGACATATTGGTGGAAACATCCACATCCCAGCACAGTGAACTCCTCTTGCATTCAAATGTGATTGGAGATAAACCTATTGAGGTTGCACCTTATGCTACTTTGAATTCGTCACAAGTAGTTATTGTTGAGAGGGATTTGAAGAACATCTCGGAGTCAGAGATTCTTGCTGGTTTCTCCACCCAAGGAGTTTCTGCAGTGAAGTGTATCTCCACTTGCAAAGAAGAAATTATGATTCTGATTGATGTTCTCATTTTAACATTTACATCACTGCATTCACCTGCCACCACCAAGGTAAGTCATCATAATTGCAAGGCACAACCACACGTTCCAAACCCTCTCAGATGTTTCCAGTGTCAGCAGTTCAGTAACGCAAAGACATCATGTCGTGGTTCCTTGATGTGTGCTTGTTATGGTGGCAAGGACCACAATGCTTATGAGTGTGAAATGGACCCTTATTGCATTAGTTGCAATGGCTCTTGCCCATCCTATTATTGTTCTTGCCCTAAATGGTTGAAAGAAAAAGAAGTGCAGTGTTTGAAGACAATTCAAATCATTATGTACTCTGAGGCTCAAAAGTTGTTGTCTACCACTTCATCTGAGATGCATGATGCTGCACTTAATTCCACTCTTATGGTGGAAGTGCAGGTGGATCTCTTTGTGCCTCCAAAAGAATTGTTCTTAAACCAAATCAAGAGTTTTTTGACCTCCATGGTTAAAAATGTTCATGAATCTCTGTCCCTAACATACATTCCAGCAAACCCCAAGATCCAACTCCTTTGGTTCTGAGTATGGGCATTTCCTTGGGTGCATCATCATATTTTGCCCCAAGATGCAAAACAATCATTTTGTTCTCAGTCACTGGAATCCTTTTCCAACAACAAAGGCCTGCCTAATCAACCCAGGGCAGGATCCTTGGAGGTGAACAGACCTCCATCAATAAAAGATGTGGTCATAAACAAAAGGGCTCTCCACCAATTTGCTACACATAAATAAAAATGGCTGCCTTGATATAATGGAACTGTCAAGGTTTCCGATCTAATCTGATTGACATCAAACCAATGATTGTTTCCTACCATTCTGTGTGTCTTTTCTTACAGGAAACATTTCTAAAACCTATCATTACAGTCACCTTTTGGTAGTTTTCTTTGTACAGTAGCGATAGCTTGTATGATGGATGAGTGCGTGGAGGGTGGCATTGTTGGTTGATCAGCATGTGCCTGCCATGTCTTTACCACTTAAAACACCCTTGAAGGCCATAGCCATCTGTTTTCCTTGGGTTGTACCATCACTGTTTGTTTCCTCTACCTATTCCCTGGAGAGACCTATGATCAATCAGCCCTTTATGTTCTCATTGAACAGTTGCTGTCTCTCTTTTTAATCCTGGGGGACTTTAATGAACATCATCTCCTTTTGGGAAGTGCTGTTATTGATGGGAGAGGTCACTCCATAGAGCATATGATCTCTGATCACAATCTTTCTCCTTTCAGTACTGGTTCTTATACTTATTTTCATGCACCTTATCAGTCCTTTACTGCTATTGACCTCTTAATTTGCTCCACTTCACTATTCTCACACTTTTGCTGAAGGGTTGACAATAACCCATGAGGCAGTGATCGTTTTTGTATCGTTTTGAGAGAAAGGTCTTGGTAAATACCACCCAACCCATGTGCCTGAATGGAAGCTGGATCAAGCAAACTGGCTCTCTTTCACTGCTCTTGAACAATTTGTTCCTGTCATCATCTGAAAGTCATCAGTAGACAATTGTGTGGCAGCAGTAAGTGACTGTATTATACAGGCAGGTCCTAAGTGTGTTCCTAAAACCTTGATACATTTTTCATTAAATCATTGTCCATGGTGGAATCTCCCCACGTGGCACAGAGAAGGCTCAAAAATGGGCCTGGGATACTTTTTGTAGGTATCCTACTCTCAAACCTTGTCACTTTCCAGCAGGCTTATGCACATAATCAGTGGATAAGACATCAAAGCCTAAAGAACTCTTAAATTAAGTTTACAGCTGGCATGTCTTCTATCACCAGTTCCAAAGCCACATGGGAGAAGATTCGAAAGGTGAGTGGGCAATATAAATGTCTCCCTTTGATCTTGTTCTTTGATGGCTAGGAAGTAGCTGATACCTGGAGCATCATCGATAGTCTAGATAAAAGATTCTGCCTGGTATCTAGCACTTCTGCTTCACCCACAACCTTTTTAGTTATCGAGACTTGGGTAGAGCAATGACCTTTTTCCTTTGAACTGATTGTCTCTATGACTATAATTGTTTCATTTCACTGGTGGAACTCAAACTGACCCTTCATTGGTCTGGCAGTACATCAGCTGGATCTTATGATGTACACTATGAAATGCTGTGCCACCTATCTTCTGCTCCTCTTGCTATTCTTTTTTTTTTAACCAGATTCAGCAGGAGAATGTTTTTCTGATGCCTGATGCTGGGCAATTGTACTACCGTTCTCTTAACCTTGGAAGGATCCAAAGATTCCTTCAAACTACTGTCCAATTGCTTTGGCAAGCTGCTTCTGTAAGACCTTAGAAAGGATGTTTAATGCTCATCTTGTTTGGTTCCTTGAATAAAATAACTTCCTCTCACCCACCAAGTGTGGGTTCCGACAACAGCACTCCACCACAGACCACCTGATTTGCCTTAAAACGTTAGTCAGAGAAGCCTTTCTCAAATGACAACATCTTGTATCAATATTCCTCGACATTGAGAAGGCTTATGATACAACGTGGAGGTATTGTATTTTGCGAGACCTCCATTTATATGGGTTATGTGGCCATTTGCCTTTTTTGTTAATTTTTCAATAGACAGATTCCAAGTTCATGTAGGTTTGACTATTTCCCATTCTTTTCTTCAGGAACTTGAAGTCCCTCAGGGCTGTGTTTTGAGTGTTACACTTTTCAGTATAAAGATTAATGTCATCACTGAACAACTCCCTCTTACTGTTGCAAACAAGCTCTGTGTTGATGACTTTCGCATCTCATGTCAGTTGTAGAACATGTGGTATATTGAGCGGCAGCTACAGACTGCCCTCAGTTATTTACTGAAGTGGACCACAGCAAACAATTTTAACCTCTCTGTCTCTAAAATAGTTTGTATCCCCTTTTCTGTCAACAGGGTATTCACCCTGATCCTGAACTCTGTATCAATGAAGTTGTGCTGCCTGATGTTACTGAGACAAAGTTCTTGGGGCTTATTTTTGACTGTAAACTGACCTTCATACCACACATCAAGCATCTACAAGTGCACTAAACATCTTTTGTGCCCTCTCTTCCACCACTTCGAGAGCAGATTGATATTCTATGCTAAAGATATATCATGCTTTTATTTGACCATAACTAGACTATGGATCACTGGTCTTGTGGCTCTACCAGGAAATCAGCCTCAGAGATGCTGGGCCCTGTTCATCATCAGGGACTTCAGCTCTTCACTGGGGCTTTCCTCAGTTCAGAGCTTGTACACAGTCTCATGAACCTTCTATACACATCTGCCATTTGCAACTGTCTTTACTGTATGCTTTGAAACTTTGATCATTTCTGCAGCATCTTAACTGGGGTTGTGTTTTCCTTCCTTGGTGGGCCATGTTTTTACAGAACAAAGCATCTGCTATTTATCCTTTTGGTTTTCATATTTAGAAGCAGTTTGATGAATTGGGTCTGTCTTTGGATAACTATGCTTTTTCTCTTGCCCTGGATCATTTAGATGCTGAGCAGTACTCAAATTGCACTATTTATACTGACTCACTTAGTTCTCTACTGGCTCAGGAATCACTTCATGCTAGTTCTTGCCCTGTTCTCACTGATATTCAAAACTGATTGGCCCATTTTTTTTAACATCTACTTCTATCCAGTTTTTTTCTGGATACCAGGCCACATTGGTATTCACAGGAATGGGCTTGCCGACACCCCAGGTAAATCTGTCTGCTTTGGCACTGTCACTGCTGTTCCTGTTCCATACATGAACTATGGTCCTGTATTCAAGGCTCAGTTTCGTGCCAGTTGACTTGGAGTGAGTAATGTGAAAACAAGCTTTATTAAATAAAACCCTCCATATGGACTTTGTAAAGAGGAAATAGTCCTCACTAGACTACGCATTGGTCAGTTTTTTAACTCGTTTTCTTTTATTTGGGATTGATGCCCCATGTGTTAAGTCACGTTTTACTGTCTTGTTGTCATTGAGAGTCATAACCATGTTCTGTCCCAAGGTTTATCCATAATGTTAGACCGTGTTATTGGTGATGGTGACATTGTTCGCCTTGCAAATGTTTTTAGTTTTATAAAGGCTATTAATCTTTTTAATGCCATTTGAGTTTTTTAATTTACAAATCAAACTGTTTTTAATGTGATTCCCTTTTAAGAATCAAAGTACATCTCTGCGATTTGAAATTAGAAAATGGATGTAACATCAAATAACTCAACCAGGACTGAAAAGGCCAACTTCAGGTGTCTAATGCCTATGTTGGAACTACCTGTTAGCCATTCTTGCAAGTTATAATGATTAAAATTTTGCTACAAGTCTTTTAAAACTTGTATTACTTTACTCTCTGAAATGGACATAATGTTAAATAACTCAATTGGGACTGGAAAGACCAACTTCAGGTGTCTAATGCCTATGTTGGAACTACCTGTTAGCCATTCTTGCAAGTTATAATAATTAAAATTTTGCTACAAGTCTTTTAAAACTTGTATTACTTTACTCTCTGAAATGGACATAATGTTAAATAACTCAATTGGGACTGGAAAGACCAACTTCAGGTGTCTAATGCCTATGTTGGAACTACCTGTTAGCCATTCTTGCAAGTTATAATAATTAAAATTTTGCTACAAGTCTTTTAAAACTTGTATTACTTTACTCTCTGAAATGGACATAATGTTAAATAACTCAATTGGGACTGGAAAGACCAACTTTTGGTAACTGACACTGATTTTTGAACTTACCTGTTATTCTTCCTGATGAGTTATGATAATTACAATTATGCTACAGAAAGTCCTTTACAATTTGTATTACTGTAGTTCTTCTTTTAATGTTGTAGACTAGTTGTAAAAACTGGATTTGATTCTATTTATGTTTTAAATTCAAAACTTAAACTTTGTTTTGTTTTACCTTAATTTTCTTTTATGAATTTTAATAATTTTAACTTTTTACTCGACGTTTGGTACAGATAGCCTAGTTGCTTTGTGCCATAAAACACCAAACCAAACAACCTCTTTATGGATATTCCTGGTGTCTGAAGGTGATTTATTCCTTTAAGTTTTATAACTCGATTTTTTTTAATTGTTGGTTTTAGCTACTCTTTTAGGAATGTGTAACAATGAAAAATAATACACAAAAAATAAAAATATCTGCCTTAATTCTGAGCTTATTTTCACTTTGGTGTATGCTTTTGTAAGTTTTAACTGTGCATTGTTCAAAGATTAATTTGAATAGCTTCCAAACATGCAGTTTATAACATAAAATATGTTGGGCACTAAAGTAGAATGATTTAAAACTTATTATTTATCTAGGTTTATAATTAATTTTTCAATGGGTTTAAAATTTCCATAAATTTTGAAATACTGAACTCAGTCTATATGTATTAATACCTGGTTGCAAAGTAGCAGCTTCCAACAGGAAAGCAAAATACTAATCAGAATCAGCCAGTACACAAACTGGCCTTTCTCTTGGTTATAAACATGTACCGATGATAAACAGGCATGAACAGTTAAGTGATTTTAAAAACATGAGAAATTAGGAGGATGTGATAAATTTACCAGTGTATCAGTAAATAAAGAAGATGAGTTTATTTTATGTTCTGGTTTATTGGTATCTATAATTTGTGTATCTAATTGGTGGAGACTAAAAATTTTGAATTTAACAAAAGTCACATGCACTCTTTGGTAATACCCTACATTCATGCACATGCACACAGGTATTCAAGCATTATTGTACCTTAGTTTTTCTTGAACTAATTTATCTAATAAAATAAACTCTACAAAGATTATTTGTCCTTCAGGTATTAAACAGATTAACCTATGCTTCTACCCTCTCACATCTTAGAAGAGTAAATTCTCCCATTGGTAGAGATGGCAAGCTAGCTAAGCCTCGACAGTTACACAACAGCCTTTGGGGAATGATATGTCCAGCAGAAACACCTGAGGTTAGTTTTGATGAATTATTTAATAGCTGTAATTGGAAATGTTCAAATAGTTGAAGTTAATTTTGAAATATGTATACAATTGCAATTCTTAATTTTATTACACTTAGTATTCATCCATCATCCACCAAAATTATCATTTATAATCCATCATTAGTCAGAAATTACTGCACAACTTGTACTGTAATGCTAGACCTAACACCAACATGAATGGTTAAATAACACACTATGTAATTTTAAAGTGGCAGAATGAAACTTGTGTGCTAAACATCAGTTAACAGTTTTTGATTTTGTGAAAATAAATCTTGGGGTACTTAAAATGTCATTTTGGTGTAATGAGCCTTAAATAATGTAAACTACTCAACACTTTTTAATGGTTATTGAAAATTGAAACCTTATTTATAAATATTTATATGACAAACTGATTCACAATGTTTACTTCAGAATAGTTGTACAGATTCATGTTCATTTCATTTTTCATCATGATACTGCATAATGTAACAGTTTTCCTTAAAATAAATGGCCTTTTTCCATTTAATTCTAGACTCTACAGACTAATTAGTTTTTCTAACATTACCAGTGTTTTTCACAGCAAAACTTAAGGCTAACTTGATTATGTAGATAACTTCTTACAGATTACTAAAACTGGTACAAATCCAAAAATTATTTTTTGAACAACAGTTTCACAGACTGTACAAGAACTAAGTCGAGGTTTATAAAACTGCAAGTTAAGCACCACTTTAGGCAGCACTTCCAAAAATAATTTATTAGATTTCAATACAGAAAAGACAGATTTCTTGAATTAATAACCCAGCCAAAAAAAATATATATATATATTTCTGGTTATGCATCATCAGTTTGATTTGTTTTTAGAAGTATGTTAGAAAAATGTTAAAACATTTCCCTGCAAAAAAAAGTCTTTTTCCTTGAACAATGCAAGAAGTTGTGTATTCAAAAAAACTTTCATTTGGCATTTCAAGGTGTTATTTTTATCTGCCAGTCCTTCAAAGGTATCAGTTTCTTTTGTGACAAATTTATGTAACTGAAAAATTTTGATGAACTTAAGAATTGATTAGATGTATATCAGTGACATATTTTAGCAAATTTAAAGCATCTTACATATTTTAACTTGCTGCTGGATCAAGAACTAGTCTCATCTTTTCAATCCCAAGTTTGTCTTTTAGGTGCTGCATTTAGCTGGCTTTCAAATCCTATGATTAATATAACTATTTGAAAAGCATTTTACAATCAAAGCCAACTGTTTGAATAGTCTCATGATTGAGCTACGAATGTGATGTGAATTATCTTTAAAAAAGCTGAAGAAGTATTGAAGTTTCTTCCGATACTGTATCAACAGTAAATATATTTTTGAAATATACTTTAATGGTATTTGCATAAAATTTGAATAACTTGTGACAAGTGTTGAAGTTCAGTGTATCAACAAAATGTTTACTTAGACCATACTGTTTTTGAGGATTGTTGTTCTGATGTCAAATTGGACCTGTGACTGTTTTACATGTTAACTGTGTGTCTTCTTACAATTTTCATAATATTATGTGTAATGTTACTTTATTCAGAAATTTCAGCAGAGAAAGTTTTTATTGCAAAGTGTTCTGTTATACATGTTGAAGTAAAGGTAAATACTGAAATGAATTTTGTTATATATTCTGAGATGTTCTTTGACTTGAACCATTAGGTGGTGTACTGTGGAATCAATATAAGAGGTATATGTACATTTGTAAACAACATATAACCATGTGCTTTGGTGTCACAGTCGTGCCTATCTTGTGTGTAGTCCTGTATTGAAGGCTTAGCTAAGATCCAATTGGCAGTCAAACCTTCTGTTCTGTACAGAAACAAGATCTGAAGGAAGTTGTCCTAACTAGGCTTTGCACTGGACAGTTTAACTTGTTTTCTCTTATATGGGACTGATCCACCAATATGTGATTCTTGTGACACTCCAGTCAAAATAGCCTACACTTTTGTGCTGTCATTACAACCATGAGCAACAGTACCATTTCAACATGTCTCTTCTCTGGATTGAAGAGTGTTGTTAGCAATGGCGAATACTGTTCAACTTCCTCATGTTTTTAACTTTTTATGGACTGTTTGCCTATTTGATTTTATCTAGATTTTTCATCAGAATTTTGGACTTTGATTTGTTTCAACTTGATTTATTTTTATATTTAGACTCTTTACTGGTTGTATGGTGCAGCTAGTCTCATTGCTTTATTTCAAGAAGAGTCAACCAACCAACAAGAAAGAATAGTAACTTTGATTTCTATCCATACCATCATGTGAAGTCTGGTTGATGGTGAACTTCAATTTGTGCTTATTTATTTTCTGTTTGCATTTTCAATAACAGTTGAACTTGCTGTTTCTTGCTGTTGTTAATTGTTTATGAGACAAAGATATGTATTTAAAGCCACATGGTTTACTCTCTGTTAACACACAGACTTGAGTAAAAAGGCTCCTTGGAAGTGAACGATAGTAGTGATAAACACAGACATTAAGATTGTAGACCATGAGAAGATTTATGTATTCATCTTAAGTTAAGAAATTTGTAAGTGGGGGCTAGTTAGGTGAGGTATATAAAAACATGCATATTTGGATTTAATGGAAGATTTAACACAATATACAAGTAAATAAATATGCAAGTGGTCTTGCAAATGTTTTTTTTTAAATTTGCACTGGTATAAGGATTATTGTATAGCAGGTAATTCAGCATAATCTTAAGTGGTCTTGTATTACAGGACCATTGTTAATTAATTTTTGTGCATTATCATTGATCTAGTAAAAAAAAAAAATAGTTTGTACTCTTTGTTATTGAAAGTTGAATAGAATATAGAACATCATTATAGAGTGACAAGTATGGAATGCAAAATATGTTAATTTTAGTAATGTAAATATTTGTGTAATGAAACTATATTATAAAACGGAATTACGTGTTGATGTTATATCGTAAGTGTTTTTGTTGGTAGGGAGCTGCTGTTGGCCTAGTGAAAAACCTGGCATTGATGTCCTATATTTCTGTGGGGTCACAGCCCTCACCAATTCTTGAGTTTTTAGAAGAATGGAGCATGGAAAACCTAGAAGAAATAGCTCCATCTGCTATAGCAGAGTAAGAGTTCATACAGCAAACTCTTTTGTCTTCTGTTTCTTTTTTAATAAAGGAAAATGTCTTAAAAACATAAGATAATAAGGTTAATGTTTTTGTACACATTTTTTTTCTTGCAACTCTAAAATGTGTGTAAAATATCAGTGAAATAAACAGCTCTTACAGTGTTTGAAGATAATGTGGGGCAATATAAAACAATATATAAGCAATAAAACGTTAGAATTTTCAAATGCTGTTTTGTTTAGTACACAAGTTTAAGAGAAATAGAAAGTAATTAGACCAAGAAAGAGAAACTATGTTATATAGTTACTAAGGTATTGAATTTACCAGTTTTAATTAAGTTTGAAAATCTGCATATCAAATTTTAAGTAGTTTTTACTGAACAAACATTTAATCCTATCTGCTCAACATTATTTACTCTACAGTGTGAGGTTTCAGTGGTTTGCATTCAAACTATTGCATGAAAGTTTTAGTTCACATTATAAGACTTATTATAACATGAAATTCCAGCTAATAATCTGTATTTTAATAATATACAAGTTTGAAGTTCTTAATTTTATAAAACAATATTTTTAAAAAGCCTGAGGTTTTCCCTGGTGAAAAAACGTCTTTTCTATTTTATTCACAACCTCTGCAGTAAGTATGAAATTCAACATAAATTACTTTAAAATCTTTATTGTTCATACAAAACAATTTTTATAGCTTACAGCAAAAACTTGTTTCTTGTTTTTGTTATTTATTTATTTGTTATAAAAGTAACTTAAATGTGAAAATAGGGATTCCTTTAGTTTAATTAATATTAGATTAGGTAAAATAAGTAATTATAATGAAATTATTTCATCAGATATGCATGTGAGCAGCTCAGAATAATTTATAGGTAATTTAATTTGATAGTGTAATGTGAGTTGCATGTTCCCCAAGTAATGTACAACTTACAATGGTTGAAGTAGTCATCACACAGTTCAAAGAGCAATAAAAAAATATCTAATTATAAATAGATGTTACAAATTTAAAATTGCCTAGGATAAACAAATGTAGTTTCATGTTACACATGAAATCATTCTAGAAAGAGATTTTGATTTTTTTTTTTTTCTTTAGTGGTTATGAGGTCAGTTAAATTTCTTTCTTGTATATGGTTAAGGTACAGAAAATAACAAAAATATGCCTAAAAACAAACATTTGAAATGTATTTAGGAGAATTGAGATTATGTAATTGAAATTTGAAATGTTTGAGAGGAAGAAAAGTATTTTTAATCTTAACCTGAAAATCACTTTGCACATGGAGTATTTAAAACAAATACATATTTTTCTTATTTAGTTTATTAAAAGTACTTCAGTAAAAAATTTAATTCTTTTATTTGTATCTGAAAGACTTGGCATTTACTAAAAGAGTGCCAAATTTCATGATGATATACACACTATATTAAGCTAGTAATGTCAAATCTGTAAAGACTTCGAGCTAATACTAAGGGGTTGTGTAATCTCTCAGATTCACTGAGCCCATATTGAGAGACTTGAGTAACTAAATCAGAGAAAGGTAATCCTTAACTGAATAATTCTTGTTATATTTGTGTTAAGTCTTTTAGCAGATATTTTAATATTCATCAAAATATCTACAGAACTGAAATTCCTGCTGATGAGCTCATTCATGTTAAACTAATTTTAACATTCATTTAGCATAGGAGCCTTAAAGCTGGAACCCAAAATAAGAATGCCATAGACATTTATTTTATTCCATTATCATTTGGTGCTTCTTTATTTTTTTAATAGAGCAACAAAAATTTTCGTCAATGGTTGTTGGGTAGGAATTCATAGAGATCCAGATCAATTAATGAACACCTTAAGAAAGTTGAGAAGACAAATGGATATCATTGTATCAGAGGTATATTTTTTTCTGGTTGTGTTCTAGATATCACATGAACATTGGTATGTTTTAGAAAATCAAATCAAATTATAACAGAGTAGTTTTATCCTTTAATGGAAAAAATCTGGTTCTTTTGTTGGGTATATTCAAGATGGTTTGTGTTTAGAATTTACTGTTTAGAAAGTCTAACAAAATGTTATAGTAGAAATTTTTGGTAATTAACTTTAGTAATATATCCTCTAAGAGGTAGTAACATTTAAAAGTTTTCATAGTGAAGTTTAATACTTTAGAGATTCTTACCTATGTCTTGTAGGTGTCTATGGTACGTGATATTCGAGACCGAGAAATTAGAATCTTTACAGAGGCTGGGAGAATTTGTCGTCCATTGTTAATTGTAGAGAACCAGAAACTGCTACTGAAAAAGCATCATATAGATATGTTAAAGAAGAGAGAGTTCAACAACTATAGGTTTGCTATTTTTCATTAAAAGAAAAGGTATTTGATATCGTCTAAAGATCCAAAAGAAGCAAAGCTTGACACATAGAAATAGCAAATGGATTTATGATGGTATTGGAATAGTTCTGTATGTAATATTACACAGACAAAACGAAATTCTAAAGTTTCTAATAGCTACAGCACTTAATTATTTTAGGCAGGATTAAATTAGACCTTTATTAACTATTTTTGTGCTCATCAGAATCTGCTTATCCCCAAATTAAACTTCTTCCAGGCAGGATTAGAGTAATTATGTGAGACCTTGTTTATACTCACATACATCAATCAAAATTGTTTGACCTCCTGAATCCAAAACTGCAATTAGATCTCACTATGTGATATAAATATGATATAAAAGTTCAGACTGTTCTATGATCTGCTTTGCTACAGCTAAAAATAATCTTAAATATTATGTGATATAGTATAGATATATTGGCTCACAACTAGCAGGACTTGATTTTGAAAGAAATATGTGGTATATAACTGTTGAGATTTTCCTCACTAGTATCTGACAAAACTTGGGTATGTAGAGTTGACGTTTTTTCCCATCTGATAGTTGGCAAGACTTGGTATCTAGTGGTGTGGTAGAATATATCGACACTTTAGAAGAAGAAACAATCATGTTGACTATGAATCCTGATGAGCTACAAGATAAGAGGTTGTCGTACTGTTCGTCATATACCCACTGTGAGATCCACCCATCCATGATACTTGGTGTTTGTGCTTCTATTATTCCTTTCCCTGACCACAATCAGGTATGTCCCATGGCTAAATAACCTATTTCCTTAATTCCTATGTATTGTATATCAAGTATATTATTATTTCACTAATTTGTATTATCAAAATGAACCAGGTAGTAATCTCATTAACTTGGACCTGGTCACACTTAAGTGGTGTAAATAGATAAAATAATTTCCTGTCTTAATCAGCCACACCACAATACAGTAGTGTTGTATGTCAGTCAGTCAGTAGACATGAAAATGACTTCATATGAGGGTCACAACCTTGCAGCTTGGTCTGTTGTGATGTTTGTACAACATGCACATGGTATGAATCACAGAAAAAATTGTGCACTCTGTAGGCTAAAACACTGCATGGTATACGAACTTCAAGAATGAAAAATAGACATTTGTTACTCATAATTTTAGTTTTATTTATTCTTGAAACAGGGCACTTTTGGGGATCCTTCAAAAGTACATTTAGTAACCATAGACATATGATTTGTATTTCGAAATTGTTTAATTTGTGTCCAAAATGGACTAGATGGTGAAATTTGGTAATTTCATTTTAACCACAATTGTTTAGGTGGTATTAGGTTTAACCCTTTTCATTAATATATCCTGTTCTGTTTTGTTTTTACACTAAATTGTGTAGTTTTGCTTTAAAAGATTGTATAATTTTCTTTTTCCAAAAGTTATCAAAATTTTGGAATTTTGATGAGATATTGTTTTGAAAAAACGTTAAAATGCATCCTTTTGTCTTTGAATATTAATTTTTAAATTTATCAGAAAGTTCTATTTTATATACAGTTACTGTTTCCAATTATTGATTTTTATTATATACTTTGATACTTTATCTTGCTGATTGTAATAGTCACTGCTTCTGGCCATAAATGAAACAGTAAAAATTACAAGATTTGTCACTGACCTATGACTTGACACATTAAAGTGTCATTAGGTCATACTAAGCCCAAGTATTTCTCTTTAGAGTATTTTTAGTTATTGATTTTATTTCTGGTTAATGTAATTTATTTTCAATAAAGACATTTTACTTGGTACACCCCCCTCGGTGTGGATTCCTGTACTTGGTGAGGGGGCATCCCAGGGAAAGTTCTTTTCTTTCAGGCTACTTTCTCTGGGATCTAAACATCCACCCACGTGTTTGCCATGCATGGTGACTCATGAAGGGGAGGAGAAGATCCTAGTGGTTGAGGGGTCCAACCCTAACATACCACTTTGGCCTTGAATTCCTTTAGACAGGTGGCCCTCCTTGGGTCAATCGACTGGTCCACTTGTGCTAGGTGTTACGTATTTTTTTTGTTTTATGTTCTACGTAGACTAAACGCAACAGAAAAACGCAGATAACAGCTTGTATAATTTATTACACTAAACTATTAACAAATATAACAGATATAACATAAGTTATATAATAACAGTGACAGATATTAAGTTATAACATTCGAAATTAATTACAAAACAAAATAATACTAGTTTCAAACTTCAAAATTAATCACAATACAAAATGGTACTGGCCTGTATCTAATATAATGATCTAAAATGAAAGTCTCAAATTCCAGTCTAGGGTGTGAATTTGATCCCACGAAGAAATTCCGAAACAGTTCACAGTTCAATAAATTCGCCGTCTCTCAGCACAAGCAGTAATTCAGATGTATCGTAGAGATTGACGAAATAAAATCACAGCTTCCGTAGATCTAACTTCAATCACAAGTTGAATATTCACAGCAAACACTTAATCTTTCTCAAATAAAACTGATGTCTGAATCTCACTCTTTTTCTTCGAATAAAACTAATGATTGAATCTATCTTCTTTTTTTGAATAAAAACTGATGACTGAATCTATCTCTCGTCACCGTCTTTCATACCGATAGGCCTATTTCTCAAACAATCTTGCAATTTCCATACAACTCCAGAGCAATCCGCGCGTGTCCGTTCTTGCACGAGACTACACGTCTAGACACAAAGTCACCAGCACTCATTTACAAACATATGATTGGTCTACTTAATTCAAGAAAATTCTAAAATGTTACCCTAAATGAATAACAAAATATTAGTTTAAACTTCGAAACAATAATATAAATATGGAAAAATGAATAATACAAATGAAAATTCAAACACAACACGACATGTTGTCGTTTACAAAATATTTACACATATACATAACATAGGGTAAACCAAGTACTAGCGATGGTAGTTCTCAACGGGTGTTGTGGACATTGTCTGCTGTTGTTTGGGTAATAGTTTTCACAAAATCCTCACGTTGCTGCACATCCTTGGTTGCATTGTATTGAGTCCCCTCATAGGGCTCCATGGTGGGTGGGGTCAGTGGGCACAGAAATTTTATTTTTTTCTATGAATCCTCCTGTGAAGAATTTAAATAAAATAGTGAAAAAACAGTCAATAAGTAAATGACCACTTCTTGAAGACTGAGCAGCAATCTTTAACATCTGTACCACCATTTGTACCTCATTTTTCATCCTACATTCTCTTTGAGAGAAACCGTTAGGGCAAATGTCCCCTTTTTTTTTATTCAGAAGGCACTAGAAGGACTTCCTGGCTGTCCAAAGTCAGTAAAGAAGAATCGTTCTGGAGATATTGCTTGAAACATCCATCCACATCCCAACACAGTGAATTCCTCTTGAATTCAAAGGCAATTGGGGATATACCTATTGAAGTTACATCTCATGCTACTTTGAATTCATCATGAGGAGTTATTGTTGAGAGGGATTTGAAGAACATTCCCAAGTCAGATTCTCGCTGGTTTATTCACTCAAGGAGTTTCTGCAGTGAGGCTCATCTCCACTTGCAAAGATTGAGCTACACTGCCAAAAAATATCTTCATTTTGACATTTACATCACCATATGCACCTGCCATCATCAAGGCAGGTTATCTAAATTTCAGAGTACAGCCGTACATTCCAAACCCCCTCTGATGTTTCCAGTGTTAGAGGTTTGGCCACTCAAAAATGCCATGTCGTGGTTCCTTGACATGTGCTTGTTGTGGTGGCAAGAACCACGATGCCAATGAGTGTGACACGGACCCACATTGTGTCAACAACAATGGTTCTCACCCTTCCTACTTTCGTTCTTGCACTAAATGGTTGGAAGAAAAAGAGGTGCCGCATTTAAAAACGACTTGTAACGTTACTTATCCTGAGGCTTGGAAATTGCTGTCCACCGTTTCATGTTGGACATATGCTGCTGCACTTCATTCCACAACTACAGTGTGAGTTCAGATACGTCTCTCTGTGCCTTCAGGAGAATTGTTCTCAAAACAAATGAAAAGCTTTTTGACCTCCATGGTTAAAGTTGATGAATCAACTTCTACACCCATCTCTGTTCCTCCCATATATTCTAACAAACCCCAAGGTCTACATATTTTGGTTCCAGATACAGGCATTTCTTCAGATACATCCTTTTCTCAAACCCCAAGATGCAAAACAATCATTTGTTTGCATCCTTAGTCACTGGAATCCCCTTCCAGTTACAAATACCTGCCCAATCCACCCAGGGCAGGAACCATGGAGGTTGACAGACCTCCCCTGAATTAGGACAGTGAAGAAAAAAGACGTGGTCATAAACAGATGGGTTCTTCAGCCAATTTGCCAACTCATCATTAAAAATAGCGACCTTGATACAATGTAACTGTCAAGGGATATGTTCCAATCTGGATAACATTAAAACTGATTGCTTCCTGTCATCCTTTAATCTTTTCTTACAAGAAACATTTATGAAACCAGCCGATACAATCACCTTTCGACAGTTTTCTCTGTACAGGAATGACAGGCTGTGTGATGGACGAGTACATGGAGGGGTGGCACTGTTGGTTTATCAGCATGTGCCCAACCTGCCTTTGCCACTCAATACACCCATGCAGGATGTAGCCATCCATGTTTCCTTGGGTCATACCATCACTGTTTGTTCTCTCCCACATTTCATGGAGGGTTGACAATATTCCATGAGGCAGTGATCATTTTCCTATACTTTTGAGAGAGACTGGCTGTGGTCGATGCCACCCTACCCCCATGCCCTGTTGGAAGGTGGATCAGGCAGAGTGGTCCACTTTCACTGCTTTCACAGAACTTGATCCTGTCATCATCTGTCAGCCATCAATAGATGACTGTGTGACAGCAGTAACTGATTGTATTATACAATCAGTTTGCTCAATGTATTTGATACTTTCCCATACTTTTCTATAGGAACTTGGAGTCCCTGAGGGCTGTGTTTTGGGAGGTACACTTTTCAGTATAAAGATTAATGCCATCACTGAACAACTCCTATTTACTGTTGATGTCTTTTACATCTCATATCAGTCATTGAACATGATATATATTGAGTGGCAACTACAAACTGCTTTTGATCATGTACTGAAGTGG
Source organism: Carcinoscorpius rotundicauda (assembly GCA_011833715.1). NCBI lineage: Eukaryota > Metazoa > Arthropoda > Merostomata > Xiphosura > Limulidae > Carcinoscorpius > Carcinoscorpius rotundicauda. Next base: position 36,836,174 of record CM022393.1, read on the forward strand.
ACCACGGCAAACAACTTTAATTTCTCTCTCTCTCTTAAACTGTTTGCATGCACTTTTGCCACCAACAGGGTGTTCACCCTGATCCTAAACTCCGTATTGGTGTAGTTTCACTCCTTGTGGTTTGTGAGACTAAATTCTTGGAGCTTATCTTTGACTTTAAGTTGACCTTTATACCACATATCCAGCAGCTACGGGTCAAATGTACAAGAGTACTGAACATCAGCTGTGTCCTCTCTACCACCAGTTAGAAAACGGATCGTTGTTCTATGTTAAAAATATATCGTGCTTTTAGTTGATCAAAATTCAACTATGGATCACTAATCTATGGCTTTAAAGATGCTGGACCCCATTCATCATCAAGGACTTCAACTCTGTACTGGGGCTTTCTGCACCTCCCTAATTCAGAGCTTATATGTAGAATCTCATGAACCTTTGTATCTCTGCCATTTGCAACTGTCTTTACTATATTTTTGGAAACGTCATTCCTTACCAAAGCATGCCACCTGGGGTTGTTATCCTTCCTTGGGGGCCATACTTTTTTAGAATATACAGTCTGCCATTGCTCCTCTTGGCCTTTGCATCCAGGTGCAATTGGTTGAATTGTGTCTGTCCTTGTATAACATTGTAGAATCCACTGGTCAGCCCATCTCACCATGGCTTATTACAGTCCCCAAATGTGACCTTTAAGTTATTTGAGAATAGCAGATACTCCTGATTTGAAATACCATCTTTTATTTGCTGAGCATCTTTTGAACAATCATTCCATTCCAATTTATACAGATGGTTCCAAATCAGGTGACTCTGTGGGGTCTGTCATGGTTTGTTGTAGTTCGGTGGTTGTGCGCAGAATCCCCTATACAGCTTCTGTGTTCACTACTGATCAGTACACCATTTCTCTTGCCCTGGATTTATACTATTTATACTAACTTGCTTAGTTCTATACTGGCCCTGGAATTGCTTCACATTGGTTCTTGCTGATATTCAAAACTGACTACCCCACTTCTCATTAACATCTACTTCTATCCAATTTTTTCTGGATACCAGGCCACATTGGTATTTGTGGGAATGAGCTTGCAGACACTGCAGCTAAATCTATCTGCTCTGGCACTATCACCGCTGTGCCTGTTCCATACATGGACTATGGTCCTGTATTCAAGACTTGGCTCTGTGCCAGCTGGCAGTTGACTTGGAGGAAACAATGTGAAAAGAAGCTTTTCCAAATAAAACCCTATATTGGACTTTGGCTGTCTTGCTTCCGTTAGGATCGGAAGGAAAAAGTTGTTTTAATTAGACTACGCATTGGTCACAGTTTTTTAACTCATTGTTTTCTTTTATCTGGAACTCTATGAGTGTGTAGTTTGTGTAACACTCATATCACTATAAGCCACATTTTACTTTCTTGTATTCGTTACAACTTTCAACGACGGCAACATTTTAACACTGTTTGGAATCAAGGTTTGTCTGTAACATTGGACAGTGTCGTTGGTGTTGGTGACACTGTTCATCTTGATGAAGTTTTTAGTTTTTTGAAGGCCATGAATCTTTTTAATGTTATTTAAGTGTTTCAAAATTATTCATTAAACCTTTTTTAATATGGTTCCCTTTCAAGGATCACAATCTGTACGATTTGAAAAGCAGAAAATGGCCATAACATTAAGTAACTCAACACCAGGACTGGAAAGGCCAACTTCAGGTGACTAATGCTGCTCTTTGAACTATCCTTTTGTCATCCTGGCGAGTTACTATTATAATTTTGCTACATGTCTTTTAAAACTTTTATTACTTTACTTTTTGATAATGGCTGTCATGACACAACCTGGAACAAGGACTAGAAAGGCCAACTTCAGGTGACTGATGGTGGTTCTTGTACTTACCTGTTGGTCTTTTTGGCAGGTTATGATAATTACCATTATGCTACAGAAACTCCTTTACAACTTCTGTTACTGTAGTTTCTCTCTCAACATTTTAGACTGGATGTCAACATTGGTTTTATGCTATTAATGTTTCTAAATGCTGTTTTGTTTTACCTTTATTTCTTTTTGTGAATTTTACTACATTTACTTTTTTACCAAACATTTGCCGTGGATAGCCTAGCTGCTTTGTGCCATAAAACACTAAATCAACCAACAAACTAACTTAGTACAATAAAAAATATTTGGGTAGGGAAATAAGTTGCATTTGAGTTGCTAAATGTTGTGTAGTTTCCTTCAATGTTCATTAAATCTAATGAGGTTTATCTATTGTTTTGTGATGGAATAAAATTTTCTGTTTCCACACAAATATTATTTAACACAGGAATGAAAAACATTAAGAAAACAATAACAGGTTTTGTATGCCTCTTGGAATTTCTTAAATTTCATCCTATTCCTTGGAAAAATTCCAGTTTTTTTTTCATTTGATTTTCTCCCAGAAAAATAAGTCCTGCTACATTAGATACTTTGTAATCAAATGTTCATTGATGTCTAATCTCAACACGAAAGCTTAGATACTTTTTATTTTTTTACCATGTGCATATTTTCAGGTCAGGTTCAGTAAATTTGTGAATAGTGATGTGTTACCATAATAAATATAATTCATGCCACAATCCTCATTTTTGATTTCCTAAGCAAAAGGAAATATATGCATTCTTTTCAACTCTTCATAGAAATCCACACATGATTTCACATCTTTGTCTTTTCACTTAATTTATTTTAAATTTTCCTCTCAAATTCGTCTATCTTTTTTGTCTATATTTAATTGATAGGCATGGGCCTTTACAGAGATGCACTGCTGAAACACAATAGTGCTTATACATGCCATCTTATTTCTTGTTTAATTTTTTGCAGTTCGAGTTAATTTTATAAAAATTGTGAAACTGTTCAGGTATGATTTATAAAACACACACAGTATGCATCTAACTAAAATATGAAAGTAAAACCTAAATTCAAAATAATTGTATTTGTAGTTTAACTGTAGTGTATTTAGGTAAGAAACCACTGTAAAATGCTGTAGTCAATCAAGCAGACAACAATACTAACAGTAGTTATATCTACTTGAATATGAAAATTGTACACAATTTGAAATCAAGCATTGGTGGAATATAGTGCAAACAAAACTTTCTAATGATCATGTACACTTGTATCAACTAACTATATGTACGTTGTAGATTTCAAGGCAAGATGTAGAAGGTGAGCATGGCTCTCACTGGGGACTGGAAAATTTATAGCTGTTTTTTGAACAAAGCAGCCACAGAATTTAAATATGTGAAATACACTTACTTTGTGATTGCATGTTCATACTGTTTCAGTTCTAGTTTTTGTTAGAAAACTATATTCATTAGCTTTATAGGATTTCTAAGAGCTATTGTTTCATGTTTAGAAAGAAAAATTTTGGTATTTTTGGGACATTTTATTATTTTAGTGCATTATTCTGCATTCTTTTGAGCAATATTCAAGGAAATAAATTTTTAAGTTACTAAAATGTAAAAGTATGTAACTTTTTAAATTTAAAATAGGTGAAACAAGTAGCAATATAAGAGAACTTTATGATGAGGTATGTTCACAAACACCTTGTGCATAATGTAATTTTATGGTGTAGGGCCTGGCATGGCCAAGCATGTAAGGCGTGTGACTCGTAATTCGAGGGTCGCGGGTTAGTGCCTGCATCGCGCTAAACATGCTTGCCCTCCCAGCTGTGGAGGTGTATAATGTAACGATCAGTCCCACTATTCATTGGTAAAAGAGTAGCCCAAGAGTTGGTGGTGGGTGGTGATGACTAGCTGCCTTCCCTCTAGTCTTACACTGCTAAATTAGGGACGGCTAACACAGATAGCCCTCGAGTAGCTTTGTGCGAAATTCCAAAAAACAAACAAATTTTATGGTGTAACATGAGTAGCAAGTAATCTGAAGCATAATGGCATGAATAATTGTCACAGAAATATTTGCAGTGACACTCATAAAACTAATTATTTAAGTTAGGTCATGCTCCACATGTGTGCCAAATTTTGTCCAAATTCATTCAGCAATTTTTAGAAATCTTGCTGACAAACACACAGGAGTGAAAATATAACTTCTATAATAATTAAACCAATAAGAATAAATTACCATTCAGTGAATATTTCTTAGCTTGTATATGAACACCAATTAATAACCAGTCTTTTAATATATTTTTAATCTTTGACCAAATTAATGCTGTTGGTGGTGCCCTTAATGTTAACATCAACAGCTCTCTTCTAGCATCTGTAAAGCAAAGGTGTAGGAATTTTATTTAGGAACAAAGGAAACAAAATGAACAGGCAGAAATGTTTCAGTCTGATAGATGAAACAGACAAAATGAAACTACATTTGCAGAATATTTGTGCTTTGCATGAGTTAGCATGAGTTTGTTATAAGAAAAGGCAGAAGTACTTAGAAAATTTACTTTTATCACCAAATCCAACATCATCAGGCTCGTTACTAAAGAAAAAAAGGAACTTATCGTGTTAAAAGGACAGTTATATGAAACATTAAAGTAACTGAAATAAAGGTATATACATATCACACTGTGTACATGGGTAATTTTTTAATTAAAATTTATAATTATCCATGCATTTGCCATTTTCTGCCATGCTCTCCAGAGATATTGAATCAGGATCTGTACATGTCTGTCTTGTTTTGTTTTTTCTGTTTGATAATGCAATTTATTGATCTATAAATATAAATTACCTAAATTAATGGAAAAATCTCATCACTTTGCTGATTGATTAGTGTAGACCACATCACATTCACATAGTGCATGTCAAACAGTGCTTGAGCTGTTCTTGGATCTAGGATTAGAGTTTTAACACTTTTTAAAATTGGTATGCACAATAATGTACACAGTTTGTCTACATTTTTACACATTAAGGGTATAACTTTTGATACAACTTTTGTATCTTCACACCAGACATCTCAAATATTGCTTGCATACTCTCTTAAACCTCATAAATACATTTAAAATGTTTGTTTTCAGTAAGACTTTGTATTGTTATTTTCTATACTCTATATGGAATCTGTCACTTGACCAACCTTGTAACCATTATAGAGATCAGGAAATATAAATTATGCTTTCTTCATGCTACAATGACTACATATTATAACAGGAAAATAGTTTACTCTATGTAGTGTAAGTCTCATAATGCTATATATATTTATTTTTTATTTTATTGTTATTCCAGTCATGCTAGACTAACATTGCAAAACTTGTATTGATGCAGTGCATGTGCACTCGTATCCACTAATATAAAACTGACATTTACTCTTTCCCTTCTGGGCTGTTTTAGTGGAATTGTATTTTATAACAGTCACATTTCATTTATTATATATTGTATATGTTTATAGATTATTACTATTTAGAAATATATAACTAATCTCCTTTTTTTTAAAATGTGGAACAATAAATTAAGAGGTAAAATGAACAATTCCTTCTTTCTATGACCGTTGAACTTGATTGGTGCTGGACATAGGTTGCTAACAGTTTTAATTTTGCATGCAGAAGATATCAAACAAAATTTTTGTTTAGGTTTTATGTATAAAGATGAATAACCACAATAAATATCATAAATAACTATACTGATACCATAGAATTTTACTATAATTTATTAAGTTTAGTAACTAAAATGTGTTTAAATTTAAAAAAAATATTAAACCACAAGCAGACGACAGGTATAAGTTACCTTCTTGAAGTCTTTGTTCGAAAGAATGTGGTGGCCTTTTCACAAATTAAAATGGCTCAGAAAACCACTAGGGGGACATTCTCAGCTGGTTATTCACATATCATATATTGAAGTAAGTGTATGCAAGGGACCACTTTCAGAAATGGAAAGAGATGAATGGAGCCACTATATATGATTCAGTACATAAGCCATATTTCAGTAAAATATAATATGAGGTTCTTATTTTATATTCTAGCTTGTTAATATTAGTAATATGAGTTCCTAATTTGTACAAAACTATAAACTTGGTATTTTGAAATCACAAATATCTAATTTTAAACAGTGCTACTTTCAACATACCACGTGATTCACTAAATTCTGTTTGAGTGTATTCTTTTATATTTACTCTTTAATTAAGAATTAAATTAAGTTTGAATTGTAATCTACAATTTGAATCCAAACTTATTGACATAAATTTGTAAAGAAGCGGTTCAGTAAACTTTGAATGCAAGCTAACAAATGAGATGACATGGCCTTTGACCTGTGACCTGTCACAAAAGGGTTAAATGATCTCCCAACCTTCTCATTGATTCAATGCAAGCTGTCTTACACATAGAACAATAGAATTTATAGATAGCATGACTTTTGAGAGAACTGTATTTGATCTTTAAATTTGAAAAATTTTGAATTCTCAATAGTGGTCTAAACATACTTGAAGTCAACTTGTTGATAGAACTTGTATTTTTTTTAGATGATTGAAGCACTATCTTTTACACTTGTTATTGTGGAAATACTCAAAATAATTCAAATGAATGAAATATACTATGCTTACAATATTTTATGTATTGTGTTTTAAAGCAAAGAAATCTTTAAGTATAGCTTTTTCAACTTGTACCTTAAGTCTGATTTAAATGTCCAGAAATTTGCATTGAGTATTTAGATATTTTTTTTCTTTCTTGAGAATTATATTGGCAGTTTTGAAACTGAGAAACCTTGAAATTAAGTCAAGAGGTTTTGCACTCATAGAAAAGAAAGATGTCTATATTGGTATAGTTTATCAAACATTCTCTTAAACTTGTGAGACTCCAAAAAAGTATGCAATATTTGTGTTTTAAAGATGTCTATATTGGTATAGTTTATCAAACATTCTCTTAAACTTGTGAGACTCCAAAAAAAAGTATGCAATATTTGTGTTTTAAGACAGTCAGTGCCAATTTATGTTCAGGAAATCTAAATAGAATTAAGGCCTTAAAAACAAGAAACATGATTATTCACATCTGAATCATGTGTTCTAGTAGTAAAACAAAATTAGTGGTTAAGAACACAAAAGTTTTTATTTTATGTCAGTGAATGCACAGTTTAAAAGTTATAGGCATGAGGAATAAACCAGAATATGTTAACCCACTAATAAACAATATTGTATGCAATATGAATTTGAATCAATAAGAAGGTATTAAAAACAAGTAAAAGCTACAAATGTAAGGAGGCTATAAAAATAGACATCATATTATATATCAAATGTACTATCAGTGAAAGAAGTACTGCTGAAACATTATTGATTGGAAATAATACACAAGTATCTGCTCTACAACTTCCAAACTCATTAAAAAGTCAACACAAGCTTTGGATGACTTCACTGACTATCCTCAAGAGTAGAGGAGAAAAATTCCAAAGTGTAACATAAAAATTGAAATAAAATTCACCTAAATTAAAAGTTAAGTAACTTTGATTTAATCTCATCTTATTTTGAAGAATCAGCAGTTTCATTCACCCATAGCATAGTCTCATTTTCTGCAATGCCAGTTACTTTTAATGTGTAAGTAAATCTAGTTTTCATGTTATAATCCTAGCTAACCAACTTGCTTGCTTCATGAAAATGATGCAAATTGTCCTGGAAAAAGTACTTTGACATGAAATATTGTGGAAAAAATCTGAAAGAATATGAATGCTGTATTTAAAATTAATCCTAGATCTGTGGTTTGTTTCTTGGTCCTCTAAACTTCCCTTAAGATTCATTATTCTTATCTATATGAGCTAGGTCTTACCATTCTTTCACTAATCCATAAATTGCTTTTAATATCACTATTTGCTATACACTGACATCACTTGTTTACAACAATTTTAAACTTAATTTTAAAACTTGATTTTCAATAGTAATTGTCCATTTACCTGATGTGAAGTCATAAAAGGTTGCGAAGTGTAAAGGGGTGCACTGATACTGTTAGTAAAGCTGTTATTTGGGGTGGGTAGAAGTATCCTATAAAAGTGACACATTTTTACAAGTCTCCTAAGAGCCATACAGAAATATAATTTTAAAATTTATACTTTTATTTTTAGCAAATTGTGTTAAATAATTGTAAAAAGTAATGAAATATGAATTGTGAAGTGTATGAGAAAAAACAATGTTCATTGTTGAAGTAAAGTTACTTATTTTTACTTAAATGTCGAGTTTTGAGAAACAGGTGTCTACTGAACTTTTAAAAAGTGCTCAGTAATCTGAAAGATAATTCTTCATTACAGTAATGAATCAAATAAACTAAGTGTTATTGTTGGCTAGAAAAAAATGATCCAAGGTGTAAAAATTCGATCACAGAAAGCACTTCAATGTGTTACAGTGAACTAATTTTTTCAACACTGGTTTGATTAATTTTCAACTGTAGTCAGTAGCATAGTGTCAGATTTAGTCAGCATTTAATATAATTTAAGGTGTAACTGGTTCATAATTTCAAATAGTAGTTGATAGTGATTTTCCTTAATGTAATCATAAACATTTCTGACATCCTAAGAAATTAGTTGAAAGAAAACTGTTTGATAAAGATCAAAAACTTATTAAAAAATACCAGTATCACTTACTTTTGTGAGGTAATGAATCAGTTAAATTTCTTAAGTAAGGTGTTGAGTTATATGCATAATGCATTTAGCTCTTTGCTAGTAGTAAATTGACTTGCTGATATATCTGTTTGGCTATAGTCCCCAAGAAACACGTACCAATCTGCCATGGGTAAACAAGCTATGGGAATCTATATTACAAACTTTCATGTAAGGATGGACACCTTGGCCCATGTGCTTTACTATCCACAGAAGCCCTTGGTAACAACTCGTTCTATGGAGTATTTAAGGTTCAGAGAACTTCCTGCTGGAATCAATGCTATTGTTGCAATCATGTCCTATACAGGCTACAATCAAGAAGATTCTGTCATTCTAAATGCTTCAGCCATTGATCGTGGGTTTTTCAGGTACAAACTCTTTCAAATTATTTATGGTATCAGTAATGGTTATTTAAACTTGCTTACAAGGTTTTTCATCACAAAATTAAAAATACATTTGTTGTTAGTGAACAGTCCATTGTTATTTGTTCTATCAAAGTGTTTAGAAACCCTTTCATAAATGTTATTCATATTGTTTTAGGTCTGTTTTCTACCGATCTTACAAAGATGCAGAAAGTAAAAGAATAGGTGATCAAGAGGAACAGTTTGAGAAACCTACCAGAGAAACTTGTCAAGGTACGTGGTTCAGTAATGATACAGGCTTTTTTAGATTTTTGTGTATAAAGAGTTTTCTTGGTATTAAAATTATCTTGCTTGTTTCTACTTAATGAATAATTTCTGCAATACTCTTATTTAGTTTTGTGGTGAACTGTTAAAATCTGTTAATGATTGGAATATTAAAAACACATGTCTTTTATATTTTTATGGTGAATTCAATTTGCATGGATCTTAGTACTAACTTTCTAGGTAATGTCTAGTTTCTACATAAAACTTTTTATAATGGTTTAATGTTCCTATTAGTTTTAAACCATGAATTTTTAGAATTTTTGTTCTAAAGCTGTATAAAAAATATTTATCATTTTAACCTTCTGCTTTGTGTTATTGATTTGGTAAAACAAATGAACTTTAGAAGACAACTAAAAATAATTTTAAGTATTTAATTTTGTGAGTTGAGGAAGTTGCAAATTATACAAACAACAGTGTGACTGATAAGATATACTGATGAATAACAAACTTGTTTTAATTTTATATCTAATAACTATAACTTCAAAAAATGGGCAGATGTGATTTATTGTTTTTGTTTGAATAATATGTAGAAACAGTAATGGATTTGTAACATTTAAGTATTTTGCCATTGCAAGCCAACTTACTGTACTCACTAAACCTAAATATACTTATTTGATGTCTCATTATCAGGCATAAAAATATTATCAGAAACTTTTAGTTACAGGATTCTGTCTTGTTGGAAGGTAGTTAAAAGCATTGTCTTCTGACTTAAATGATACAACTGATTTTTACGCAGCACTACTGAAATAATGTTTATTCCATCTCAATAAGCTTTTGTGTTTTACAAGACCTTCTAACCACCATGTAATCATGGTGGTGTACATACTGTAACTTTGAAAGTACTTATCTCAAGTCTTTTGTAAACAAAAATAGTATTTTGACTAAAACTTTGTGTATAATTATATTAAGTCAATGTTCACTGCTCTGAGAGCAAAGTGATTTTTTATGTTAAGATTAAAATTACTGTTTTTATATTTGAACATGTGATAAAATTCATTTGCATAATCTTAAATGAATCTCAAATTTTTTCTTTGAAAAAACATCAAACTTTGTTATTTTCCCTACTTTAATTCTACACAGGGTTGATTTATTTGATTGATCTTGTAACCTTGATGAAACATTTAGGAAACAAATCTGAATTAGTCTTTTTCTTTTCAGACTGATTTTAAGTTATAACAAAAGGAAATCACAATTGCTTATATTGTAAATAATGTAAAGTTTGTAACAATATGCATTTGTTTATACTTTATTGTTTATTGACATTTGAACCATCTTATGTACAGAGGTTTCAAAGTGAAAGTAAGTTGGTTTTTTCTTGAAGTATTTGATAATTCTGATGCATAAAAGTAATTTTAAGATTAAAATAGGCAACATGTAAAAAACAAAAATGAGTTATAAATAAACATTGCTAAACATACCTTAAGACAATAATTTGATATTTTGCATTTGAAAGCATAGTAATATTTATTGAAAATGTGCAAAACTTTATTTACATGAGCTTGCTAATTTAAAATTTATATCATGAAAGCTGTAACAAACAAAATGGTTTCAAAGTTGGTCCCAGGAACTAAGCCCGTGGTGAGAGAATAATATGAAAATCATTTTGCATGTGGAGAAGTAAATACTCCAGCTCTGTATATTCACAAACAAATTTTTTTATAAAAGTATTTAATTAAAAATTGAGATTGTGTCTTGTAATGTTTATGGACACCTTGCCAGATTTTGTGAAGACAATTTTAAAAGTTATGGTGTGGGAAGTATGGTTTCTTTGGGATCACAAGTTTGGTGTAATCCACTGACCCTGTAGTAAGAGTGATAAAGAGAAGGAACACGCAAGAATTTAAATGTGTGAATTTTAAACTTCAAGTTAAAATTTACTTTTGAAGAATAGAAAAATTCTGATTTTGTATTTCCATTTGTAGAAGTTATTGATTTAGATAAATTATTTGATTTTTGTGATATATATTTTATTAATGTTGAAGGTTGTAATTCATTACAAGTTGTTGTATAAGTAAGGCTTCTTTAAACCCAAAATAAACCAATATAAAGGAATGCCATTATAACTATATTAATATTATAGATAAAATTATATATTCAAACATCTAACCCTGCCCTCTACATTGCAACACTCAGTTACACAACCCCTTCCAAACATGTGGTCAGCTTCCGGTCAGTTACCTCTTTCTTTGTGAACCTGATGATGACTGAAGAAGGTCAAAACGTTGTTCGCTCTTCTATTTAAAATATTTTCTGAACCCAAATGAGCCGTTTTTTCATATAAAATTCTCAACAAGTGGGTTTCTCGACATCTTTGATAGTTGTAAAAATGTCTTTCTGTAACCTGATTTGAATGTCTGCATCTTTCATTAAAAATGTGTCAAAAATTGCAAAATTTTTACTATTACAAGTTTATATTAAACAAATGTGATTTTTTTCAGTTTTAATACAAACTGGTTAAGTCATTTTGTGGTACATTAATATTTGAATGTACTCACTTCAGTTATTTTTGTCTATTAATTATTTGTGCTTTATCTCAATTATAACAAAGAGGTAATATTTACTTTATAATTTCAGCTTTGTATAAGTTATAATTCTTTAGAATATTAGAAAAGTAACAGCAAAAGATGTAACTGTTTTAATTTCTGTAGGAATGAGAAATGCCATATATGACAAGTTAGATGATGATGGGATCATTGCTCCTGGGACTAGGGTATCTGGGGATGATGTGATTATTGGGAAGACCATTACTTTGCCAGAAAATGATGATGAAGTAAAACGTTATTATTTAATTTTCTCTCTGCCAACATTATTAAAGTTATTTTTGTGTGAATTTGAATTTGATTCCAGAAAGGTTTGGCTGGTTTTGATTCCTGAAGTATGATATTTTTCTGTTGTAAAACAAGTGGTTGTCTCTATTAACCCTATTTACACAGCTTGGTCAAAGTATGCATGTCACAACCACTTGCAAATTTATGTTCAATATATAATTAAACAACTTTAATGTTATTGTATTTAAGTATGCCAGGCATCAAAACATTGATAATTCATGTTTTTGATTTATTTAAAGTTTTAATTTATTGACTATAAAAGAATATTTGTCATGTACAAGAAGCTTATTATCATTATTTTTTTTGGTTGGCATATGTAGACAGTTGCCCTCATTCTTTGTTTATGATTGCTGCTGTAGAGCTCCAAACAGATAACTTATATTTTTAGCTTAGTTAGCTAGTCAGTAGAATTACAATTGTTTAGGGAGATCTTGTTTTATTATCTGATATTTTTTTGTGTTCTAAAATTCATATTAGAAAGATGCATGTATTTTTAATGGAAAGATACATGTATTTTTATTTGAACAACTAACCTAATGAAAAAATTGAGCTAGCATAGTTACGACTACATGCAAAATTCATGTTGATCATGCATGTTACTTGTGGCTCATGAGTTTTTACTATGATTTATTATTTTTGATGGTGGATGACAGTCTGTAATACAAGAAATAAAACAATAATATTAAAAGGAGCAGATGTAAAATGTTAACTGTTGAAACTTTTACAGTCTAACATTTAAAGAAGTTAGTATTGTTTATTTTATATTTTCAACTTTTTCATTTCATTATACATTTATGATTTTGTTACAGTTTGAAATAGGGAAGGGAAATAATAAGTGAAATATAGTTTTATCAGAAAATAGTATTTGTTTAGGAAGGTCTAGAGGCTATTGAAACTGATTTGTAGAGTTTTACTGGAAGTTCATGAAGATAGAAGTAGTAAATTAAGAATTATAATAAACATTGCTGTCTGCAATTTCACAAGTTCAGCTAATGGTTTGTTAATAGTGTGTAAACTGGTACAATTTAAAGTGTCTGAAGGCAGTTAAACACCATGACCAAAAGTATTTTCTTAATACTATTTTCAGGACCTTGGTTGTAGAGTGAGCTGAAATAGTAATGTACTTAGCAATTTTCTGTCTCTTCAAATTGTTGGAAAATGTAGTGAAGAAAATTATTTTTTTATTATAAAAATTAGATACTAGAGGAAACTGTTATATATTGAACAGTAGGATTGAAATTCATTTATTTCTTTCAGTATTATAAGAGTGGAGAAGTTCATCTCCATTAACATCCCATTTAGTGGTCAGGAATGGTTCCATCTAACAAAGCTCTAAATGAATTGGCTCTGAATAGGATCTTTTTATTATTACATATATGGAGAATATGTAATTTAAGGCAGTGTTTCTTACCTGTAAAATGATGTATAAGTAATTTATTCAGATAGTGGAGAATTTAATGTAAATTACTCATTGCTGGAAAAAGCAACTTTTTATTAGCCTTCAGTGTTGTTTCTTTACAGAGCTAATCTAAAAGGAAATTAGACCCTTCCTGTCATATCTATCTGTCACACCTTCTCTTTCAGAATTTGTTGATACATGTAGTTCTATTACTTTAATGATTATATTAGTTATAACTGATAGACAGCCAAGTTTTAATCTATCAAATGACATATTGTTTTCTGTACAGAGATTTGTAGATTGCTTCTTAAGAAAATGTTTTTCTCCCATGCTAACAATATTGTATAGGTGGATAACAGTTTGTATTGTATTGCTAGAAATACCAGAAATCTTGTGATGGCTATGGGATGTTGTCTGCTTCTTGCATGTTATTATTCTATAATCTTTGTTGTATTATTTTATTATATAAAAATTTAGTGTTCTTTACCATTAATATGAAAAAATAGTATTAAAAAGGTGTGGATTTTTATAATATTTTTCTCTTACGAGAAAACAAGGATAAGATAGCTCTATAATGAATCATCTTAAAATGGGGTCTTTACAATTAGCATTATTTAAAATTAAAAGTAAAATAGTGAGCTGGATGTTAACATGTTTCATGTTTTAGTAGTTGCATCTATTTTCAAGTAAAAGTAATCATAGTGAAAAGGTTTTTACACTATTGTTTGTGTGTTGACAATATTGTATTGCTTTATAGTAGTAGTAGTTAGCAGTGAAGTTTTATTTGTGTAAATTAAAAAAATACAAGATATCTGTAACATGGCAAAAAAATTCCAAGATTAACTGTAAGGTAATTTTATATTTTTGAGTAATTTGCATTATAAGAAGCTTTGTGAAGATAGTGTAAAATGGAAAGTTAGGAAGAGTTTACTGTTATTTCTCCATGCATGAGTTGCATGGTGTTCTCTAACATTTTACTGTTTTTATATTCTAGTTGGAAGGAACTACTCGAAGGTTTACTAAACGAGATGCTAGTACCTTTCTGAGAAACAGCGAAACTGGGATAGTTGACCAGGTCATGTTAACACTAAATGCTGAAGGATACAAGTTTTGTAAAATAAGGGTTCGGTCTGTACGTATACCTCAGATTGGTGACAAGTTTGCTAGCCGTCATGGACAGAAAGGAACATGTGGTATTCCTTACAGACAAGAAGTGAGTAATATCTATGCTTTGATGTATTAAAACAGAAAACTTAGCTGTCATATTTCAACTGTATTTACAATGCAAGGGAATATTTCATGTTCATGATAAACATGATGTTTTCATATTTTGATACATCACAAAGAGAACCTCTATAAACATGTTAATTAATCTTTGGTTTTATTATAACTTTATTCTTTTTATATCTGTATATAATGGATATACTCGTTAATTTTTCTCCCTATAGGATATGCCTTTCACAGCTGAAGGACTTACCCCTGATATAATCATCAACCCTCATGCTATTCCTTCCCGTATGACTGTTGGACACTTGATTGAATGTTTGCAGGGAAAAGTTTCTGCTAACAAGGGAGAGATTGGTGATGCTACACCATTTAATGACACAGTGAATGTGCAGAAAATATCCTATCTTCTTCAAGAATATGGCTACCATTTAAGAGGAAATGAAGTTGGTTATTAATTGGTTTTGGAATGTTGGAAATTTTGTGTGAAAAAATTAAAAAACAATGCATGATTTTGGTTTGTCTATATAAAAAAACAACTCAAAATTCTGTCAACATATGTAAGCTATTAGAATATTTTATTGAAAATCAAAATTATTGTATTACAAGTTACACATTAAAAAGTAAGGAAGAATATTTTTTTAAAACAGGTTCAACATTTCAATCTCTGGTGCATTCATTCTCATCAACACAAGTAGGTATCAAATTATGAGTTCATTATTTTATAGGTTATGTACAATGGCCATACTGGACGAAAGGTTAATGCACAGATTTTCTTGGGACCAACTTACTATCAACGTCTTAAGCACATGGTGGATGATAAAATTCACTCCCGAGCTAGAGGTCCTGTGCAGATTCTTGTCCGACAGCCTATGGAGGGTAGAGCCAGGTATTGCTTTCTTATGTGTTTGAAATCATTCTGATAAGTTATATATAAAAAAGATAGTGCTATACCTATTCAACATTATATTGTTTATTTTATCTATCTGGTGTCTACATATTAAACAAAGTTACCATTATTTAACTAAAAAAGGGAAGTAGTAGTACGATATTAATGAAAACAAATAAAATTTGACATTTTATAATTAAACAAGGAATAACATAATGGAAGTTCTAAAAAGTGTACATATAGGTGGAATAAAACCCTTGTACAGTTATCTGATAAAATTCTTATGTTGCCGATGTCAAATCATATTATGTCACTGTCTTTGAACCATTTCTTCTAGAATTTGGAGTAGTGAACAAATTTTTACAGGTTTGCTATTGTTGTGTAAAAATTTTAGTGACCTCTGAGAGTAATCATTAAAACATGAAAATCAAGAAAATATTAGTACGTCACATATATAGCAAATCAAATAAAGAAATTGATCATGTAAAATATCTGTGTAAAATGACAAATACATTAAGTAAATGTATGAATAATCACTTGTAAAACGCAGCAGAAGACTAGTTTTAAAGAAAATATAAAGGTAGTTGATACTTAAGATCTCTGAGAGAAAAACTGTATGGTATATTTGTATTTTTATAAACAATTCTAGTTAGTAAATGTTTTGTTCTTATGATGATTTTTGTAAAAATAAAATATATAAAAGTATTAAGCGGGAAATAGTTTAAAGGTGTTTAATGTGTTGAATGAAACTGGTTTTAGAATATAATAGATAAATCACACTAATATTTATTTTTTTTTATAAAGGGATGGAGGCCTTCGTTTTGGTGAGATGGAACGAGACTGTCAAATCTCTCATGGTGCAGCCCAGTTTCTGCGAGAAAGATTATTTGAAGTTTCTGATCCCTATCGTGTTCACGTTTGTAATCTCTGTGGCTTGATCTGTATCGCTAATCTGAGAAACAACACATTTGAATGTAAAGGCTGCAGAAATAAGACACAGGTAAGTACATGTACAATTTTTACTATATATTTCCATTAAAATTACTGAAAAATATCAGGTATCACTTACCTTTAGATTTGTGTGCATTTAACATTGCCAATTAATTTGCTTTTGTAAAGCACCTATTTGTATAATATCTTTTTAAAAACATTAGATTTATAAGCCTATTGATATTAAACATTTTCAATCATCATTTCACTATTTTTTGCAGTTTTGTTAGCTATTTAATATACTCTTACTAAGGTCAATTTTGAATGTTTATTTTAAAAAACAACTTTAATTTAAAAGAAATTTCACAACTTATTTATTATTGGATTTCAAAACTAGTTGCACTAGAAGAAAGGTTATACTTTACTGTCAGTGGCCATTTTCATTGAGATATATATTTATGAAATATTTTGTAAAACTCCCTAGCAGATGTATGACACCTTAAAAGGTGATAATGTTAATTTGAATGTGACTTCTGCCAGTATAGCTTAGGAAATCATGATGTCATCAATTAAGTACCACATTAATCTTTTTGAAAATAAAAATTTTGCATTTTAGGTTATGTACAGCTCTGCAGTATGTTTATTTTAACAGAATAATTTTACTTACTAATAAACACTTAAGAGGGAAAAAATAAGTTACAGTAGTAATGGTTGCCTTATATTTTACTTGATGCATTACTTTTTTTAGTAAAATTATATATAAAGTGTGTATTTTCATGGGTCTTGTAGAATAAAATATTTCATTAAAAAGCCAAATATCAGAAACTTCTGTGTTATTTAAGAATTGACCTATACTCTTATTTGCTACTTGTAACCTACTATTTATGGGCATCTTTTTTGGGGTACATGTTGCAAGGTTTTAGTGAATTATATTCATACTTTAATTAAACTGTGTTTTTATAGTATACCAATAAATATAGCATACAAACATAACTACTAATTCATTTTAATAGTATACAGGTTTTAAGCTCATAACTTGATATATAATTTCCCTTAGTGTGAGAATTGACAATTGTTCTCTAGGCATTCCCTATTCTCTAATTTATTTATCACCCCTCCAAGAAGTATGAAATTTAACATAAATTACTTATTGTAATATTATCATAGCTCAGGCAAAACATAATTTTCATATCTCTCAATCTTTTTTGGTTAGAGAGCCATGAAATAGACAACTAGATCCTCTTGCTGTCAGAAATTGCCAATAATTCTCTCTGATGTTCAGAACTATGTTTATAATCAATAAAAAGTCAAGGTTTTCATGTGTCAAGTGGAGTATGTATTATGTTTCTTTCTGTGAAGAGAATTGTCAACTTCACATTTAGTATAAGCTTGATTCCCACAGGAAATGCATTGAGGAGTGTAGATGAAGATTTAAACTTTTGTTGCATAGCTAGAAAGCTTAAAAAAATGTGATAATTATAAAACATTTTCTGCTTTTTGCATGCTATTATTCTGATTTCTTTGAGGCATTAATTAATAAAAAATGTTAGTTATTAGATGAAATAAGTAATAAAGAATGAACATGAAATGCTCACAAGCTGCTTGTGCATAATGTAATTCAATAGCTTTTGCCAAGTGAATTACAACTTATAATGGCAGAAATAGTTTTTAGGGTTCAAATAACAAAAATAAATGTAAGTGTAAATAATGTATACTGTTGTAAGTGTGAAGCTGTTTAGGATAAACAAATATATTTTAATATTATTAGTTCAAGTTATTATATAACAAATTGAAAACCTTGTATAAAGTTAAGGTGGTGACAATAACAAGTAAAATATAAAGTTTTATGGAAAAAGTTTGAAATTTAAGAGGTTTTAGAGATTACACAAATTTAAGATTTTTTGAGATGGAGAAATATTTTTAATCTTAACATGTAAATCACTTAGCACTAGGACTAGTATATAGAAATACTGTGTATATTCATGGACAAATCTTTAGTAAAAATATTTCATTAAAAAGTCTGATTTTAATATACAAAAGAATTTCAATGTTTAATAAAAGTATGCCAAATGTGTTGAAGATACACCAAGCGTATTAAAACGTATATTGTGAAATTAATGAGTACATAATGGTTACGGAGTTGATTGTCCTTCTACCAACAGACTAAAACATTTAATATTTCATGCTGTAATATTTTTATAAATGCATTTTTATTTTTATAATTGAAGCTTAGTTACAAGCTTATTGGCATGTACACAATTAATGTACTCAGAAATACGAAATAAGATACATTGGTGAAAAGCTATTGACATTTTTACATCATTCTAATTTGAAACAAATAAGAGTAGAACAGTAGTTTTATGGGGTATTTAAATAATTTATACAAAATGAGAAAAAGTCAGCATGCAGTCACACACTTATTTAATACAAAAACAGACACAATAACATATAAATAAGCATGGATATCTAAACCTTTTGCTAAAAGAATTAATAATGTAAAAAGGACAACAAATGAAACACAGAATATTGAAACTTTTCTACATCAGTAAAGTTAGTTAACTAGGTATAACAGTATAGTGACTTACTGTGTATATTAACAGAAATATATGAGAATGACAAATTATCTATTTAAAAATAAAATGTTTGAAGTTTTCATAGTAATAGTTCTGTTCTCTTTTTAGCTTAGTCATTAATTAGTTAAAGTTTTTACTTTACTTTGTAAAGAGGTGAAGCTTTGTTTTCTCTGCAGTAGACATTAGTATAAGTGTCTGAGAAAATTGAATCTTAACTGCTTAAAGCTCAAAATGGTGTCTAAATCCACATTTATTTGCGAGGTTTTTAAGTTTTTATGTTAATATGTTGTTTTTCAGTCCTAAAAATAAATTGAACATTTGCAGTTTAATAACAATTTAGAAATGCACTATTTCTTGTTTCTGGTTAAAGTGGATGTAATTACAGTAGTTACAGGTTTACTGGCATTTGATTAAATAATTAATGACCATGATTTTCTGGATTTCTAAAAAAAAAATTTATTGCTATCTCATTGTACAGTCTCTCAAAAACACTTAAAAATGCACTTAAAAGGAAATAAACTGGTAATGTTATTTGCAGTTGACATCCAGTCAAAAGTTAAACAATCTTAGCTATTGTCGTTCAAGATTAGTCTTAATAAGAAATTTTCAGATAGTGAGATGTGCATTTGAGATTAAGTAGAGTTTATGCATTAACAAAGGAAATTAAACACGTTGAAATGACTTAAGTATTCTAATGGGTAACTTCTCAAACTTGAAAGTTGTGAAGAGAGAAAGTTCACTGGTGTGAATTGATGCTCTTTTAAGAAGTTTAGTGCATTAGTACAGATCTGTGCTTCAGCATATTTTGAATTAAATTATTTTAATACATTGTTATTGTCTGTTTAGATAACACAAGTGAGGATTCCTTATGCATGCAAGCTTCTGTTTCAAGAGCTAATGGCTATGTCAATAGCCCCAAGGATGATGGTTACATGAAATTTGAATGAAACTGATTTCTGTAATGTAAATGTAATGTAAGGAATGATAGTGTAAAATATTGTTAGGAAGTTTTCACTAACATTTATTTGTGAAGAATGAATATTAAAGTTTTTTGTTTTTATTTATATATGATGTGATTTTGTAATATGCTCACTGGAATAGAAACATTACCATACATACCTTATTAATAACTCTGTTTAAAACCAATTAGCTTTGTACAGTGGTAGCTCATTGGAGAAGGAAAATGAAATCATGCATTTTTAAGGATTTGGAACTAAAATATTTTTTATGTTTAACTATATTTTATTTTGATGATATGATTCTTAATTATTTTTTTTTAATAGCAAAATGTTACAAAATAATTTTATCATGCTTTGTGCCAGACTTTGAAGTGGCGTCTTATGGCCATACAAGGTCACAGTGATGAAGGGCTGATACAAATTTAATGTTCCTGTGATTATTATTCATTTTCTTTTAAGGGTATAAACAAATAAGATTAAGCTTCATTAACAATTTGTTGCTGAGCAACCAGTGTATCAGTGCATTAGTTTTCATACTTGAACTGTCAGTGTATTGGCTTGTAAATCATGTTCCATTTCACAATAAATCTCGCACTTTGAATGTCTTATGTATTCACTATAAAACTAAGCACCATTTTGATAGAAGAAAGATTTTTATAGCTATTTAAATGAGTGTTTTGAACTCATATTTAAAAAAAATAAAGGTCACATCCACTATTTATAGTAGGCCTTGTTTCTTTATCCCTAACTAAGCTAGGAAATTATGTGAGGAATTTCTGAGCCAGGAAGATAACTTTATTCCCAGTGATCTCAATAATAATTATTTTGAAAGTGTGAAAGAGTTCTGTAGCAGGTCCTTCAGGGGTGAGTACAGGTAAAGGCAAGGGAAAAACCAGTGGTGCTACTATGAGGGAAAAGAAAAGCTTTTTCTGGATTTAGACTTAACAAGAGAAAGTAGACTTGTAGAAGCAACAGAAGACTGAGAATGATGAAGTATCTGGAACAGCAGTTGAAGGAAGAGTGTATGTTTGTGTTTTTCTTATAGCAAAGCCACATTAGGCTGCTGAGCCCACTGAAGGGAATCATACCCCTGATATTATTATTGTAATTCCATATACTCACAGCTGACATGAGAACTTTTACATTTCATGAGCCATGACAAAACATGAATCTGGATTCAGATGAAAGCCATTCACCACTGGATTTTCTTCAAAGCTTTTCATACAAATAAATTGTTGCCACTTTGATTCATAGCTTCAATGCATATGCAGCAAAGAGTTTGGAGAAAACAATCCTTCAACAAAATGATCACTACTTGCTGTATGGATGCTAGTTGAAGTTTATAGAAGTTTTGATTGCAGTGTGTTTGAACCTTCAACTCGAGATCAGTGATAACTGGTCCACTACTAGTACTAAAAGTACCATCAGTTGTTCTTGTAGGCTATCTGCACACAGCTTCAATTACATTGGTACATTCAACATCACCCATGTCAGCTTTTTGAGAAAATGAAAGGTCTGCAGAGGTGACACACAGACATCATAAAATGTCCACCAAACAACAACAACAACAACAACAAAAAACAAAAAAAAAACAACAAAAAACACACACACTCAATGTGAGAAGGGAATGAAAGAAAGGGTGGTTGCAACCAGACATCTTGTGGACTGTGAAGAAAAAGATTGATACTTTGCCCATGGAAAACATAGTTGCTCCAGTCATGTTTGTGCAGAATGCATGGAAAGCCCATATCTGTGGCCAAAGTAATGCTTTGTGCCTTATACTCAAGTTCGACATCTTCAGACAGTCATACTAAAACTTCAAAACCATCAAAGCCTGTGTATGTTATGTTTGATTGTTGGAGTTTGAAAGAGAAAAGGAGGCAACGCCCAAAGTCTTTATGTTCACACATGGATGTAATTTTATCAGATCACTCATTGTTGATTTGGCCTCCGATGTAGTTAAGGAGAAATTTAGACCTTTTAAGTTTTTTACAAATGAAACAACTAATCCTGTACAGATACATATTCTATGTGATACTGGGGCAGCTCAGTCATTGTTGTTAGAAAGTGTATTGCCTTTATCTTTGAGTTCTGCTACTGGTGAGTTTATTAATGCTCCTCTTCATAATATTTATTTAACATTATATCTGGTTTCAGGACCAGTTATGGTTGGAATAAGATCTACTCTACCACTTCAGGGCATATCACTATTGTTGCAAAACAAAATGGTTGGGGAAAGGTTGTTGCCAAACCCAAAATTGGTAGCAAGCAGATCATTATTTCATTTAAGGATGATACTGTTTGCTCAGGACAATCACCGAGTGTTTCGTGTATTGTGATTCGAGCTCAGACTAAGAAGTTAAGTAAAAAAGAAATCGTAGACGTGTTCAGAGGATGATATTATAGATTTGTCCAGTCATGTTTAGGGTCCGATATAGATTTTGTGAATGATTGTCCTACTGACAAGGCTTTGAGTGGCAATGATGGCTGTGAGGGATTTGGTTCAGCTAGGGAACTTCCATTTGCTAAAAGCAAACTGATCACTGAGTAAGAAAAGGATCTGCAGATCTCACCATTATTTAAACATTCATTCTCAAAGGATGAATTGCAGAAAGTTCCAGATGGTTACTTCTTCAAAAATGGTGTGCTTATGAGAAAATAGACAATCAAAGATGCTAGCTTCAGAATATGGGACTGTAATTTGTCAAATTGTTGTTCTAGAAGCGTATCATTCGTAAATATTTAAAATTGCCCATGAACACCCCATGAGAGGTCATCTAGGTTTTAAGAGGACGTGACAAAACTGACATATTTTTGGACCAACAATTAGGCAAGATGATTCTCAATTTTGTAAAACTTGTAATACCTCTCAATTGGCTAAAAGCATAACCATAAAATTATCGTTACTCCTTTAAACTAAACACCTATCCCAACGTTCGAAGACCATCTCAGTCATGTAATAATTGTGTTAAGCCAAAAAAAACAAACATGTTTAAGCACTTTAATGTGTTATATACTTTTGCAAGCATAAAGTTATTTGTATTATGTTATATATTGCCATGATTTTTCAAATTGTAATTATTTTTTTTTTACAATGACAATTTAATAAATTACTATCGGAGTGTGTGTGTTTATATATAATATTTTGAAAATTGTCTAATGTCAATTTTTGGTTCTATATACGTTTATTTTAGTGTCAACGTGTTTCATTATAGTTTTCTCTTTTGGATGTGACGTATACTCGTATTCTGAAACGTGTTGTGCAAATACCACCTTTGCTCGAAACTTGTAGAGAATTCTTGCCAGTGGCAATCAACATTTGTTTACAAAAGCGCGCTAGAACATTCTTGAAAATCCTAGAGTCTCGTGTGATTGGTATGTACAACAAAGACGCGCCAAAAGAGAGAAACAGTATTCTTGTACAGCTACAACTGAAATAGAAACCCTTATAACCCAAACGCTTTCGAAAGGTATACCTTTCTTCTTCCAGTGCAACCTGGGAATGCTCGGTATAATTAAACGAGTGACATATAAAAATTTAGTTTAGTAATGTCATCGGGCTTTCCAGGAATTATTTTTCTGTGTAGTTTTTGTAAGCGTCTCATTTCCAGTGCAATGTAACCGATGGCAATAATGTATACGAAAAGGTGTTGGTGGTATTTTAACTTTGGAATGGATAAAATGTGTTTTTAAGGTCTGTGCTTAGGTATTTAAGTAAAAAAAGTAAAGATAACACCTGGAGAGTAGTTGAGAAAGATGTGTTATATAAATCAATTTAAAAACAGGAAAAAAAAATTTCATGAAAAAGTGAAGAATAAAGTTATTTTTCTGACAGAGACGAAACTAACAGCTGGAAATCACTGATTCCTGGATCTGTAAATTCTTTAAGTGATTGAGGATCGGCTGTTCAAATAAAAAATGTGTCCTCTATGTAATGTCTCCTTGTAGGAGGTTTTCAATATGATATCTAAAGATATTTTAATAATTGGGAGTCATTTTGGTACCCATTGCAGTACCGTTAACTTGAATGTAGTGCTCGTTATTAAATTCCAAGTTGTTCAGAGTTAGAACTAGGTTGGCAAGATCGGTTTTTGGTTGAAATTCAGATGGGTTAGAAACAACATGCAGACTTTAGAATTTCTAACCCTTCATCATGTGGGTTGTTGGTGAAAAGGGAAGAAACACCCATTACATCCGTCATTTTATGATTTTGAAAAAAGTGGGTAGTATCCTTTGTGTAAGATACTTTTTATGTGTTGGTCAATAAAAGCAAACAGTTTTTCATAAGCCATGTTTATATTAAAAATTATGGGTCGACCAGGATTGTTTGGTTTGTGTATTTTGGGTAAGGGATAAAATTTACCCAAAAAAACTTGTCGGAGTATCAAATACTGAAAGGTTTCTTTGTTGCTTTTATTGTCTTTAAGGAGTTCTTTAAGTTTAAAAGTTGTGGTTTTAATAATTTTAATAAACCGAGTTGTATGATCATATGGAAGTTTTTATAGAAATTAACCATATCCTCTAGTTGCCGGTTAGCTTTTACAACTCAGCCCTGTAAAACCTCATACATAGAGACGTTACACAGACGACATATTTTTCATTTGTACAACCGACTTTCAATCGCTTAAAGAATTTATCACACTTATAAACTCCTTTCACAAAACAATCAAGTTTACTTGTGATTATTCGCCTACACAGATTAACTTCCTTAACCTAATAGTTTCTCTAAAAAACGGCTTTTTAAAACAGACTCGTACAAAAAAACCTACAGACCACAGTATCTTAATTATAAAAGCTTTCACCCCTCTCACATTAAACGAAACATTATCTACAGTCAAGTATGATCAGAAAAACACACTAACAATCTAAAACTAACCATGTTATAGAGAGGGTAAAAAAAAATAGAAATCGACAAACAAATTCAGAAAACTAACAACATTCAGCGGAAAAACATCCTTAACCAGAGTAATAGTAAACTTTCAGATAAAATTTCTCTTGTTATTACCGATCATTTTAAACTCAAAAACGTTTAACGAATTCAGAATAAACATTTTCATCTGCTATAGCTTGGCAGCTGTCTTAAACAGATATTTCCTGAAGTTCCCGTTGTTTCCTTCCGAGAGCCAACATGGCCAAGCGTGTTAAGGCGTGCGACTCCTAATCCGAGGGTCGCGGGTACAAACAAGTTTCCTTCCGAAAAAACATAACTCTAAAACATTGTGTTATTTTTTGAATTAACGATGTTACTCTAACTGGCATAGAAACAGGATTCGAAACTAAAGCAGACAGAGAAATGAAAGAAGCATATTGGATTGCTAAGCTGAACATTGTTCAACCTTTTAGAATTAATCTAGATCCAGGAATCCGTGATCTCTGTCCCTTAGTTTCATCTGTCAGAAAAATAACTTTATTATTCACTTACTTTTTCATGTGGCGCGGCATCGCCAAGCGTGTTAAGGCGTGCGACTCGTAATCTGAGGATCGCGGATTCGCATCATCGTCGCGCCAAACATGCTCGTCTCTTTAGCCGTATGGGCGTTATGTGATGGTCAATCCCACTATTCGTTGGTAAAAGAGTAGCCCAAGAGTTGGCGGTGGGTGGTGATGTCTAGCTGCCTTCCCTCTTGTCTTACACTGCTAAATTAGGACATCTAGCACAGATAGCCCTTGAGTAGCTTTGTGCGAAATTCTGAAACAAACTTTTTCATGAAATAATTTTTTTTCCTGTTTTTAAATTGATTTATATAACACATCTTTCTCAATTATTCTCCGGGTGTTATCTATACTTTTTTCACTTAAACACTTTAGCACAGTTCTTAAAAACACGCACATTTTATCCACTCCAAAGTTAAGATACCACCAACACCTTTTCATTTACATTATCGCCATCGGATACATAGCACCGGAAATGAAATGCATACAACACTGCTCAGAAAAATAATTCCTGGAAAGTCCGATGATCTCTATGACGTTACTAAATTAAATCTTTATATGTCATTCATTCAATTATTCTCTAGAGCAATCCGCGCGTGTCCGTTCTTGCACGAGCCTACCCGTCTAGACACGAAGTCACCAGCACTCATTTACAAACATATGATTGGTCTACTTAATTCAAGAAAATTCTAAAATGTTACCCTAAATGAATAACAAAATATCAGTTTAAACTTCGAAACAATAATATCAATATGGAAAAATGAATAATAGAAATGAAAATTTAAACACAACACGACATGTTGTCGTTAACAAAATATTTACACATATACATAACAATGCTTGTATATTAAAATATATTTGTGTCAAAAAAGAAAATTGTGTGCATTAATTTTGTTGGCAAATAATATAAATTTAATATTAACATTTAATAAAATATTAAATTCAAATCCAAACTTCCGGTTATTTGAAATAGCAGCAAGTCATCCGAAATTAATAATATGTTACAACATGTTTATGGATTTTGTATTTAAACTGTGAAGTATTTAAATTACAAGATAATAAAAACGTAATATTTTGATGTTTATTGTTGTGTTTAAAAATGTTTGTTAGCAGAGAATAGATTTAAGAAACATAAAAATATCTAACAGCCAATTCATTTGCATTTGATATCTCTGCAAAATTGATGTTTGTAGTCATACATTTTCATTACTATATAAACGCGGTTTACAAATTCTGTTATAATTTACGTTTATTAATTTAAAAAAGTGTAAAATTAGTATTTATATTCAGTCATTAAACAATATCTGAAGACATTCTAAAACCAATAACTTGTTTTGATGTTATTTTTACTACTGACATAAAAAAATTAAAAGGGACATGACGATCTTTTGTTTGGATAGCAATGAAAATAAACGGTCTTGTGGTCACGTAGCGTCAAATGATATGCTTGATTTAAATGTTTAAATAAGCCATTTTGGTATCTTGCTTTGTAAGGTTCAATTTTTTTGTACAGTTGTTCGGAATTGCAAAGTCCACGAGTTAAAGATCGAGTGAGGATAATTTTTGGAAAACTTCCGTAAGTCCCAAGTAAAACACTCATCAACGGAGGAAGGTATGGATGGTGATTTTTGGCTAAAGAAAATAATCGTAGGTTTGAATCTGAAATCTGAAATAGATACAAATTTGAAATTAGGAATTAATGTCATCCCTTTTTATAACATCAGGTACACTTGCACTCAAATACTTTTTTTTTATATATTCTATTTTATTGTAACGGAAATAAACTAGTATTTTTTTCTAAAACCATATAAAAGGCTTAAACTTAAATTTCACATTGTAAGTGATGCTGTATGGATTATTTCTTTAACCGTTTAATTTTTCTCATATTTTCAAATTTTAGTTAACACAGATCACAACGTCATTAATACTATTGATGAAAACTATAAATTGTTTCTTTAAAAATAATTTTTAAATGAAAAAAGATTGTTGTTTTGAATTAAGCTCAAAGCTGCACAATGGGCTGTCTGTGCTCTGCCCACCACGGGTATCGAAACCCCGTTTTTAATGTTGTAAGTCACTAAACCACTGAGAGGCAATAAAAAAAATGAAGCAACCTGAATCTGAAAGTGCATAAGAGAAAATACACGAAATATTAGTATTGGTATTGTACTTTATTCAGACACGAAATACTTTAGCTTACATTGATTAAAAAATAGAAGAAATAACATAATGTTAGAATTTGAATGCTTTATTTCTTATAGTCTATAGTAAAGAGATTTCGCTTTGGCAATTTCAGTATAATTTAATATCGTTATTACAACGGTAATTCTAAAGTTTAAAGCCCACATTACAACTCATCATTTCTTAATATTGAAATTAGTGTAGCAATAGGGCAGTAAAGCCATACTTTTTTATTACTACAGGAAAGAACTTTAAAAATGTCATAAACTCGAAATATTTTTATGACTTATTAAATGTTCCTAAATGTTATGGTTTTTAACTTTTTCGAAGAAGCTGCTTTTTGGAGATATACAAACAGATTTTCAGTTTTGTGTTCTGCAGTTTTATGGGAGATTTGCCTTTTTTACAATTACATATAAGAGAAAAACAAATTTTCATGTTATAATATAACTGTCATTAATCATAAATTTACATAACTACGTTCACAAGACGGGTACTTCAGCTAGTTTTGTAATATTTACTTAAGCTCAGGGTTTGTAGATTTCAAAAGAAGTTGGAGATAAATGAACTTTTAAACAATTAGAATTATTCTTTTTCTTTCAAGATCTGTGAAAACAAAAATGATGCAGCAAAATAACAAAGAGCACGAAAAAGATTCTTGTGTTATTAAATAATAAAAATGATGTTCGATATAAATTTTCTAAAATGTAATTTATGATTATACATATACCTTTTAGTAATTTTTACATAGTTCATAACTATGTTCAGTATTTACTCTATAGGTTGAGGACGTTATATTAAAACGATTTTGAAGCTACAGTTTATTTCGACATGTTCAGCCATATTCTCTTTGAAAATCCTACACATTTGTAATAGACCTACAAAGTGATTTCCATTGCAAAAGGCTCAGACTTAAGGCTCTCATACACAGAACACACCACAACATCCTGCTTGATTTCCGTAATCTACATGAGGTATATTTCCCAGCGTTCATTTCAAGAATCTGATCGAAGAGAAATCCATGGGCTTTGAATTCAACGAGACATTTGAATGTCTTGGAAGCAACATGATTTATGTCACTTTCCAAACAGATTCTTCTTAATTATGTTGCTTACTGCTGCCTGAGACACGTGAGCTGCTTTTACCTCTAAACTTGCTGTTCGTGGATTTAACCTTTATAAAATGGCACACTTTTCTTACCCCGGCTGGGGTACAGTTTGTTGCAAGTTTAACTTTATTGTTGCAACATTAACTTCACACGTGAACAGGAAGAAAGCAATCAAATATCATTTCTTAACCTCAAAATTACAAGAACCGACACACAATTTAAAACAGAAATCAACTGAAAAATCACCCATACTGGACTATACATTCCTTGGGACTCAGCACATGAGACAAAACAAAAACTCAACATTCTAAGAAACCAAATAAACGCAGCCATAAAACTGCTAACCAGATAAAATTAACAATGAATTATACAAAATAAAACAATACTTCATCAACATCATTAAGTTTCCTCCACAAACCATAGAAAACATTATACGCACACACCTAAACAGAAAGCAAAATCAACCAACAAAAGTAAATATATCTCACGAAACCATATACTGCTGCATGCCATATATTCCCGACATCAGCAGAAAAATAACCAACATTTGGCAAAAACTAGTAACAAAATATGACACTCCAGTTAATACCAAATTTATTCAAAAACCAGGCACAAAACTGAAATCTATACTATGTAAAAATTACACTGACAAACACCACACCAACATTATTTATAAAATACAATGTGATAACTGCCACGACTTCTATATTGGAGAAACAAGTAGAAAAATGGAAACCAGATTCAAAGAACATAAAAAGTCACCTTCACACGTTTTCGAACACTGCAAGTCAAATAAACACAACATAAACATAGAAAACACTCTAATACTAAATAAAAAAACAAACGTAAAATTAAAGAAGCTTTACTTATACAACAACTTAAACCCAAAATAAACCAATACAAAGGAACACCTTTATATCTATATTAAAAATAATAAAATAAACAACATAAAATTATATATTCAAACATCTAACGCCGCCCTCTATATTCTGACACTCAGTTACACAATCCTTTACAATCATGTGGTCAGCTTCCGGTCAGTTACCTCTTTCTTTCTTTGTGAGCCTGACGATGACCGAAGAAGGTCGAAACGTTGTTCGCTCCTCTAAGTAAAATATTTTCTTGACTCAAACGATTCGTTTTTACATATATGTTGTTACATATTCTTCCTAAACGTCATGAATTTGTGGTTTCGTAACACTACCTACAACACACCAAGTGATGTCAAAGCGTAGTTTTATACAGCTTTATATCGTTCATGTTTATTATGTGACTTGCTGGTTTTCAAGTAAATGTTTGATAAGGTTGCTATTTTTTATAAACTGTTAGTATTATGTTATAAGAAAGTATATTAGTGGAAAAATAATCGGAACGTGCAATATTATTGTTTTGAAAAGAAACAAAGAACTTATAAACAGTGAGCCCTCTCCTCAATTCATTGCTATGGACATCGGACATCACACAATTAGTCATTCGGTTTAATATGCAGATGGTTGGCTATTCAGCCTATTTCTGTATATTAGTTTCATACACTATTGTTTTATTGATCAGTTTCTAGTGTAATCACAGAATTAAAAATGATTAATGCTTACATAAACCATAACTAGACCTAAGGAAAACCCTTACTCCTGTGGAAAAAATCAAGCTTGCTGATTACAACAGTCTTTTCGAATTGACTCCAAATGGTATTTGTAGAAAACAAAACTGCTTTCAACTGAGCAAAATAGTTCATTATCCAAAGAAAAAATATGATCGTTATGCATTGGTTGGACTCAATGCTCTGAGACTGAATCATATGTTTTGAGCTACATCTGTTTGCTGTGTTAGTGTACTAGATGGTTAGATACAGATTCAAAAAGTAAAACTTGTATATAAGACACCAATGAAATACATATAGTAAATAACAAGCCCAAAAACAAATTTCCTACTATGTTACCAAATGCGTCTAGTGGACCAACAACATGAGAATCATTATTATTTCATTTACAAATGAGTTATACTTTACACTGAAGTTAAGTAGCAACCTTATATATATATATATTTAAGACATATGGAACTATTTCCATTCCATTTTATATAAGAATATGTGAAGTATATGAAGGTGAAAGTACAGTGTAAGTAGAAATAAACAAATGTGAACGTAACGATATGTACATCTTACAGTTGACACTGTTATCCTGTCATACTTAGACAATTTGTTCCAATACCTGCTCTTACATTAGTCTCAACTTGGGCCGAATGAGCGATAACAGTTACTTCATCATTTTAAACTAAGTTAACATTCCTTTATGAAGATGAGATTGATTAAATGAAATGTTCTTTAAGGCAAATATACTTTAATTTCCATATTCAGTTAAATGATCCCAGATATTAAAGGTGCTCTAAAAATAGCTCTATTAGTATCAGAAGAGCAGTTCATGATAAGTTATAGCTATATTAACGCTTTCATTTTAGGCATACAAGCTGGCGTGTCAAGCAGCACTTGTTATTCATGTTGTTTCATATTACATATTTAACCGAAGTATGAACTGAGTTTCCAGTCATTTGTGTTTCAAATCATTATATTCCAGATTGACACAAAAATTTACTGAAGGTGGCAGTATCTTTTAGTAATGTTATTTTTTTTTGTATTTCCCCGAAACCCTTTAAGCCGAACTGGCTGATTACAAAATTTATGGGTATTGCAGTACGTAAAGTTGATAACAATTTTAGACGTTCCTTTTTTGTTCTGATTACTCTTTGTTACTTCTCGATGTTTTTACTTACTTATAAAAAGAGGGCGGCTATCCACCCTATTTCCTTTCCCAGGAATCAGTTCCATCAGTCCATCTATATATATGTATATAAGATTTTCCTTACCGGAATCCTATAAAAAGCTGTCTGAGAACGTGTCACACGTCGAAATTCACTATTAGAGGACTGGCGTCGAGGTAAACTTGTTTTCACAACCATTCTCAAGTATTTATTGAAAACTCTAACAAGAAATTAACAGATTACCAAAATGGATACAACTAAATAGTTAACTCACGACAATTGAAATACCTCAATGACAAACTGCTAATTGGAAATTTAACTACATTATTTAGATACCCATAGCTAGCATTGAAAATCTTAAATGGACGTTTAATATACATAATAACGCATTTCAAATATTATTTGATATAATTTAAATTTATAATATTTGAAACAAAATCTGTTTAGAAATATGCAGACCGAGTATTATCAAAAATAACATAAACCTTTTATTAATATTTTGCGTGTTTAACAAAATCGATCAGCGTCAGGAGTTTAAAGTTAACTTTAAAACACCACAGTCATCAAGTAATGTGTACGTACCATTGTTGGGAAGTATCTCAGAATCACCACATAGTTACAATAATACTGATTGTTTAATTTTACTCAATAATACTTCTGTTTCATTTTCAATTTATATATTGTTTAAAGGATAAAAGGCGATATTGTTTTCTATAAGTTATAACCTGAATGCAACATATTTTTTGGAAGAAAATAGAAAAACTAATAATTTGATAAAAGTTAAGAAAAAATGGCCTTTGCACTCCAGGTAAATATAAAAGAATGTATTGTTTAAACCATCGTTTCACCATATCCTGATATCAAAGTTATGTATACTAACCCTGAAGAAGCCCGCAAAGGCGAAACGTTGGTTTAAATAGAAATATGTTATTTTGTATTTATCTGGAGCACAAAGATAGTTTTTCTTAACTTTTATCGAAAGGTGTAAATTCCTTCATTATGCAATAGAAATTTGATAGAAAACTAATAACTTATTTTTAAAATCTTCTCTGCCAAAACTGCTGAAGTCAACTTCGAGAGGACACCAAGTGGAAATCATCCTTGCAACTACTGTAGTTTAGTGTTTTTCATTTCAACAATTAGTTATTATACATCCTTTAAAGTTTTAAACTTTTGCAAATTAAAATCATTATTTGTATGAGGCATGTCAAGTATCATACCTTTTAACAAATAATTTACAGTTTTTTACTTACCTTTCCTCAGTAATTGCATTTCCCATCAATTGCAAGTTATTTTACACCATACTTAAGTCCTTCTTTTCGCTTATTTACTGAGATATTTTTAATCAGACTGTGTAATTAGACATATTTCCTCGACTACACTGTTTTACGAAGAAATGAATATCTTGTATCTTCAATGACTAGTGAAAACTCTGGCTTGTACAGACCCCAGATTTTTTTTTTTGGCATCAGTGCCTTAGTGCCTTTGTTATTCTATTCAATCACAAGTTTTCAATTCCATTCCATAGGAAATGGGAACACTATTTTATAACTTGAGGGTGAAATTAAGCTATTTTCGTTTTCATATACCCGAGTTTGTATACATTGTAACGGATTTATCGTTATACGTTTATTATAATATGTACGCTTCTTTCTGTACAGTTTTCTTTTTTGCATGTAATGAATGCTGTTGTTTTTGTATACTGCAAGTCCCAACTGTTCTCGAAACATGTAGAGAATTCTAGGGTAATGATGAGCAATGTACTATATGTATACAAGTATACAATATGAGTGATGGACAGTATTCCGAGCGAGAATATTGGTGAAGGTTCTACAGACTCGAGTTATTTGTATAAAAGTAAATGCGCCAAGACAAGAACAGAAATTATTGTTGAAGAGCTACAGTCAGTATTATATTGGCCTAGAAAGCTATAACTGTGATTGACATCCATTGATCGGAAAAATACAGAATTATTTATTGAGTTCGAACGTTACAAGCCGTTCAACTTCGGTGAATAACTTCGGACGTTATTATTCACTCACTCACTCTCTCTGGTATTTGGATATTTTATGTGTATACCCAGGAGGGTCAGGTACACTCGACCTCTTCCTCCTTCCATAACTTTGTTGGAGTGGCCAGATTAATATATATTTCGACTTAAATACAGAATAGCTGGAGTAATATAAACTTAGTCTGGTCCTTTTCAGGTCAATGTCCATTTATATTTTGATTTTATTATTATTATTATTTGATAAGCCCAGAACGTAGGTGGACTGTTTTATTATATCTATATTCTAATACTACTACTATTATTATTATTTTAAATGATTTTGTCTTAATGATCTAATGTATAGAATTAAAGGTGAAAGGTGTTTAGGTCGCTCTTCATCATATATGCAATACCTGCTAGTTCGCATAGCAACTCGCCAATTTTTATCGAAGTACTTTATTGTTCTCTGTAGAAGTCTATCTGGTATTGTTTGTGTGTTTGAGTAATTATGCATGAACTTTGATGAAGTGGTTTTAGGTACTTTGTATGCTGATGTAATTAATGTATTCTGTAAAGTTTGAAATTTGGTTTTAATTTGTTTTACACTTACATTGATCCATGCAGGAGCTGCATAGTCTCTTACAGGTCTAATGTATGATTTGTATATTTTAATGATGTTTCTGGTGTTATTTCGTAATTTTTACCAGTTAGACTCCTAGCATTGTTTATTCTTCTCCAAATATTAGTTTTTATGTTATTTACATGTTTTATTCATGTAAGCTTCGAATCATATGTTGATCCTAAAAATTTTGCAGATGTAGCAGTTCATGTAGATTTGGGGTTGAACTTTATACGTTATTATTTCTATGTTTGTTTGTTTGTTTTTGAATTTTAGCGCAAAGCTACACGAGGGCTATCCGCACTAGCTGTCCCTAATTTAGCAGTGTAAGAATAGAGGGAAGGCAGCTAGTAATTACCAACTCTTGGGCTACTCTTTTACCAACGAATAGTGGGATTGACCGTAACATTGTAACGCCCCCACTGCTGAAAGGGCGAACACGTTCGGTTCGACCGTGATTTGAATCCACGACCCTCAGATTACGAGTCGAACGCTTTAGCCCACTTACCACTTGGCCATGTCGGGCCTTTTTTCTATGGATATATTAGATATCTTTGCTGGAAGGAGTGAACTTTTAACTGGAGTGAGGTCAATCAAGCCTAGCAAGTAATTAAAGCCAGGTGCAACAATATCAACTCAGAATTAATTTGCTCGCATAGACTTGAATAGTTGATAAAATATGTAGTTCTAAACCGAATATAAGACTCAGTGTTATCTGTAAATTTGTAAAGCTGTTGTATATACAGCCTCATTTGTAATTAGTAATAGTAATAAGCGTTTTTTTTTCAATTGTATTGTTTTTATATTTATATGTTATAACATATTTGTGTTAAAAAAGAAAATTGTGTGTGTGTCAATCTTGTTGGTAACTAACATAAATTTTAAAACATATCAAGAACATTAACGTTTGATTAACTATAATACTAAGCTCAAACTAAAATTCTGGTTACTTGAAATTGTAGTACGGTAACATATATGATATAATAAATCGGAGACCCGTCCTAAGTAAAATAATGATATGTAATACTTATATATCATATTGTATAATTTCCAGTTTTTTTCAACATTATGCACATTTATAATTATATATTCTAAGAATTGGTATATTTCTCACCCTGTCACGTATCCAAAGTTTACTATAAAAATGCAGCCAGCCATCCAGTGGCACGTCGGTATATCTTAAGGCTTAAACGCTACAATCCAGGTTTCGATACCCGTGGTGGACAGAGCATCGATAGTCCATTGTATAGCTTAGTATTTAATTGCAAATAAATAAAAGACAATCGAAACAACATAGGTTAAATCTAGAACCAAGTGATCTTGATATATATATTATAGGAATCTTCTAGCTTATGCCAAATTCTCAATTTACTGTCGAAATGGTAAGTTCTGTTTGTTTATGATTTTAGTCATTTGTTAGTAGATCTCTTATAAGTATCATATAGCTAAAATAATTTGGAGAAACAGATTGCTGATGTATTGTATTGAGAAAAGTGGCATGCTGGTTTAGTCGATCTATCTAACTCGAGTCTTCATAGCAATTAGTTTAAGTACTTGCTGACGTGTATTGACGTGCTTCCTAAACATCTTTAGGTTGTTCCACTCAGAGATAAGAAAAAAGTGACACTTATGAAAAGCCCTCAAGCAAGTCATAAAACAAGGTCGAAAACTTTATAAACTTCAAACCAGTGTTGGAACAGAATTTACTAATCGATTGTTTCCACATTATCTCAAAAATCAAGACATTTACTTCTTTACTACAGATAACGAAACAAAAGATATATAATTGAACATTTAAATCATACACTAAAAAGTTGAATATCGCTATTTTACTCAGCGTGAAACATACAAGTGCATTTCAGTGTTGAAAAATTTAGTCAGTGCCTATAATAACTCATACCAGTGTAGTATTAAAATAAGACCTGTATATCTATATCTGTATGAAATCCGAGACGAAATAGTAAACTTATAAAAATCGTTAACCTTTTAAATATGAATTTTAAAACATAGCTAATACAAAATTAACTAAAATATAAAATTAAAACCCAAATGCAATTTAACCATCTACATAACGCGAGAAAACATTACCATGTGCTACAAACACCAGTCTTAATAACCTAACTGACTCATTCTATTCTGTTTAAAGAACATTTACACAAAAAAAGTTTCTACTTACAATAACGACCTTCAGTAAAGAAGTGTGATTTTTCTATTGGCTACAAGCATCCAAATCAATTTATTACTGTTGCTAAGCGACCAGGCATCGACTCTGCTAGTGAGCGTGGCTTATTTTAAACTAACGAAATACTTAATATGGTTTCTTGGGGTCAGAAATTTTTAGAATTACTACACACAGTCGTAAAATATAGTGTCTAAGTGGTGTTTGACTATTTGATAAGGGCCCGGCATGGTTAAGGAGTTCGACTTGGAATCTGAGGATCGCGGGTTCGAATCCCTGTTGCACCAAACATGCTCGCCCTTTCAGCCGTGGGGACGTTATAATGTGACGGTCAATCCCACTATTCGTTGATAAAAGAGTAGCCCAAGAGTTGGCGATGGGTGGTGATAACTAGGCAACTGCCTTCCCTCTAGTCTTACACTGCTAAATTAGGGATGGCTAATGCAGATAGCCTTTGAGTAGCCTTGCGCAATATCCAACACAAAACACTTGTTGTTGTTTTGAATTAAGCACAAAGCTACACAATGGGCTATCTGTGCTCTGCCCACCACGGGTATCGAAATCCGGATTTTAGCGTGTAAGTCCGCAGACATACCGCTGAGCCACTGTGGGGCAACACAAAACAAACAAACAGTTTGAATGAAACTAACTACTATAGATAAATAACATTTTTACTAGAGAGATGTCATTATTTGTGTATAAGATACTTATAAACGTTAACAAAATGTCACCACTGTTTGTAAAGAATGCGCAGTTACTTTTTCTTTCATAAATGTGTTTTACTAATCGAACGGATGGTAACTTACGTAATTAATTTCTACGTGTCACAGCTTCCATAGTATAATTTTTAATAGCGTGAATGTATCTTCATAGAAGTTGACAGTTTCAATAAACATAACAAAACTTTTCCACACAAGAAACTGCAGTTCTTAACTAAGTATTTTTAAAAAAAGATTTAACTGTGAACATATCAAATTGTTTTGTTTACTAGTCCAAGTGAAAAGTGATTTTCGTAATAAGTTTAAAAATACTTTTTTCTTTCAAGAATGCTTTCAAATTATCACCTGAAACTACTTTGTTTATCCCAAATAGTTTTAAACTGCTAACTTATACGTCTGTTTATCTTTAAATGTTATTGTTTTATTGCCTTTGAATTGTGTTTAATTTAATATTTCCGATATAAAATTTGAAAATGAATTGACGAATATGGAGATCATGTGATATTTTTACT
Source organism: Carcinoscorpius rotundicauda (assembly GCA_011833715.1). Taxonomy (NCBI): domain Eukaryota; kingdom Metazoa; phylum Arthropoda; class Merostomata; order Xiphosura; family Limulidae; genus Carcinoscorpius; species Carcinoscorpius rotundicauda. Next base: position 36,873,675 of record CM022393.1, read on the forward strand.
TGCCAAATTACATACAGGGGGTGGGTAAAAAGTGGTTCTCCTCTGCAAATGTTGTTAATTTGTTGTCTTTTTAATAAACAACAGAAAAATATGCAAAAATCATATGCTGGACGAGATCTGTTCATATATGATTTCAAATCCTAATTTTAACATTGGCTTTCGTAAATACTTGAACTCTTCATGATTTTCATTGCATTTTGTCATAAAAAGTGTTGTGCACCTGTTGTAGTTTCTTAGATCTTATTCCAGTTAGCTTACAGAATAATCAAACACGTTTCTCTGCAGTTGTGAAGTCGTTGAAAGATATTTTATAAACAAGAGAACTGATGTTATGGAATGACCAGCTCAATCATCTGATATCAATACGATTGAAAATTTATGGGCTAAGTTAAACAAACACGAAAGATGAACTTTTTAAAGAAATATCTGCACAAACTCATTGAAAGTATGCCACCTCGATGTAAAGCATTGCTAAAATTCAAGGAAATGCTGACTAAATATTAACTTGTGAAACTGGTTTGTGATATTTTGAGTTTCATTTTGCTTTCAATTATTGAACTTTTGTCGAAACTCCACACAGGATTATTCGAATACTTTACAGTCCAATTGACAAGATCAATTATTTTTCTCTACTTTCATCACAACAATTCGCTTCAATTACCTTTCGGATTACGATAGTTGTATCTTGAATTTGTCTCATTTTCGTTAAATTTGTCGCAGATAGTTTCAATTACTTTGGAACACGTTTTGACAAAACAAATTATTCTCCTTAAGTCTGTTAAACTGTGAAACACTTTTTAAATACTACCTGTTGTGGTTAAACTAACAACTATGCAATCTAGCTTCACTTTCAGAAACTTGACTTTTTCTAACTTAAGTTGTATTAAGTTGATCGTCTAAATAAATAAATAAATATACACGTTGCCCATCTGAGTCCTGAAACTTTCTAAAAACTACGAGATGCTATGATGTAACAATACTTAGAGCACAAAAAAAATACGCAATACTTGAGTAATGTGATGCCAATTTATAACAGTTCAATTATACACACAATGTACGAGTCTTAACGAGTTACATAACGAAATTTGTTGTGATTATTACCATTAAAATAATGTTTTAACACTCTTGTTATGAAAATTAAATAATAAGTAATCATTAAATTACTAAATCAACTAAATAATAGCCCTTGCACTAAACAGTCGTTATATCTAACAATTATCAAAATACGGTTCCTATCCATCTTTTTCCGTTTACCCATTTTATTTTATTCTCCGTATTCTAAATGAGTTCTTCGAACTTGTAATTTCAAATTCTGTGAGCTAAAAATATAACTTTCATGTTGCTGTAGATGGTCCGACAACGAGCTGTTTCCAAGAAAATAATATTTACAACATTTTTACGCTATATACAGAGACTATTCTCAGTTCACATATTAAGTTTCCTCATATAGTCTGCATTAGCATTTACAGTTCCTTCGTTGATCTCTTATTATGTAGGGCCTTCAGAGGCTTTACGTTGACCAAATACCTAGTCTTAATCTTAATCTTGTGTTGTTTGAGTTCTGTCTTTCTTAATCTTTCTGTGTAGTGACACAGTATATCTTGATGTGTTTAACTTGATCAGTAAAAGTGCTTTGATAAATCTCATCCAATAGTACTTTGGTCCTCTGTTTTGTAGGTCTTTTTTCTATTTTGTATTGTGTTTGAACTTCTCTCAAGCGTTGTCCTGAAGTTTTGCAAAGAAGAGATTTTATTTTGAGCTTTCTTCTGTTTTCATAAGCCTATATTCGGGATGTTATCCTTTGGCACTTGTTAGGGCTTGATGTCTTGCTTCATCTTCTTCTCTTGAACTCTAATGGTGAATGCAGATATCACATCAATCTTATTTCTGTCTAGTTCCTCCAAATTTCTGCAACCCGGTATGTTTCTAATCACCAAGTCTTGGTATCTTGACACACATTCCTTTATTTTTGCTGTAGAAAACTTTCCCACTGTCCATAGTCATACTTTGCCCATCATCTGGTTATCAGGTACCAGATAAGTTCTCATTACTGCATTACTACACTCAGAGTTTCATAAGACCTTCACTTTTTTGTCCCCGACATAACCATTGCTTATTTGTATGTTGTGATTTGTTGGCATCTCTTGATATTTGTAACATGCTACAATCACTAATGACGCTGTTAATCCATTTGCTAACTGCAGATAACCATTAGTCATACCTTAGTCAATCATGGAAATGGCACTTTCTTCTTGTGTTAATTCTAATAATTCTATTTTTATTCTTCTGGCAGCTACATCTATAATAACAGTCACCATTTTCTTGTTTCCAGCCAAAACCTTCTTTGTAGGTAGCTCCAGCTTCATTGTGTTGATATTTCTACTGTTGCTTGTTAATGATGAACTCCTTTGCAATGTGCTCTATTTTATAACAAATATGGCATTTGCTCTTCAATTTATCTGTTATTTTCCTGTTACCTTTAGTGGACTCCTACTCCAGGCTAGACATTCTTGGAACTCTTCTGCCAACTTGATCATCTCATCCACGTCTTGTGGTATTCTCTCTTCGTGAGGAGCAGTAGAATGTCATTTGAGCACATGGTTGTGAACTGTTCATATTTTAGTAGATCTGATAATTCTTCAAAGCTATCTTGGCATGGCTTGACTCGCGATCTGGTCACGAGCATGAATCCCCATCCCACCAAATATGTTCGCTTTTTCAGCCGTGGAGGCATTGGTCATTCTCACTTTTTTTGAGTAAAAGATTAGCTTAAAAGTTGGTGGTCATGACTAACTGGCTTCCCTCGAGTCTTTCATTGCTAAATTAGAGAGGGCTAGTGCAGATTTGAGCAAATTTACAAACAAACCAAACCTTTACTTGGTCATGCCAGTTCAGGATGTAAAGTATCACCATAGATGTGCCACTAACTGAAATAAAATTTCTCAAACGTCACGTTTAACTTCTCTAAACTTTCATTGAAATTTTCCACAGTCAGTGTATTATAGCTGTTAATTACTTCGGGCGTTAGAATTTCTACGAGGACATTAAATATCATCAACGGTAAGAGTCAGCTCTGTGAGACCAATCAGTCTAGCTGGGCTTAAACGTCATTTAATAATTTAAGAAAAATAAGTGTTGTGTCATTTTTGTCCTTCAGCAAGATACCGAGCAAAGACGTACACAATGCACTTAAGAATGGATATAGCCATCATTTGTTTAACAAGTGGCAGCTGTTTGTAAATATTGTACCTTCACATCTGAAATACATATCTGGAAGTTTTCTATAAATACGCATATGTACCATTTAAACTAGTTGGTGGACGTCACAATACAAGGTGGAGAGGCAGAACATCATTAACCAAATCAGAATGACCCAAATGTATTGTTCTCTTAACAGTAAATACATTCAGAATATAGTGAACATAGCCTCAAATAGATTTGTATAGATTTTTATCTGCTATTTTGCAAAGATAGACTCTTAGAAGGTAACTTATCAAATTGAGACTTGGTCAATCTAGTACAAATTTGGTTACAAAAACGTATTTTTTCAGACTCATTCTATTTTCATTTTCAAAAATGACAAATACCGCATAATTAAATTACACATCCTTATTTCTTTATATATTAGTTTTTGTTTTATTTAATTATCCTCAAATGCAAAGCATTTGATATCCTAGTATTGGTAATTATTTAACTTCAAAACGAGACTTTTGTCTTGATAGATGGATTTATATAAAACCAATTTCTTGATGATGGTATAACAAGGTTTATCACTGTGGACCATTTTAGGTTTTAAAGTGAAAAGAGAACTTAATAATAACAAACCATTTTATTTGTGTACGATGTGGGTATATTTAAGTACTATTGACTGTTAACTGAATTTTCGAGAATCTCGCCTAGTGAGTATAAAAGGTAATCACTTTAACATGTGGGGAGACTTACAATGTTTAACCTCTCGCGAACCACCAACGACCTTTGCCATCAAATTGCAGCATAATCTCGTTAACTTTAAATCTTGTCGGTTTAACCATTAATCACTGATCACTAGACCAGTTAAATTTAACTTCACGAATAGGACAAAGAGAAGATATCTTCTGAACACCCTCAATTGCTCTGCATATCTTCTTGAAATGCTAACTGTTAAATCAGAATACCTGCCACGATTTTTGTTTATTATTTGTGGGGTTATATATTGTTGGGTTGTTACAGCCAGTATGCTATAAACCTCGAAGCTATAATTGTGTTAAACACTTATTAATCGTAAAACAACAGATATTTTAAAGATTTCTAAAATTACAAACAGCTTCACAAGTGAGTATTTCTACGAGGACTTTAGATATACCCGTCGAAGAAAAATCAGCTTGAAAACGGCGTGAGGTTAATCACTACCTGAAGTATATATGTAAAAACGACTGATTTGGGTTGAGAAAAGTTTTGTGTAAAGGTTTGTTTGTTTGGGAATTTCGCACAAAGCTACTCGAGGGCTATCTATACTAGCCGTCCCTAATTTAGCAGTGTAAGAATAGAGGGAAGGCAGCTATCATCACCACCCACCGCCAACTCTTGGGCTACTCTTTTACCAACGAAAAGTGAGATTGACCGTCACATTATAATGCCCCCACGGATGAGAGGGCGAGCATGTTCGGCGCGACTCTCGGATTACGAGTCGCGCACCTTACGCGCTTGGCCATTGTGTAAAGGAGCAAACAACGTTTCGACATTCTCGGTCATGTGGTCAGCTATCGATCAGTTACCTCTTTCATTCTTTGTGAACCTGACGATGATCGAAGAAGGTGAAAACGCTGTTCGCTCCTCGTAAACCGTCGAAAAAATACTCAGTTACAGACCAGATAAAAGACTCAGTACTGTTCGTAAAACTTTCGTATGTAAATTATTAATAATAACCATTATTATAAATTGTATTGCTGTTTTTATTATTAAAATATATTTGTGTTAAGAAAGAAAATTGTGAAACAATCTTGGTGGCAAATATCATAAATTTTACACACATTGACATTTAATTAACTTCTAAATTAAAATCATCGGCTATTTTAAATAATAACATGTAATATAATAGACTGGAGACTAGTCCGAGATAAATCATAATACGTAACAAAGTCCATTCTCTTTTATCAGCTACACGTGTATGTCTGCTAAATACAGTTTTGAATAATGTAAGTACAAAATTAACATTTATATATATCCACTTTTTGGTCATTTTATTGGATCAAAATAAATACACTCACGTTTAAAATGTTAAGCTTTACAAACTATTTTCAATCGTTGTACTCTGAATAGGCAAAATATGTTTTATATTATAGTTGTATTGGAAATTCAATATTAGATTAAATTAAAACTTACATACATACAATTTATAAATTATTCAGTCAACATCTTAATCCTTGAAACTGTTTTTTTTTTAAACTGAAAAAATTAAAACAGTTTTAAGTATATAAAAATATGGTAATACTTTCATATTTCAGGTTAACATTAAACCTACCCTGTGCATTACTGTTATTCCCATACACAATGGAAAACTATACAGATACAATTATCTAAATCATACCACAAAAATACAAGTGGAACATTAATAGAAACGTAATAAATACCACCATTTCTTCTGCAGAATAGCATCATAAATAATAGAAATATTACATCTTGAATATATTCTAAATATTTTACATCACAAATCAAAAGTTAGCAGACTTAAATTTTTCAATACATGTTATTATTATATAAACATCCACAATTTCACTTAATAAATCCAACATATTGTTTTAGTACTACAAAATAAGCTTCAATTAACAAATATATAAACATATTTTTTTAGTTTTCAACTTCACATTCATGTTTCACTATAAATTGCTCAAAAACTTAAACATTATAAAATTATGTGGTTGACACATTTGCACTTTTTTCATACTATTTCTCACCATGTGTTTAATTCTAGAAATGAACCTCAAAACATATTCCTGTATTTTAAGCAATTTAAATCATCAAATATTTTAATACAGCAGGTGCATTTTCTTTAGCTTTAATAATAGATTGATAAGTAGGTATGTGTGTGTGTGTGTATATATAATATTTGAAACACATACACACACGTATAATTATTTCAAATATTTTAATATCCACTTTGACTATTATTTCTTATATTTATGTATACAATCAAATGTTAAGGTTAGTTAATTCATCTCATGGGCTGATCACTTTCTTGTTTCTTCATTACTGTTCATTATATACATTTTATATTCTCCAACTGGCTTATACTATTACCATAGTATAATTATGATTAATCTGGTTCAATTTCACTCAGAAACCTAGGCTCTAGTAATGAACTGCAATCAAAATTTACAAATACAGATGTCTACTATTAAATAAGCTTTATCTTCACACCAAGGATTTTTAATTTAAATTGCACTATTCAGCTTTTGCTTTATGTTCAAAAGTAAATTATAATAGCATTATGATGAAAACATGGTTTCAGTAAATTTTCTTTTCACTGTGACATGCTGTAGTACTTATCAAAGTAGTAATATAAACTTGTAAAAGATTTTACAATGTAAAATTTTATTATTGTATGCTTATCAATATTAGTTCACCCAGAACATCATGAACTTGCTTTTTTTATACTCAGTTCAGGTTTCAATACTAATTATTTTAAATTGTGTTTGTTTTAATTGCACTTTTAGTATGAATATGGAAATAATGGCAACAAGAATTTTTAATATAAGAGGTATGTATATTGTTTTGAAATTATTTTGTTCAAAAGAATATAAACTGAATAACTGATAAGTCTATGCAGTAAATAATATTCAAACAAAGCAGTAGATAATATAGATATGTATTTCTGATATAAAACAAATAAACATTTATTTAAAAAGTTGAATCTTAAATAACACAGCTCTTAACAATCTTTTCCACAAAACTATGCAAATTTACAAGATTCTAAAAGAATAAAATAAACAGAAATTATGAATTTTTACTTGTCACAAAAACTAATAATACATTCCAGAAAAAAAAAAAATTCTTTCAAATGATCTGTATCATGCATCTTATCAATAAAACTTGTGCAAAAAAAGACAAAAATGAAGAGGACACTTTTTTGGCATACTTAAGATACTACACCAAAACTAATGCAATTACTACCACGTAAATACAGTAAATAATGCATTAATTTTGTGAAATAACACCATATAACATTTCTTGGAAACTTGCTGAGTACTCAAATGTTAAGAACTTTATGTAACAGTCTATAAACCACTTTAATATAAAATCCTATATAATATAAAAACTCAAATTAACATGTGAAATTCATAAATCTTTCATTGCAAAGTGACAAAGTGAGAAGAACTTTGTTTTTCATGATATTCATAGCACTTCTTTGGCTTTTAATAACAATTTATTGTTTTAAAAACAATATTTTTTACATGTGATCAATAACAAGAACATTATTAAAATTGAATCTTTTCAAATAAACATGTTTTACATTTATAAGTTTTCTATTCAAATCCAATATAAAGTTAAACTATTGTTTTTTCTGGACACTTTTTACTTTCAAGTGTCTTGTGGTTTTGATTTTTATATTTTTTTCTACACATGAAACTAATAGTAATATGATTCTGTTTGAACACAAGCATAATTAGGCTAATCAAAAAAACAAAAACTTATGAAATAATCACAATATACAGGGCAGCTCTTGGCCAATAATTTACCAATAACACAAGTTACATATGTACAGTAAAGAAAAAACTCCTGAAGGTGATAAATTTTCTTAGTGACTGACAAAATTTTTGGTATGAGTACATTACAAAGAATAACAAAGTTTTAGGTTTTGCCAAATAATTTCCATTATGTCAGTTTATATTAATTTTAATCCATACATACTGAGTAAGGCACTAAGTAACAATGTTGTAACATCTTTACTTTCATTAAATTCTTTCCATTTAGTTAACTGACTCTCCATTCACAGTAAACAAAATGATTTTTCAGTATCATCCCAGTATCATCTCCTGTAATAAGTATAATGTTGACTAGTAGTTGCAGATTGTAAATTGAAATTTAAACTTCAAAACTATTACTGGTCTTCTCTTCAGAACCAAAGATATCGTTGTCAGATGATGAACAACTTGAAGGGGGAGTCTTTAGTACAGGAAATGACAAATTTAAATCCAGATACTCCTGTGGAAATAGTTTAGAGCATAAACTTTTTATTAGGTTTAAACAAAACACTTCTACCTCATATTTCTAAATGTGGCATACACATTTTCTACTACAGGCTAATAAATAGTCATAACACACATTTAAGTACAAATATGTTAACTCTAAATGTAACAGTAATTTTATAACAATTCTTTTCATTGTCACAATTGGACTTTAAGCACTATGTTCATCAATGAAGGTATGCAGCACATATAATAATAATTTTTAGATATTCTTGGCCCATGAGTAATCAAAAATACTCTTTTTCTAATTGTTATAAATCTTATGGATTGCTGATAAGTCAGTTTGTTTTGTCAAAACACAGAAAAATCATAAAATAAATAAAATACATGTGCCATTTTATTTTTTATCAAGCAGCTAAAACTTAAATTTAAGAACTAAACATTGTCAATAAAAATTTACCTGATCAGATGAAATAGTCAAAATACGGTCCAGATCTTCTACCAACTCAGAAAAAATTGGTCTTTGATGAGGATAGTTGTGCCAACACTTACGCATAATTACATAACTAAAAAAATAAACGTTTCAAGGATATGAATACACACAGCATGTGTTTGAATGTCTAAAGAAATTTGTATATCCATGTGAATAATAAAGGAATTTTAATACACACACACACTTGTCAAATTAATTTATATTTCTAGTTTGAAATGCAATAGGAATGACAAGTTATTTAAGTATTTGTAAATTTACACATTAGTTAAAAACAGTAGTGTAACTTCTCAAATCTCACACATGTAATAAAAATATTGTTTCATATACCTTACAAAACATGAAACTGATGTTATAAATTAAGTTTACAAATGGGTAGTAATGCAAGATTTGTATTATACTACTAATAATACACATTTCATGCATGATTAGTAAAGACAGATTTTTAATGTTACATGTGTAATAAATAAAAATTAATATCTACATAGGTATAAAAGCCCATTACAACACTCTCTTATATATGCAATAATTACACAATACACTTTCTGATTTGTATATGTGTGGACCTATTCAAATTGCTGTATATTTGTTACGTTTTTTATGTGGACCAAACGCAACAGAAAGACACAGATAACAGCTTATATAATTTATTACAATAAACTATTATATACATGACAGATATAAAATAAATTACATAATAACAATGACAGATATTCAGTTTCAACCTTCAAAATTAATTACAATACAAAATGGTACTGGCCTGTGTCCAATATAATGATCCAGAATGAAAGTCCAAAAATCCAGATCAGAAATCCAAAATTCCAGTCTAGGGGGTGAATTTGGTCCCACAAAGAAATTCCGAAGTTTGAATGAAGAAGTCCAGAAACAATTCACAGTCCAATAAATTTGACGAAGTTCTTTTTACGATGTTTTTGATGAATGTCTCAAATTTGTCATTTTCCAACTTGCCCCGGTCTCCCCTAAACAGTCCTATACGTGTTGACCTTCAGTATAACCACTAATTCGAATGAATCGTAAAGATTGATGAAATAAAATCACAGCTTTTGTAGATCTAGCTCCAGTCACAAATCCAAGTTGAATAAACACACAGCAAATGTTGAAAAATTCTCAAACGAAGATAACATCTCTTGAATCGAATGACTGACTCGCTCTACTCGAATCGCCGTCTGTTTATATACTAGTAGCCCTACTGTGTTCTCGAACAATCGCGTAACTTCCACAGAATTACAGAGTAATCTGGATTGGTCTCGTACAGACACCAGACCAAAATACATTCTATTTATAGACAAATGATCGATCTACCTAATTCTAGAAATTTCTACATGAATAACATATTTTATTGATTTGAACTTCGAAACAATAATATAAACAACAACAACAAAAAATTTCGACCGATAGATATGGAAATCCAAACACAACACATGGTATTCCAAACGCTTTATACATAACAATATTTCTTTGATAAATAACACAATAAAATGCTATAAATATCTCTAAATTTTTCACATGCCATTGTATTCTCAAATCCAGTTGCATATTAAATTATATTTTAGTAATTTTTTTATAGGAACATTTAATTTTTATTTTCACATAATACTGCTTAAGAAATAGTTATTCTGGAAAAATTTCAGAAGTAGTATTTGGACTCTTACACTTCAAGAGAGCAGTTTCCAGGCTTTTCCATCCTGTGTCCTGATGGATATGGTGTTCCTCCAAGAGTCATAATTTTCCACACCATAGGACCATCTGTAGAAAATTAAGTTCATTTATTTTCCTTCCTTCTGATCATTGAACTGATCAATTTATGTATGTAGTATGCATATGGTAGAAATTTGTCATCTTACATTAAGTATTGGTACCATAGACATTTAAAATAGAAAGAAAGCTTACACATCACTCTGGCTTGTGTAAACTCTGTCAAACAAAGCTTCTGGTGCCACCCATTTCACTGGAAGACATCCATAAATGATAAATATCACTTAGCTAATTCAGTAATATATTTAAGAGTAGTCAATTATCAACATGCAGAATAGTTGCTAACTTGTAATGAGAGTTCTTTAAAAAGTCTGTTACACAGAAATAAATTAATAATTACCTTTGAAGATTTTCTATATCAATAAATTGTAGAAGCTCAAAAATATGATGAATCACAAAATAATAATACAAATAATCCTACTACTTTTTGAAGGTACTCTCTTTCTTCAAGGGCAAATTGGTTCACTATTGAGAGGGGAAGGTTTGACCAGCCTTGACTTAGTTCATAAAAAATTGCTCAGACTATCAGGTTTCTTGTGCTATATATTATATATATTTTATTGTTTTGACCTTCCAGTCATACCTCGGTAACATTACATGACTTGCATTGATGTGGTGTGCATATGCACTCTATCCAATAAAATAAAACCCTTAGTATTCCCTGCCTGGATGCTTATCAGCAGATTAGTATTTTGTAATATACAGTCACATTTGAATTATTATATATATGTATATTCATTATTATTATTATTTAGAAATAAATTTTAAATTAATTTTCTTAAAATATAGAACATTAACAAAGTTAAACAATTTCACAGCTTGTTTTACAATTTACAATAGGAATTGGAAATTTTTAATGTGAACAACATTTTGGGCAAAATGCCACATAAAAACTAATAAAGAAAATTATTTTAAGTTGTGCAAGAGATACATTAGCTTCATGGATTAATGACCGATTATGAGAATGGAAGCAAAGGTTTGTAGTAATTGGAGTTCAAGAGTAACATCATAGTGCTTTGGTAAAATTCTAACTTTTTTTTAATATACATCAAAAATTTTACTAGGAGAATGGTCAACAAATTAGTTAAGTTTGATGGCAATATTAAATTTTATTGTATAATTAGATATGAGAATCATACTTAATTTGGACCATTTGGCAAATTTCGAAAATGCACGGTAGATGCCATTTAACTATGATGAGTATATGATCTACCCTAATTAAAGCCATAATTATTATCTTGATGTAAATCAACTGTTACGTTTTTCATGTTTTAAGAACGCAACAGAAAGACACAGATAACAGCTTGTATAATTTATTACACTAAACTAAATATATATATAACAGATATAACGTTAATTATATATTAACAATGACAGACATTCAGTTTTAACATTCAAAATCAATTACAACACAAAATGGTACTGGCCTGTATCTAATATAATGATCTAGAATGAAAGTCCAGAAACAATTCACAGTTCAATAATTTTGATGACGTTCCTTTTACGATGAATGTCCCTTGTTTTCCAAGTTGCCTCGGTTTCTCTTAAACAGTCCCGTACGTGTCGACACTCAGCACAACCAGTAATTCAAATGAATCGCAAAGATTGTATGAAACAAAATCACAGTTTCTGTAGATCTAGCTCTAGTCAAAAAGTTAAGTTGAATAAACCACACAGCGAACGTTGGAAACTTCTCGAACAAAGACACTACTAATGACCGACTCTTCTTCTTTTGAATAATTCTAATGTCTGACTCCTTTTTTCTCCTTCTTATCGCCGTCTGTTTATATATATTATTAAGACTCTTTTTCTCGAACATTCATCAGAAATTGGACAGAGTAATCTGCGCATGTATGTTTTTGCACGAGACTCTACGTCTAGACGCTAGGCCGCCAAACATTTCCATTTATAGTCAAATATATGTTCTACCTAATTCTAGAAAATTCTAAATGTTATTCTAAAAGAAGAACAACGTATTTCACTGTCTAAACCTTGAAACAGTAATACAAATATGAAAATATAAATAATAGAAATGAAAATTTAAACACAACACGACATGTTGTCGTTTACAAAATATTTACACGACATTTACATAACATCAACTAATTAATGTTATAGAAAAAAAATCTTACATCTCTTAAGCTTTCAAGGCAGTTATTATTCCAAATGAGAAAGCAAGAAGGATGTTTTTTATCTACAGGAATATCAAATGCAAGTCAAAGGTTGTGATCTATTGACTACTGGTTAGGCCTCATTTAGAGCACAAATTTTTGAGCAATTTGTATATTGTAACAATACAAATAGAAGCATTTATTCACCATGAGCTTGGAGGTATAGCTAATGCAGACATTTTATTATGATAACATCAACAATAATGCGACAAATGATAGTTGAAGTGACATTAGAATGACAATAACCTTACGGTTACCTGTGCAGTAGCAAGATGGGCACAGGGTCCATTTACTGAATTTGATGTTTTCTGTAGATATATTATGTGAGCATAGGCAGCATTACTATAGTATATTAACGCTTGACTACTGGCATTCTCACTGAGATTGCAGTATCGTATATACTCTGTGGGAAATAGCATTTGATTTATGCAACCAATTCCTGGAACATAATTACTGTGTAAATCGACAACTACCTGTATTAGGTATACAGTAAAGGAAAAAAACGTGACAAGGGTAAAACCTTGTTTGAAGCCAAATATTCCATTCCTCAAGCAACTTGGCAGGTAAAGGATATCAGATCTTTTTTTTTTATCAGAGTCTTTGGTTTCAAATGAATGTTAACAGCTCGTTCATATCCTGAACTAGGGCGGTGAGCACGTAAAAAGTTTCTGAATTTGCTCTTAGGTGTATATTCCACAATAACATTTAGTGATCCTATAAAAATGTACTATGATATGCAACAAATACTTTATGTTGAATATACATGAATTACTTAAATGTCTGTAAAAGTAAATTCACATGCCTATAGAAATATATTAAAACCTATACTAAATAGCAACACAACAAACCTGTATAATTTAAATGCTGAAAATTCTACACTGGGCTTCACTAGAATGTAAAAATGATTATGAATAATACTTCTGAGCATCATTTATGTGTTCTGCAGTGAAATAACTTGTATCCATCTTTGCTTATCTTATATTATTAAGAATTTTCAGGTGAGATTTTAATACATTATGATTATTAATTTCAAAAAAATAGTTGTTTGACTATAAAATCATTTTTTAATTATTAATGATGAAATATTTAAGTAAGAAGCATCACCTACCATTCTGAGTACAACAGCCTAAAAGATCGATAATATTCACATGCTTTCAGATAATCTTCATAACTTCCATTTTTGACACCAAATCAGCAAGTTCCTGATCGGTATGGGCATCTTTTTTAGAAAAAAAAAATTCTGATTAACATCACAATCACTCAAACATTCACCACTATATTCAGACAAAACTCAAAAGTAATTTTGTAGGTTTCTTGTAATCAACTGATATTTGTCAGTTGAAGAAATATTATTTTTCACAAACTAAATTTAAATGCCACTATATTTTGCAGACATCAATTGGGAGAGAACTATGTACGATCACATTAAAACATAGGCCTCATCTTTTATATTTTTATATTTTTTGTTCTGTAATTATGAATCCAGCTTTTTATATACCTTTCAACATCTTCACAGCCACAACAGATGGACCTTTATTTGTTAAACCATATGCTTCTCCCTTTCTGACTTGTCCTAAAGCTCCTTCACCATGAACATTACCCAAGACTATTTTAAAATAAACAATATTTAATGAAGAGTGTAGTTAAGCCATGTTTAAAGTTCATTCAGTAACACCATTTTAAACTTGACAGCCTTACAATTTTAAGTTTAAAATTTTATGTTGCAACTGTATTTAATTCTAAGGAAACATTTATACAAGAGTCACTTTAACCAACATTAAACAGGGAAGTTAGTAATTCTGTAAACATATGATTTCATAAAAAAACAGGTTTAGTGCACAAAAATGCACAAATTTTTCATTTAAACAAATGATGATTTAAAATGATTAGAAGTTTTTAAACTTACTGATTTTAAACATTTCTATTAACATTTCAATAATACTACTCTAAGAGTAATACAATTCATGACCTTTTGCTCTTTAAACTTAAACAGCGAGTTTTCAAATCTAGTACTATATAAAACAACAGTATTAACTACATTAAGAAAGGTATATATTTTACAAAATCAGGTCTTCTGAGGTCGAAAAGAAGATCTTAACTTTTTAAGTAAGAAATGCACTGAATAGGTTCTACATGTTTATTTATAAGTAAAATTACTCAAACTGGAATCTCCAAATAAAAGGATTGTAAACATTACGAGACACAAGTTTGCATTTTAAGAAAACAAGTTTCTTATTCTTTAAATTCCAGTTGAACTAAAAAATAAAAGAAAGACAATGATGAATAAAAATCTTGTACTTTGACAGATACAAACACTGATGTCAAGGATAGTATGACCAAACTTACAATATTAGACCACTGTAATTTAATTTTTAAAGATTATTTTTATATTGAACGATTAAAATTTGCTTTAAAGATTTTCATCAAATCTCATGTGCAGCAGAAGCAAGTGAAAATCAGAAGAAATATTACAGAAGTAGCCCACTGTTAGTACAGTGGTAAGTCTACAGATATACAACACTAAAATCAGGAGTTTGATTCCCCTTGATGAGCTCAGCAGGTAGCCCAATATGGCTAAGAAAACACACACACATGTATTTGTTACAGATAAAAACACCTGAGAAAACAAGTACCTTTCTCTAGGAAGCTCCCACAGATGATCTTGGGGAATTTCACATTTAAATACTGAAGTTCTATTTGAAAATGGAT
Source organism: Carcinoscorpius rotundicauda (assembly GCA_011833715.1). NCBI lineage: Eukaryota > Metazoa > Arthropoda > Merostomata > Xiphosura > Limulidae > Carcinoscorpius > Carcinoscorpius rotundicauda. The sequence goes on from CM022393.1 coordinate 36,888,986, forward strand.
AGCCCTGCAATACATCTATTTTAACAATTGGTGCTATTGATTGTTCTGATATGTCAGTTTGCTTCAAAATAAAAGATCAATGAGAGAAGAAATTAATAATCTTTCAGAAGTGAATCACAACTTCTTAGTTTTATAATCCTGCATTAAAATAGATGAAATTGAGAACTAAACTAAATGTGTATGCAGATCAAACACATCAAAATGTGAAACATATTTTGTTACAAAACAACTTTAAATAATATTAACTCAAGTTGAATCACAAATAAATTATTACTACAACTATGATTTCTGTGGTGTTTAGATAAAATTTTCTTAATATTATCAGGAGAGATGAAAAATAAAAATGATCTGTCAAAGACTGTTACTTACCGAATATAGCTTATTTCAAAACTTGAACTTTTTTTCATACAAGGTTTGTATGGTATAAAGTACTTACTTCAAATTGTGTTTCTTTTTTTCTGTATATAGTTTGAAAATGTCAAGTTTACATTTGAAACATCATCAATATGAGTTTGAAACTATCTCATATTTATCAGTTTAACTCCCAGTACAGGCTCAGTTAATTTGTTTGGCCCCATAACCTTTTAGTATTTGTTTAAAGTCTTTTATATTTAATATTTCTAGCTTTCAATACAGTGTGTATATCTCAACAAAATTTGGCAGTCTTTCATTTAATATTACAAGTCTTTCACATGTAAAAAATTCATATATTTTAGAAAAGCATTTTTAATAAAATAAAATAAAGATTTGTCCATGAATATATTGAGTATCTGTTTTGAAAACTCTGTCTGAAAAGTAATATTTATTTTACAATTAAAAATACTCTTCTCAATCAAAAATCTCAAATTTCCTTTGTGTAATCCCAAAAACCTCCTAAAGGCATTTCAAGTGTATTTTTTCAGTAAAACTTTATAGTTTATCTGTTATTTTTTTACTGAATCTCAAAACAGACAGATAAATATGATTGACAAAATCAATCTAAATTATCTTTTTTTTTCTTTCTAGAATTACTTTAAATTGCAATGTTATGTATATGTGTAAATATTTTGTAAACGACAACATGTCGTGTTGTGTTTGAATTTTCATTTGTATTATTCATTTTTCCATATTGATATTATTGTTTCGAAGTTTAAACTAAAATATGTTATTTATTTAGGGTAACATTTTAGAACTTTCTCGAATTAAGTAGACCAATCACATGTTTGTAAATGAGTGCTGGTGACTTCCTGTCTAGAAGTGTAGTCTCGTGCAAGAACGGATATGCGTGGATAGCTCTGGAGTTGTATGGAAATTGCAAGATTGTTCGAGAAATAGGCCCATCGGTATAAAAGACGGTGACAAGAGACAGATTCAGTCATTAGTTTTTATTCGAAAAAAGAAGATAGATTCAACCATTAGTTTTATTCGAAAAAAGAAGATAGATTCAACCATTAGTTTTATTCGAAGAATAAGAGTGAGATTCAGGCATCAGTTTTAGTTATTTGAGAAAGATTAAGTGTTTGCTGTGAATATTCAACTTGGATTTGTGATTGAAGTTAGATCTCCGGAAGTTGTGATTTTATACATCTGAATTACTGCTTGAGTTGAGAGACGGCGATTTCATTGAACTGTGAACTCAGTGATGTCGAGAAACCCACTTGTTGAGAATTTTATATGCGTTTTTTGCATATAAAATTATGAACTGTGAACTGTTTCGGAATTACTTCGTGGGACCAAATTCACACCCTAGACTGGAATTTGAGACTTTAATTTTAGATCATTACATTAGATACAGGCCAGTACCGTTTTGTGTTGTGATTTATTTTGAAGTTTGAAACTAATATTATTTTGTTTTGTAATTAATTTCGAATGTTATAACTTAATATCTGACACTATTATTATATAATTCATGTTATATCTGTTATATTTGTTAATAGTTTAGTGTAATAAATTATACAAGCTGTTATCTGTGTTTTTCTGTTGCGTTTAATCTACGAAGAACTTAAAACACATCAAAAATACGTAACATGCAACATGAAACTACATTTATTTATTCAAAGTAATTCTAAGTTTGTAACAGTATACATCATTTATAATTTAATTTTATTGTTTTATTATCCTTTAAATCATGACGAATTATCTGCACCATTATAATTTGTAAATTACTTAAGGATTGTGCAGCTTACATTATGTTAACAATTTACATTACCCAGAAGCTACTGTCAGCCACTTGCATGTGTGCTTTGTGAACATTATTATTTAATTTATGTTATCCAATCTTATTTAACCCAAAATGATCCATATTTTTAAATTTTATTTACTTTTAGAATTATACATAAAACATAAACATAAAAACCAATAAATACTTAACTTATCTTTTTTATCCTTACTGCTAATTGTTGAAGAGAGTTAACTATAATTTGGTTACACTAATGACTGTAATTAACTTAATTGTTACTTAATTAAATAATGCACCAAACAATATAGATTAATAACGTGCAAAATGTAGAAAGAGTCTCTTAACCCTCAAAATTTTTCTGGCTTTCCAAATTTGTGACAAGAGTCATTGCAAATTCACCCAAACTAGACATTTACTTTATTTCAGGAATTATTTTGGTATTCAGAGTGGAATTGACATTTAACCATCCAGAAAATAACTTAAAACAACACATCACTCGACAGAGCCTTAAATTTATATTGATTATAGGTATTACATTATGTAAGAGAGATCTATTAAATTATGAAAGAGAGGATGTGATAGGTAGGTCTGATTCTCTGTTTGGTAGCTTTGTAATCAAGTAAAATTAAAAAAATACAAAAAATATGGTATATCTGAGCAGTGGTAATGCACCATATAGAAAGTAGTTTATGTTTAATTTCACATTTTAAGGGGTGGTGGATAAAATAGGGAAGATAATATGCCAAGAGAAAATGTGCCACATGTGTTACACTGTGAGAAATTCAAGATTTATTTTAAATATTGCTTTGTAGAATTAATGACTTAAAATGTATATATCATTAAAATCTAGATTATTAGCTAAGAGTTTATGTTATTCTGATTGGTATAACATAAACAAAAAGAAGCGTAATAATGTCTGAAAGTAAGACACTAAAGTTTTGTGTTATGCACAGTAAAGGATGCCTATTGGGATAGGTTTAAATGAGGTTCAAAGAAGTATAAGAATTTACATGCTTTTCTAGGATAACATTCTTTTTGATGATGATTTGGTTCTGTGTAGATATTAGATTAATTTTGTTTTTCTGCTGTTTAGTGAGTTTATATCGACACAATATAGCACTGAGTAAAATCACCACTAGTATATTTGAGAACACAACCACTAACATCATTGAAGAAAAGGAAGAAACTTCCACCATACTGCTTTCTACTACAATTTCAGGCACTGATTGTATAAAAAATATTATAATACCATCAGTTACAATTTTTGTTTAAAAATAAAACAAGTAATCTAATGTTAAAACATACAAAAATAATATTTAAATGTTAAAATATGCATTGCAATGTCACATAAATAACCATACACAAGGTAAGTTGAGTGACAACTACTGAACAAATAAATGAAAAAAATCAAACCAATGCTGAACAAGAAGTAGCATAAAACAGTTAACATAAAAATTTAAAGCACACAAAATATCTAGGATTAATCCTATCTGTTATCTTACATGTATCTAATTTTACTATAAGCTAGATTAGGATAGTTCATTCAAAATACATTAAATTAATGCAGTAAAGTGTTACACTTTAAATTCTTTCATGAGCATTAAGATGCAAGCCAGTATAATCACATACATTACTTTTTGGAAAGAACTATCTGCTGAGGGGAATGCAACTGTTTGGCAGAAGCTACTAGTAATTTTGTTTTTACTTTTTGAACTGCTGAATAGAGATAAGGTATCTGGTGTGCATCACATACCACCAAATTTTTTAAAATTGTAATAACTGATTAATCAAATGCAAGTAATTAGAGGGCCATTGATTAGCAAATTATCAAATACCACTAATCACGTAGGTCTGTTTATGAAACTTCTTACTCCCTTTTTTTTTAATCATAAAAGCAATGTTTAAAGTTTTTTTTTTTAATTTCGTGTGAAGTTATGTGAAGGCTATCAGTACTAGCTGTCTGTAATTTGGCAGTGTAAGATTAGAGAAAAGGCAGCTAGTTATCGTCACCCACTGCCAACTCCTGGGCTACACTTTTACCAGTGAATAGTGGGATTAACCATAACTTTATAACATTCTCACAAATGAAAGGGTGAGAATGTTTTGTGTGACAGGGATTCATACCCATGACATCTCAGATTGTGAGAAAAGTATTTTTGTCTCTGAGCTGATGAATGCCTCAAAGAAACTTACAAAACATACACCTGTAGCATCTGGCAGGTACATTTCATAGAAGATTCAATGTCAGTATTTAAAGAATATGAAACAAGTACATACCATTATAATAAACATTTAGTGCTTGACTAAATTATAAAGCAGTTGTATCAGTGACTTACATGGAAGAACAGAAAGTCAGACACTTCTGTTGGAAAATCCAACAGAATACCAAGCAAGATAACCATACCAGCCTTCATCTTCTTTTGTCACATTATCAGTTGGATGGGTATCACTGATGTTCTGATACAGTACTTACCACCACTTACAAAATTAGCTAGAAACCCACACTGAGAAGGAAGGGCCAATGCAAAGGAACAATAGAAATAATCCAAATGATACCCTTGAAAATGAAAAATTCAGATCAGAAGAGGGGAACTGCACCATTTCTGAGCCAGGCATATATCCTGCACATTTGTAGGATATGTAAGATTTAGGGGCAGAAAATGACAGGAACACATTTAATTGGGAGAGAATGTGGCAAGAAAGTGATCCTAATCAAATCCCACAAGGAAAAAGGTGGGTAAACAAGAATGCACTCTTGGGTGTAGAGTGGCTAGAGCATGGCAAACTATAGTTGATAAGTCAATTACATCCAAAACCTCTTCACTGGGTACTGACATCCATGCAAGGGTAGGATGAAGATAAAACATAAACACTAAAATAGACCTAGGAGACTCCTAATGTTAGGAAAAAGAAAGAAGAGCAAACTCTGGAGATGGAAAAAGACCATTAAAGTCCTTATCCCCCTGAAAAAAAGCCAGAGTACTGGCTGAGGACAAAGATTGTCTCTGTAACATCAGATCTCTCGATCTATTAAAGCAGGTTAATCCATTGTTGAGTTGCCTTTACCCAAGAAAGAAAGCTGGTTGCTTAATGTAACTCTCAAAGTGGTAATGTTAACTTTAGAATTCACTGCATGGAAAAGGTTCACTAAAGTCAAGTGCAAAAATACATCGATTAGAATTAACTAATAAATGCCATTATAGGAACTGGGTTGAATAAAAGCAAATTAAGTAAAAAAGAGCAATCTGAACTCAAACACTGCCAAACGAGATGTGATAGCATGGTAAAAGAGTGTAGAGACAGTCACATGCATCATGTGAACATGTCATACTTTTGGAGATTAGGATGTAATATGTGATGATTTGCATGAGAAATATGTTGGAATTGCAACAAGTGAAAGCAGAAAGCTTATGGCATGCATTAAGAAGACATTTGCACATGAAGGACAGCACTGAATGGGAATACATATTTAACTGTGAATACAAAAAGCAATCTGTTATCCATTAAAAGTAAATATTGTTCATTATAAGAATGTGTGCAATATAATTTTTAAAAAAATCTTTTTTTAACAAACCTTTATAGTTCTTAATATTCAAAGTGAAGCTACTCATTATTTCATTATAAAAAAGAACAGTTCTAGAAGTTAAACAATGTTATCAGAGAAAACTGACAGTTATTCCTTTTAGTAATTAAAAAACGTGTTTTAACTGAGTAAAATTAAGTTAGCAGGTCACAATGTAAAACCTTTATTGTTATTAATCCCTTGAAGGAATTTCAGTATTATTAGGTTTATAAAAATAGCTCATTAACCATAACACAATTTACATTTTATTTGCACTTCTACTATTAAGTTACTTTGACTAACCTTTTTTGAAACGTCCCTATATATGTTACTAAGGAACAAAATTAAACATAAAATCACAAGTAAGGCTTTCTTCAGTAATGTCAAGTAATATCAATAGCAGCATCTTAAGAAACTTCTTATCAAGTCTCGGTGAGCAATATTTTGATCAGCTATAAGCATGCTATATTGCTGTAACTGATGTATAAATAATATTGCAGAAAAAAATGACCAATAATTAGTTGTTTTTTTAAACCTAAGTTCTAACTTGAATAATTAGAGATTTTCTTCAATAAATAAAATTAAAATTTTGAGGCTCTTCAAAATATGCTTGTACACTTAAAAGTAAGTTTTTTTTAGTTAGTATACAAAAAATACTAATGTAAAACTATATGTCACACATTTGAGGTTATATTGCATATTATGTATCTTAAGGTATATCAAAATGTAATTTACATACACCAAAAAATGACAATACTGTATTACTTAAAATAGAAGTTTAGGGGTTTAATAATCACTACTCTTTTGACTTTCAACATTGAATAACAACTAGAAAATAAACAACGAAATTATAAAAAAAAATATGAGGAGTTGAGTATTCATCACAAAGAACAAAAATAATTGATATTTTAATCACCTGATGACCATCTTCAAGAAAAGTATGTACACGAATCATAAAGTAATATTTTACAAATGGTTTCTTAGTTGAAACACTCATAACACAAATTATTTTGTGCTGTTTGCATTATTTCTAAATGACTTTAATGAGTTTGTTTTGTTTTTATTGTTGCAATATCACTGGTATTTCAAGTAGATATAAAACCTATCTAGTTATCAAAAACTGAAATGTTACAAAATCCTAGTTCTTTAGTTACCAAATTTTATATTAAACAGTACCAACAATAAAAATTTATACATTTTTAACTGTATTGCATTGATATATAAAGGTTAATAAAAATATTAACCTTTTTGAATATTTTTTTCTCTGTAAGTTAAAATTTGAGAAGGAAGGAAATGTCTATAATTACATAAAAGAGAAAGTTTAATTACTGCATCTGTGATTTCTTATTTAAAAGAAAGATGCTTTTATAATGATGAAAGGTATTAAAAATAGTTTTTGGTGTAAATCTGAATAGTGTTAAGTAAGATTCAGAACTTGTATGATAAACTTTTTCTTAAGTTTAGTGCGATAAAATTGTTGATTTTATTGGAATTTCAGTAAATTTAGATTCTCTTTTGTTCTGACACTTTAACATGTGCAGGTGGGCAGTGGTGTAAATCCTTCCCTTCATTTTAGGTGGGTGGTGCATACAATCATTCCTCCTACTACAGTTTGGTCTGTTGAATTGTTTTATTGCATCACTGGCCTACAAATTGTGTACTATTATTCTTGTGATTCTAGTATTCTTACTAATTGAATTACATAATTAGGCCTAGATGTAGGCTTTTTCAGTAGCCGAAATGTACAACTTTAATATAGGCGTGCTTCTAAGCTTTTCGATGTAAGCGATAGTTTGTAAGTATCAGTCAGTAGGCCTAAGTATACATGCAAGTATTGTGGCAACAAGATTACTCTGTGACAGCATGTTTACAGTTTTCAGGTTCACGTAATCAGAGGTAACCAATTTGCAAATTGAACAGTAATTACAAAAAACATCCCCCTTCCCAATCAGGTGTAAAAAATGTACGCCCCTGCAGGTGGACTGCATATTTCCAAATATTAATATCAATAAACACTGTAATCTTTATAATTTAAAATACCCATAAATATTACATTTATTATACGTAGGCAAGGAAATACATTTCATGCATTGGAACTAAGTATAATGAATGATGACATAATTATTTCTATCACCTTTATTTTCTAATAAGTTAAGAAATCAATTTAAAAACAGTTATTAAAACTCAAATTTTACTGTCAATAAAACAAAAGTTGTTCAGCACTTTCAACGAAATGATGAAACATTTATATTGCTTGAAACAAGTTGCAGATAAATAAAAAATGTAAATTACTCTAGTAACATAAGAGTAGTTATTGTAGCTATTAATCAGTTATATAAAAAATAAAATGTTTTCACATAAAACATGTATATGATAAGTAGTCAAAGTAAAACAATTTCTAAAATTCAAGGCAATTTTTTCAATATAGTATAAAGAATGATGTTATCACTGTCTTTTCCTTTAGGTGCAGGCATCTACTGACATATAATCATATTATCAGACACACATACCCTCTATTATTAATAACTTACAAGTTTCCTATTTACATGTTGTGCAATCACCTCTCTTAGCTTAAACTACATTGTAAATCTATAATCACATGCTTTGTATAATGTGATTATAATACTGATTGATTTGTGACATAGATTTATGCTAATAACTAAGCATGTGACACTCATATGTGGAGCTGTAGTATATAAATTTTTAACCAAATTAAGAGATTTTTTATTACTACTGGTGTCTTAATGAATGCATCCTTCAGTATACAAGTTTCACTTCTGTATTTATGAATTGTCTTCTATAATTCAACTGTTGGTATTACTAAACAGTTTCCAGGGTTACGTGTTATTTCTTTTTATTGAACAAGTCAAAGGTATTGCTCATGGAACAAGATCATTGCAATAGTTATTGTGTGCCCTAATTCAATTTTTCTGCAAATATTGAATTAGCAACCATATGCACATCATAGAACAAGAAACTTCATACATAAAATAAACTTTGTTGTTGTTTTTTTTGCAATATTTTCTGTTTTATTATCTGTGCTTTGCAATGCATACAGTGAGAAGAGAATGTAAACAAACCTCAATAACATCAACATACAGGCTTCCATTAGCATCTGTATAAGATCCATTGACCATATAATATTTCAATCAACATATGTGAGGGTGAAAGTCACTGTAGAAACAACATTGAAATTTTGCATGTTCTTCGACATATACTATTTTAATTTGATGGATAACCATCTTGGATTATAGATCTTCAGGTCAAACGCTCTGAAAAAGAAACATAATTCAAATCTTGTCTCTTCTCTCACATACATTGTTTAGTTTCATTTATTACAGGTCATAAGTACCAAAGGATTGAAATTTAACACTTTTTTAAAAAATAGGTGAGATGTTTGAGTTGAAAAATGAAAAAAATCTCAGTTACTGGCTAACATACAACAGTTTATTGAAGAAAAAATCAACAACTCTTGCATAAATAAAAACATATCAATCATACCTTGAACTTCAGAAGTCCATCTTATTTTTCCCTTGCTATTTTCAAGGACACAAGTATAGTTCCCTTTATCATCAAGACCAACAAGGTTCATTGTCATATTCCAGTCTTTATAGATAGTATACATACAGATTGGAGAAATATCATATATATGCATATTTATAAAATAATGTAATTGTCATATTTTAAAACCACTTAACAATTATAATAATTTCCTCTACTGACTTTGTTCTTTAGCAGGAACTTAATCTGATATTATGAATTATTTAACTATAAGTTATATATGGTTTTATCTTGTCCACATAAAAGACAGTAAGTCATTAAAATCCTTCACATGTTGATAAATTAGTATGTGATTTCCACATGCTCATTAACTGCTTATCAGCTCACTTGTTTGCCAATAAAACGAAGAATTGGACTTGAGTCCTTGAACCATGTTATATTTGGCTTTGGAAATCCATCAGCAGGACAAGAAAGAGTTACACTTTTCCAGCAGGAACAACAATAAAGGTATTTGACAGTAATTCTGGTTTAGTGAAGAATGGCACACCTAGGGTTGGAACAAATCAATTGAAGTAGTTGATCAACATCACTTAAAAAAAAAGTTTGAGATATACATAATGAACTATGTTGTAACTTAAGTATTTGTTACTTAGTTACCAATATAAATTTGTAATTAACTGTTAAACAGGTAAGATTAACTTTTTACATATTTTGTTTATAAAAAAAACTCAATTATATTAGTTATTTCCTTAAATCATTGTTTAATATTAGTATTTTCTTTAACATGATATTTAAAGAAATTAACACAAGTTACTGGACTTTAGAATTAATAAATCAATATATTGCAATTACTTTAACATTCATGTTTAACTATTTTATACTATAGATCATTTTAATCTTTGGTAAATATGATTATTCACTCAAGTTATATGGAAATAACCAACTCAGGCTTACTTTATCCTATAAAGTTAATTAGTACTTGCATGTAAGCTATCTTAAACTACTTTGCCTTAGTTCATTTTAGTGTTGATCGTAATGTTTATTTTACATGTACTCAGAATATGCATGTAGATGCCTAACAGAAAGATAAAAAAAAGATTTCAAGACTGAAGATGAAATTCAAGAAATTAAGTTAACTTTGGGTTGATATCACAATATCTCTTAAAAGTCAAAATCTATTGAAATTTTTAGTTGAAACAAATTGTAGAAACATGGACATTGACAGAAATATATTCAAGGGAGGCATAACATGTATGTGTGGGATCAGCTTTTACAGTGTAGGTCAACAGATTGAAAGAATACATGTTATGTGTGCTTAAATATATATATAAATTTACAATTTTAATAGAAATACTAAAAACGTAGTTTAACTATTATGTTTAGTTAACATTATAATATGTGCAATTTTTTGTGAAATGCAAGGGAGACCAAATACCTCTCGTTCCTCCTGTAGGTGCCCACTTCCATTATGATTAGCCATTTTAGCTTGAGTTGAAAACAAATAGTGAATGTCACTCATTCAGTTGCATCATCAAATCTCATCCATACACATTTCTTTACAAATGTTCAATCATGAATCTGGTAAAACTTGACTATGTGTAGTTTTTAAAATCATCAGGTATTGTTATAAATATGTAAACATATGAAATTTTTATCCTTTCACTTACTTTCTAATAAGAAGACGAAGATTTATGGTAAAAAAATAAAACAAAATGATATCTTGACTATGTGTAGTTTTTAAAATCATCAGGTATTGTTATAAATATGTAAACATATGAAATTTTTATCCTTTCACTTACTTTCTAATAAGAAGACGAAGATTTATGGTAAAAAAATAAAACAAAATGATATCTCTTACATATAATAATGATTAGTTGTATAGTTTCCACACATATTTTTATTTTCATTTCCTGATCTTCCAAAACTGTACAAACTCTGCTGCAGTGAAAATTTAACACTGCTTTCATTTCATTGTGATGAAAGAATCTTGTTACAAATATAAATATGAATAAATATAAGTAGCCAAAAAACTTGCTTACACAAAGGAAGTTCTTCTGAAGTTTCTGTCACTGCTTTGCTTAGTAGTGAAAATTTTGAAAGAAAGACAATATAAACTAACTTTTAATATTTTTAATGTTTAAAACAAAAGTTTATTAAAACTTTTGTTTAAAAAGGCATGCCATTAGGCAGCATTTTCGTCTTTCCTTTCCCTAAAAATAACACAAGTTTAATATTATAATTACTAATATGAAATCTGTATACATTAACACACTGTCCTTAGTCATATAATGTTTCCAAAATTTTCATTCAAAATAATCCCTACAATAAATAATATGACTTGTTACACTTTATCAAAAATGGAAACTTTATAGTTCATAAAAAAAGAAAACTATATTATTTACCCATGCATGATTCTCTTATAAACTTTGTACCTTGAATACAAAAGAACAAAACACACACTTGAGACTAAAAGCAACTAAATGTGAAATTAAGCTTACACTGAGCAACAAAGTTTCATCTGACTATTTTATAAATGTTTTCTTACACAAATAAAATAAGGGAAATTTCCAAATGAATAAATGAATGTTCTAAAAATAATTATATAATCATGGAATTAATATGCACAACAAATAATAAAATTATGGTTGCATTTTTAAAGCTTATGTCGAAAAATATACATATTTTATTAATCACTTGATTACTTTTCTTAGTTCCATTCTGAGATTATGACATTAACCTAGCCGTACTTTATTACAGTATGGACTACTTGACCTCATCCTAAAAAAGCATGAAGAAATACTGCTGAAAGGAATTTTTTGAAATTGTATTACAGCTATATTAACATGGAAAAGTTTATCTTGTAATATCAGTGATTTGTTTGTTTTAATTTTCATAGAAAGCTATTTATATGTTACATAAATCAGTAGTCCATAAAGACAGCTTTGCAACACCATAAACCAATTCTTGGGCTCCTTTTTTGCCAATGAATAGTGGAACTCATCATCACATTATAATGCCTCCATGGCTAAAATGGTATGTTTGGTGATGGGTATTCAAACCCACAATCTGCAGATTGTAAGTCAAGTACCCTAATTATCAGGCTTATGATTTTTAAAGCAAGAGTTAACATGAAACATTTCATTGGACACTTGTTGGCCTTTCAAAACTGTCTTTTTCCCTAAAGAACTCTCAAAGGTAGCTTTCATCAGTTACATATGTATTAAGTCATTCTGTAAATTTATTTAAACTTACTGCATCCATGGCACCTGAATGGAGCATATTTCAAAGGTCAAGCAACTTGTTAGAGAAGTAAGCTATCTTAACTGAGGATGACTCGTACAGTGCCAAAATGTAAGTTGTATACCTTGCCTTGCCACTGCCACCATTATGAAGAAAAAGATGATGCATTAAAACTATCAATCAACCTTAAATACCTCAATCAGATACCATCTAACTATTATTTTTTTAGAAAACAGTTTCAAATATTATAACCTTTCCTTGTATGATAAGTATCATCTCATAGCCATCCTCTGAAGCCTTTTCAACATTTCAATATCCTTTTCAACATACGAGGCTCAAAAATGAATACAGTAATCCACATGAAACCCAACTAGTGTTTTGGGGGACACAAATTTTGGTAGGGTTGGAGTGATCTGCAACTTGGACAATTTTACTTTTCTTATGGTAATCACCTTTTAAACTATAAGAGTTGAATTTTAGTTAATTTGCTTTTAGTTAGTTTAGTTTTGTTAATAAAACAGCCTAAATGGAACAATAAGTCCCTTATAATTTTTAAATATCATGTTTATATTGAAAATGTAATGCATTTACTCTTATATCCAACATCTTTGTAGATATTACCTTCTATCTGCTATATCACTGACAACAGCACACTGCTTAAATGGATTAAATAACTGATAAAACAGAATTGTAATATCCTTTTTTCCATAACACTGTTAAAATTATTCCTATCAAAATTATGCTATACATCTATATTATCCCACGTTTATTTATTATCATTAAAAGACATCTGCTTTTACTGACCCACCATGCAAAGTAACCTAAAATCCTTTTTAAAAGCATGAGTATCCTCCTCAGAGCCAGCAGCATCCAAAACCTTAATATCACAATCAAATTTAAGCAATCTATTGACTTTTCCTTCATCTGTGACATTAATGTAAATGCAAAACTGCATAAATCCAAACATTAGGCCCTGAGGTACCTTACACCCAACATTAATCCAGTTTGAGTGAACTTTATTTTAACAACCCTGCTTTCTTCTATTTTGCTACATTTTAAATCAATTAAGCAAATATATTTCCCACAAAAACAGATCTTGTTTCAACAAACCTTTTACATGGCACTTTGACTTATATTTTCTGAAAATCCAAATATACCAAGCCCACACATTTACCCTCATCCACTTGAGCAGTAAACTCTTAGGGTATATCAAGAGGTTAAAAAGGCAACATTTTTTCAAGTGTAGCCATGTTGACTATACTCTCCAAATTATTTTATTTAACTTTATTAAATGAATTTAATGCTTCTTTTATCTGACTTATTATTAACTTTTCCCAACACTGTTGTGAGACTAATAGTAATAGGTCTGTAATTACCTCAACAGTTATTACTACCATTAAAATAATGAGTAACATTAGCCTATTTCCAATCTTCTGACTCCAGTACACTATTTAAGGACTTGCAAAATATAACAAAAAAGCAACATGACAGCTAGAGAAAAACATTTGATCCACATTAGTTATCTCTTATCCAAGAAAAAAATAATAATTCAGAAACTGTCCTTTGTATTTCATTTTTAAATTAATGTCAATTATAAGATACTTTTCACACCCAAATATCTGTTCAGAAAGTTTTAAAAAGAACCAAATTAAGAACACAAAGCACTACATCATATTCAAAATACAGATGGTATGAGTATTAAAACTTTAATTAAAATAAAATACAGAACAACAAAGGTTGAAATGTTGTCCTGCATTTTATGTTTCCCATACCTATACTATCTGTCTTTAGAATACATTTTTACTTCAAGTGGGTTTCTGATCATCAGTTAACTACTACATCATTTTCAAATCCTAAATTATTTTCTAAATAAAGCTACTTTAACTAGAGATGTGTATGACGTTTTCAAAATTAAACCTCATTAACTTTTGTCTGTTATCATTAAAATTCAATATAGTAAATCTAATCCCTCAATCTTATAAATTCCTTCATTAAGTTTTGTAGATTTGAAAATTTCAATCAGACAAAATTTGACCTTTTTATTCCATTTGACAACCCCCTCTATCTGTTTGCCTTCTTCAATAGCTCATTGTTCTTTCTAAAAGAAGAAAGCTAACAATGTGAACAACATTCCAAAGGAGGCCTGACTAGCAATTTATATAATGAAACCACAGGCTCTTAGAATTCTATAAACTTTGCTACAAAAGGTTTAAAAGTTGTGTCAATTAATTCCTGAAGTATTTTCCACACAATTAACTACAGCCAAATTTAATATTTTTATATTACCAGGAAACTTAATCATATCCCAATCACATCCATATCACTGCTATATTAACTTAAATGAAAAACAGCAATGGTCCAGTGCAGAATCTTGGGGCACACCACTTAGAACATTGGTCCAGTCATACTGAACACCATTAATAACAACATTCTACTTCTTTGAAATCAGCCAACTCTCAATCTATCAACCAACTAATCCTCTACTCTGACTCGGATAATATATTGAATTAATATTTTACCTCATTAAAAGCTTTCTAAAAATTATAATTGAACTAAGACCATACCTTCACATCCTCAAAGGTAAAATGTTACTCTTTTATAAAGTCATATTGACTGTCAAGGAAAACTCATTTAAACTTCACAAAATGGTTCTGCAAAGCATATTTTATCAATCATACTTACTAAAGCTTTCCCTATATACCAAGTAACAGTAATTAAAACTGACTGATCTAGAATTCATTTCTCAATGCTTATCACCCCTTTTGAAATCAGAGTAACATTAGCTATCCTTTGGTCTTCTGGCGCATGCAATTCCATCCAATGACCTATCAAAGATTAAAACAAGTAGTCAGAAACTTTGCACTTAACCTTTATTAAAACTTTAGGATAAACATTATCAAGTCCAGTAGCCTTATCTGTTTACAAGTCCTCAGTTTCTTCTGTTTCTTCGTAATAACAGCAAGTACTACTTGCATTGTTAAATTTTGTAGCATTCAACAAAAGGCCCAAAGTATGATTAGATTTCTTCCAATGCTTGCCCCCGTTGCTAGGGAATTTTTCCCCACTGCTTGCCCCCCGTTGCTAAGGAAATTTCCCACACTGCTTGCACCCTGTGGCTAGGGCTAGGGAAACTTCACTCACTGCTTGCCCCCCGTTGCTTGGAAAATTTTTTCACTGATTGCCCCACGTTGCTAGGGAAATTACCCTCATTGCTTGCCCCGCGTTGCTAGGGAAATTGCTTCCACTGCTTAATCCCCGTTGCAAGGGACGTTTCTTCCACTGCTTGTCCCTCCGTTGCTAGGGAAATTTCCCCACGCTGCTTGCCCCCCGTTGCTAGAAAAATATCTCCACTTCTTTCCCTTTGTTCCTAGGGACATCTCTTCCACTGCTTGCCCTCCGTTGCTAGGGAAATTTCATCCACTGCTTGCCTTCCGTTGCTTTGGAAATTTTCCCCGTTGCTAGGTACATTTCTTGCACTCTTTCCCCATTGTTGCTTGGGAAATATCTTCCTCTGTTCTTCCCCAGATTTTAGGAAAATTTCCCCCACTGCTTGCCCCCTGTTGCTCGGGAAATTTCCCTCACTGCTTTCTCCCGTTGCTAGGGGTATTTCCCCGACTGCTTACCCCTTGATGCTTGGAAAACTTCTCCAACTGCTTGCTCCCGTTGCTAGGGAAATTTTCCCACTGCTTGCACTCTGTTGCAAGGGAAATTTTACCCACTGCTTGCCCCCGTTGATATGGAAATTTCTTCAACTGCTTGACTTACATTGGTAGGAACATTTCTTCCACTCCTTGCTCCCCGTGGCTAATGAAATTTACCCTACTGCTTGCCACCCGCTGTTAAAAACATTCCTTCCTCCGCTTGCCCTCGTTGCTAGGGGCATTTCGCCCACTGCTTGCCCCCCGTTGTTAGGAAAATTTCCCCCACTGCTTACCCTCCGTTGCTAGAGACATTTTCCACTGCTTTGCCCCGTTGCTTGCGTATTTGTCCCTACGTTGCTAGGGACATTTCCCCCAATGCTTACCCCCGTTGCGAGATACATTTTACACTGCTTGCCCCGTTGCTTGCGTAATTATCCCCACTATTTGTCCCTACGTTGCCAAGGCCATTTCCCTCACTGCTTACCCCGTTGCTAGAGACATTTTCCACTGCTTGCCCCCATTACTTGCGTAATTACCCAACTATTTGTCTCTACGTTGCTAGGGATATTTCCCCAACTGCTTGCCCCCTGTTGCTAGGGAAATTTCCCAACTGCTTGACCCCAGTTGCTCGGGACATTTCCTCTAATGCTTGTTCCCCGTTGACAGGGAAATTTCTTCAACTGCTTGACTCCCGTTGCTAGGAAAATTCCTCCACTGCTTGGCCTGGTTGTTAAGTAAATTCACCCCACTGTTTGCTCCCCGTTGTAAAGAAAATTTTCCACTGCTTGCCTACTCGTTGTTAGGGAAATTACCTCCATTGTTTAACCCCGTTGCTAGGGCCATTTCTTCAACTGTTTGCCCAATCGTTGCAAGGAAAATTTCCCACACTGCTTGACCCCGTAACTAGGGAAATTTCGTCCACTATTTGCCCTCTCGTTGCTAGGGAAATTTTTTCACTGCATGCCTTCAGTTGCTAGGGAAATTTCCCTTACTGCTTGTTCCCCATAGCTAGCGAAATTTCGTCGTTGCTAGGTTCTTCTTGCCCACTGCCTGGCTCTACGTTGTTAGGGACTTTTCGCCCACTGCTTGCACCCCGCTGCTAGGGAAATTTCCCGTACTGCGTTATCCCCGTTGCAAAGGAAATTTCCAACATTGCATGCACCCCGTTACTAAAGAAATTTCCCCCACTGGTTGCCACCCATTGCTAGGAAAATTTCCCACACAGCTTGCACCCCGTTGCAAGGGAAATTTCCCCCACTGTTTGCTCCCCGTTGGTTGGTAATTTCCCGACTGCTTGCTCTTCTTTGCTAGGGAAACATCCCCCACTGCTTGCCCAGTTGCTAGGAATATTTCCCCCACTTCTTGCCCTCCGTTGCTAGCAACACCTCTTTCACTGCTTGACTTCCGTTGCTAGAGACATTTCTTCCACTGCCTTCCCCGTTGGTAGGGTCTTTTTGCTCACTGCCTGCTTCCCCGTTGTTATGTATTGTTTGCCCACTAATTAGCCTGTTGCTATTGAAATTTCCCGCATTTCGTGACCCCATTGCTTGGGCGATTTCCTGCACTTCGTGACCTCCGTTGCAAGGGATATTTACCCACTGCTTCCCCCCTTGTTAGGGTCATTTACAACTGCTTGCTATCGTTGCTAGGGAAAATTTCCCCACTTCTTGACCTCTGTTGCTAGGAAAATTTCGTCCACTGCTTGCCCCCGTAGTTAGGGAAATTTTGTCCACTGCTTGCCCTCTCGTTGCTTGCGAAATTTCCCCACTGCTTGACCTCTGTTGACTTTTCTTCCACCTCCTTGTTCCTTGTTGTTAAGGAAATTTCAACCATGCTTGTTCCCGTTGTTAGGGATATTTTTTCCTCTGCTTGCACCTCGTTGCTAAAGAAATTTCCCTCACTGCTTACCCCCGTTGGTAGGGATATATTCCTCACTGCTTGCACTCAGTTGCTAGGAACATTTCTTCCATTATTTCCCCTTCGTTGCTAGGACAATTTCCCCCACTGCTTGCCCCCGTCGCTAGGGAATATTTTTCCACTGCTTGCACTCTCGTTGGTACAGAAATTTCTTCCACTGCTTGACCACCGTTAATAGGGACATTTCTTCCGCTGCTTGCCCCATCGTATCTAGGGATATTTCTCCTAGTGCTTGTCCTTATTTGGTAAGGAAATTTGCCCCACTGCTTGCCCCTCTTACCTAGGGAAATTTCGCCTACTGCTTGCCCCCTCGTTGCTGGAGAAATTTCCACCACTGCTTGTATCCCGTTGGTATTGAAATTTCCCCCATTTCCTGTCCTCCATTGCTAGTGACATCTTTTTCACTGTTTGACCTCCGTTGTTAGGGGGATTAATTCCAGTGTCAACCCGTTGCTAGGGTCTTCTCGTTTACTGCCTGCCTCCTCGTTGCTAGGGGCTTTTCGCCCATTGCTTGCTCCTTTTTGCTAGGGAAATTTCCCCCACTGCTTGCCCTTCGTTGGTAAGGAAATTTCCCCCACTGCTTGCCCCGTTGCTAGAGAAATTTTCCCCACTTTTTTCTCCCCGTTGCTAGGCCATTTCCACCACTGCTTGCCATCCGTTGCTCGGGAAATATCTCCCACTTCCTAACCATTGTTGCAAGGGAAATCTCTACTACTGCTTGCCACACCGTTCTAGGAAATTCCCCCTCTAATTTCCCCCATTACTACGGATATATCCCCCACTCCTTGCTCCATTACTAAAGACATTTCTTCCAGAACTTCCCCATTATTAGGGAAATTTCCCCCACTTCTTGCACTTCGTTGGCAGGGAAATTTCTTCCACTGTTTGCTCCCGTTGCTAGGGAAATTACCCTAAAAGCTTCCACTGCTTATCCCCTCGTACTCACGGAAGTTTCTTCTACTGCTTGACCCCCTTTAATAGGGACATTTTTTCCACTGCTTGCCCCATCATTGCAGGGATATTTCTGCTAATGCTTTACCCAATTTGCTATGGAAAACTTCCCCCACTGCTTGCCCCTCTTACGTAGGGAAGTTTCGTCCACTGCTTGCCCCTCGTTGCTAGGGAACTTTCCAGCACTGCTTGCGTCCCGTTGGTATTGAAATTTCCTCATTTCCTGCTTTATGTTGCTAGTGACATCTCCTTTACTGCCTGCCTCCTCCTTGCTAGGGACTTTTCGCCCCTTTGCTTGCCCCTGTTTTGCTAGGGAAATTTTACTCACTGCTTGACCTTCGTTGGTAAGGAAATTTCCCCTACTGCTTGCTCCCTTTGCTAGGGACATTTCTTCCATTGCTTCCCCCGTTGGTAGGGTCGTTTCGCCCACCACTTGCATCCTGTTACTATGGAAACTTCCCGCACTTCGTGACCCCCGTTGCTAGGGCAATTTCCCACAATGTTTGCCCCCTTTTGCTGGGGAAATTTTCCCAACTGCTTGAACCCAGTTGCTAGGGATATTTTTCCGACTGCTTGCCACTTTTTGCAAGGGAACTTTCCCACAGTGCTTGCCCCCGTTGCTATGGAAATTTCCCCAAACTGCTTGAACATATTTATTAGGGAAATTTCCCACACTTCTTGCCCCCATTGCTATGGAAATTTTTCCCACTGATTCCACCTATTTGCTATGGAAATTTCCCTCAATGTTTGTTCCCCGTTGTTAGTGACTTTCCTTCCACTGCTTGAACGCCCGTTGCTAGTGAGATTTCTCCCACTGCTTGCCCCCGTTGCTAAGGAAATTTCACCCACTGCTTGCCACCGTTACCAGGGCCATTTTTTCCACTGCTTGTTCCTTGTTGCTGAGGAAATTTCCCCCACTTTTGCTCCCTTTCCAGGTAAGTTCCCTACTGCTTTGACCCCTGTTACTAGGTAAATTTTCCCCACTGCTAGCATTTGTTGTAAGGAAAATGTCCTCACTGCTTAAACCTGTTACTAGGGTTATTTCCCTGCTGCTTCCACCCTGTTGCTAGGATAATTTCCCCCACTACTCGCCCCTCCATTGCTAGGGACAATTTTCCCACTCCTTGCTTCCCATTATTGGGGAAATTTCTCCCACAGCTTGCCCCCGTTGCTAAAGAAATTTTGTTCACTACCTGCGCCCCGTTGCTCGGGAAATGTCTTCCTCTGCTTGCCCCCGTTGCAAAAGAATTTTGCCCCACTTCTTGCCCCCGTTGCTAGGGAAATTTCCCCACTTCTGGCCCATCCATTGCTTTTGAAATTTCCCAACTGCTTTCCTCTGTTGATAGAGAAATTGTTTTCACTCGTTGTCCCTGTTGCTAAAGAAATTTCTCTCACAGCTTGACCTCCGTTGCTAGAGAATTTTTTTCCACTACGTGCCCCGTCGCTATGGCAATTTTTTCCACTGCATTACCCACGTTGCTAGAGAAAATTTTCCAACCACTTGCCCCCCGTTGCTAGGGAAATTTCTTTCACTTCTTGTCCTTTGTTGCTTGGAACATTTCCCCCACTGCTTGCACCCACGTTTCTAGGTAAATATCCCACACATTTTGCCCCAGTTGCTAAGTCAATTTCACCCACTACTTGTTCCACCGTTGCTAGGAAAATATGCTTCAGTACTTCCACACCGTCACTAGGACGTTTCCCCTACTACTTGCCCACCAGTTGCTAGGGAAATGCCTTCCACTTCTTTTCTCGTTTCTAGGGAAATTTACCCAATACTTGCCCGTAAATTGCAGATGAAATTACCCAAACTCCTGCTCCCGCTGCTAGGAAAATTTCCCACACTTCTTCCACCCCGTTGCTACGATATTTTCCTCACTACTTGACTCCTTGTTGCTAAAGACATTTCTTCTACTGCTAGACCGCCATTGCTATAGAAAGGTCCCTCTCTACTTGCTCCACCGTTTTTAGGAACTTTCTCCCACTGCTTCCCGTTGTTGCTTGTGAATTTTCTCCCACTTTTTGCCCCCGTTACTGGGGAAATTTCCCCCTCTGCTAGTCTCCCGTTGCAAGGGAAATTTCTTCACTGATTACACCTGTTACTAGGGAAATTTCTTCCATTCATTGCCTCTCATTATTGGGGAAATTTCTCCCACATCTTGCCCCCGTTGCTAAAGAAATTTTTACCACTACCTGCTCCCGTTGCTAGGAAAATGTCTTCTTCTGCTTGCTTTCGTTCCTGAAAAAATTTCCCCCACTGCTTATTCCTCGTTGCAAGGAAACTTTTTACCCTCTTTTTGACCTACGTTGCTAGGGAAATTTTGCCTCTACTTCCCCCTTGTTGCTAGGGAAATTTCCCCACTGCTTACTCTCTGGCGCTAGAGAAATTTACCCGCTACTTGCCCTTCGTTGCTAGTGAAATTTCCCACACATCTTGCCCCGTAGCTACAGAAATATCCTACACTTCTTGCACCTCATTGCTAGGAAAATTTCCCCCACTACTTACTCCATCGAAGGTAGGAAAATATTCCCCACTCCTTCCACTTTGTTGCTAGGAAATATCCCCAATTACTTGCCCTGTGTTGTTAGGGAAATTTCTTCCCTACTTAACTAATGAAATTTTACTCAGTTGTTTCCCAACCCTTCTCGGAAATTTCCACCTCTGCTTGCCCCTGTTGCCAGGAAAATGTACACATTACTGGCAACCGTTTGCTAAAGAAGTTTCTTCCACTGCTTGCCCAACGTTGCAAGGGAAGTTTTCACACTGCTTGCCCATAGTTGCTATGCAAATTTTCCCCACTCCTTGTCCCCCTTTACTAAAGAAATTCCCCACTGGTTACCCCAATCCTAGGGAAACCTTTACATCTTCTTGCTCTCAGTTGCTAAAGAAATTTCCCCACTCCTTGCGCCGTTGCTAGGAAATTTCCCCAACTAATTGTCCCTTGTTACTAAAGAAATTTATTCCACTAATTGACACCCGCTGCTACGAAAATTTCCCTCACTACTTCCCCCACTGCTTGCCTCCCGTTACTAGGGAAGTTTCTTCTACTGCTTGCCCACAGTTGCTAGGAAATTTTCACACTGCTTCCCTACAGTTGCTACAGAAATTTACCTCACTCGTTGTCCCGTTACAAGGGAAATTTCGCCCACTGGTAACCCCAGTTGCTAGGGAAATCTTTACCTCTTCTTCCCCTCTGTTATAAGGGACCTTTCTCCCACTCCTTGTCCCCGTTGCCAGGGAAATATCCCTACTACATGCCCCTTGTTGCTAGGGAAATATTCCTTACCACTTCTTCCCCGTTGCTAGAAAAATTTCTTCTAATGCTTGACCCCCGTTGCTACTAAATTTCTACCACTTTTTGCCCCTCGTTGCTAAAGAAATATCTCCCATTTTCTGCCCCAAGTTGCTGGGGAAATTTATTTCACTGCTTACCCCACAGTTCTAGGAAATATCCTTTCTACTTCCCCCTTACTACGGAAGTATCCCCCACTCTTTGCCCCATTGCTAAAGACATTTCTCCCACAACTTTTCCTTATTCCTGGGGAAGTTTTCCACTATTTGCCCTCCGTTGTTAAAAAAAATTTCTTCCACTCTTTGACCCTCGTTGGAAGAGAAATTTCTTCCACTGATTGCTCCCAATGCCAAAAAAATTTCCCCACTTCTTGCACCCGTTGTTAAAGAAATTTTCACAACTGCTTGCTCCCCGTTGCTAAGGAAATTTCCTCACTCCTTGCCCTGTTGCTAGGGAAAAATCCCCCTCTTTTTTCATCCTTTGCTTGTGAAATTTTCCCCACTACTGCGCCACCATTCCTAGGGAAATTTCCACCTTTCCTTCCATTTCATGGCTAGGAAATTTTCCCCAATATTTGCACCCCCGTTGTTAGGGAAATTTCTTCCACTACTTGCCCATCTGTTTGCCCTTGTTGCTAAGAAAATTTACCCCACTACTTGTTCCCGTTGGAAGGAAAATTTGCCTCTCTTTCCATGTTGCAAGGGAAATTTATCCACTACATGACCCCCTTTGCTAGGGAAATTTCTTCCACTACTTCACCCCGTTACTAATGAAACTTCTTTCACTTCTTACCCCACCGTTCACGGAAAATTTTCTTACTGCTTGCTCCCATGCAACTAGGGAAATTTCCCGCTCTCCTTGCTCCCGTTTTTTGGAAATATCCCCCACTTCCTGCCCCATTGCTATAGAATTTACCCACTAATTGCCCTTCCAT
Source organism: Carcinoscorpius rotundicauda (assembly GCA_011833715.1). Classification (NCBI taxonomy): domain Eukaryota; kingdom Metazoa; phylum Arthropoda; class Merostomata; order Xiphosura; family Limulidae; genus Carcinoscorpius; species Carcinoscorpius rotundicauda. The sequence continues at coordinate 36,912,183 of CM022393.1, forward strand.
TGCTAGTGAAATTTCCCCCACTGATTGCACCTCTTTTCAGGGAAAATTTCCCCTATTCCTCCTTACATTGCTATTCCCTCAATCCTAGCACACCGTTACTAGGGTAAGTAATATTCCACACATTTTGACCCCGTTGCTTGAAAAATTTCCCCCTTCTTGCTTCTCTTTGCTAATGAAATTTCCACCACTGCTTGTCCCCGTTGCTAGGGAAATTTCTTCCATAGCTTCCACTCCTTTGCTAGGGAAATGTTTCCCTTTTCTTGTTCTCATTGCTAAAGAGATTTTTTACACCACTTACCCCCTTTGTTAAGGAATTTTTTCCAACAACTAGCCCCCATTGCTAGGGAAATGTCACTCCTGATTGCCCCCCTTGCTAATGAAATTTCCCTCACTGATTTTCCACGTTACTAGGGAGATTTCCACCACTGCTTGAGCCCCGTTGCTAGGGAAATATCCCCGAGTTCTTCCCCCTTGTTGCTAGGGAAAGTGCCCTTATTTGTCGCCCTCGTTGCTTGGGAAATTTCCCTACTTCTAGACCCATATTGCTAAGGAAAATTACCCATTTCTTGCCCCACGTGGCTAGAGAAATTTCTTTTACTGCTTGCCCCCCGTTACTACAGAAATTTTCCAACTGTTTGCCTTCCATTGCTAAGAAAATTTACCCACTACTTACTCCTCCGTTCCTATTCAAATTTCCCCACTCCTTGCCCCATTTTTAGGGAAATATCCACCTCTTCTTGCCCTCTGTTGCTGGGAAAGCTTTCCTTACAATTTGCTTCCGTTACTAGGGAAATTTCCTCACTGCTTGCTTTCTGTTACTAGGAAAATTTCATTCCCTGCTTCCCCACAGTTGTTAAGGAAATTTATCCCACTCCTTCCTACCGTTGCTAAGGAAATTTCCCCCACTTATTGCCCCGTTGCTAAGGAAATTATCCCGTAATTTCCCCTCTTTGCTATGGAAATTTCACTAACTCCTAGCCCTTGTTGCGAGGATAATTTCCTTTTCCGTTTGACCCCATTGCTAGGGAAATTTACCCACTACTTGACCCTCTGTTGCTAATAAAATTTTTCCCATTCCTTGCCGCCATTGCAAGGGAAATATCCCTTTTCTTGCACCCGGTTGATAGGGAAATTTCTCTCACAGCTTGACCCTCGTTGCTAGGGAACTTTTTTCACTACTTGCCCCCTCGTCGATACGGAAATTTCTTCCACTTTTTTTCACTTTTTTTTTGTGAAATTTCTTTCACAACTTGACCAACGTTGCTAGAAAAATTTTTCCTTGTACTTGCCCCCAGTTACTAGGGAAATTTCTACTTCTTTAACCTTGTTGATAGGGAAATTTCTCCAATGCTTGCACTTCCGATGCTAGAGAAATTCCTTCACTACTGGCCATTCGTTGCTATGGAAATTTCCTCACTGCTTGCCTGTCGTTGATAGAGAAATTTCCCCCGTTCCTAAGGAAATTTCTATTACTTCTTGCCTCCGTTGCTAGGGAAATTTACTCCACTGCTCTTCCCCCGTTGATAGGGAATTTTCACCCACTAGTTGCACCCTTTACTAGGGAAATTTCCAAATTGCTTGCTCCCTGTTGCTAGAAAAAGTTTCTCCACTTCTTCTTTCTTGTTGATAGGGAAATTTCTACCACTTCTTCCTCCCGTTGCTAGAGAAATTTACCAATTACCTCAACCTTTTGATAGAGAACTTTTTCCACAGCTTTACCTCAGTTGCTAAGGTAATTTTTACACTGCTTCACCAAAGCTGTTAGGGAAATTGAGCCAACTCCTTGCACCCCGTATCTAGGGAAATTTCTTCCACTGCTTGATCCCCGTTGCTAGGGACATTTCACCAACTACTTGCCCCTCCATTGCTAAAGAAATTTTCTCTACTACTTGCGCCATCGTTGCTAGGGAAATTTCTCCCACTCCTTCCACCTCATTGCGAGGATATTTTCCTCTCAACTTTCACCCCGTTGTTAAGAAAATTTCTTCCACTACTTGCATCACCGTAAAATGAAATTTCTCCTTTACTCGTCTCCCTTACTTCGGAAATTTTCCCCTCTCTTTGCCCTTGTTGCTAGGGAGATTTCCCGCACTACGTGCCCCCTTTGCTAGGGAAATTTCTTCCACTACTTCACCTCGTTACTAATGAAACTTCCCTCACTACTTACGCCACCGCTCACGGAAATTTCTTTTACTGTTTGCCTTCATGTAACTAGGAAAATTTTAAGCACTGCTTGCCCCTGTTGCTAGGGAAATTTCGAGCTTGTTGGCTTATTGCTATGGAAATTTGCCACACTTCTTGCCCTCGTTTCTAAAAACAATTCCTCCACTCTTTGTTCCAATGCTAGGGAAATTTCTCTCACAGCTTTCCCTCGTTGTTTGGGAATTTTTTTCCATTGTTTGACCCCATTGTTAGGAAAATTTCTTCCACTGGTTGCACCCCGTTGCTAGGAAAATATCCCCCTATTCTTGCCCTCATTGCCTTGGAAATTTCTGTCACTCCTAGCCCCCGTAGCCAGAGTAATATCCCTTACTATTTGACCCCGTTGCTAGGAACATTTTCTCAACTCCTTGCTCGTCGTTGCTAGGAAAATTTCCCAACGTCTTGCCCTCCATTGCTGTAAAAATTTCTCCCACAGCTTCCCCCTTTGTTAGGAAAATGTTTCCCACTACTCTTTCTCATTGCTAGAAAAAGTTTTTCACACCTTACCCCTTTGCAATGGAAATTTCCCTCACTCCTATTCTCCCGTTCCTAGGATAATTTTTCCCACTGCTTGACCCTGTTTCTTGGGAAATTTCCAACACTGCTTGCACCCCGTTGTTTGTTGCTAGGTAAAGTGCCCTCACTGGTTGCCCCCGCTGCTTGGGAAATTGAAAACGTCTTCCACTGCTTGACCTCCATTGCTAGTGACATTTCTCCAACTACTTGCCTCTCCGTTGCTAGGAAATTTACCCCACTACTCGCCCCCGTTGGTAGGGACATTTCTCCCCTTACTTGTCCCGTTGCTAAAGAAATTTGCCCCAGTGCTTGCCCTGTTTCTAGTGACATTTTTCAAACTACTTGCCTCCCGTTGCAAGGGAAATTCCGCCTCTTTATGCCTCCGTTACTAGGGTATTTCCTCGTCTTCTTGCCTGAATTCCAAGGGAAATTTCCCTCTCTTCTTGCTTGCCGTTGCTAGGAAAAGTTTCCCACAAAGAGACCCTTTTTGCTTGTGAAATTTCCCTCACTTTAGCTACCCGTTTCTAGGGTAATTTTCTCTACCTCTTGCACCCGTTGCTAAGGAAATATCCCCCAGTTTTTGCTCCCTTTGCTAGTGTAACTTCCACCACTCTTTCCACCCTTGTTGCTTGTAAAATTTTCCCTCTATCTGCTTCCAGTTGTTTGTGAAATTTCCATCACAGCTTGCCCCCGTTACTAGTGATATATCCCACACATTCTGCCCCGAGTTAGTAGGGAAATTTACCCGCTACATGCCCATCCATTGCTAGTGACATTTTTTCCACTTCTTGCACCCCAAAGAGAAAAAGTGCGGGTAAACCGAAACTGAAAGCAAAAAAACAAACTTTTAAAGGATTTTACCTTCTAACTACTTGATTTTTGGTTTTTCTTTGAAACACAAACTGAAACCTAAAAGAAAAACAAACATTGAAGTAATAAGAAAGCAAAACAGTGTAAATATTAATTTTTTTAGATTTTAGTTTCAATTTGAACCGTTGTTTTTGTTTTTTATAATCGAAACTGAAACCTGTAGAGAAAAAGTGTGGGTAAAACCGAAACTGAAACAAAAAAAAAACAACTTTTAAAAAGTTTCACCTTCAAACCTCTTGAACTTTCAATTTTCGTTAAACCGAAATTGAAACCTAAAAGAAAAACCAATAATGAAGTAAATAGAAAGCAAAACAGTGTAAATATTAATTTTTTTAGCTTTCAGTTTCGGTTTGAACCGTTGTTTTTGTTTTTTTTATAATCGAAACTGAAACCTAAAAAGAAAAAGTGTGGGTAAAACCGAAACTAAAACCAGAAACACAAACATTTAAAGGGTGTGACCTTCTTATTTCTTGATTTTTGGGTTTTCTTTGAAACCAAAACTGAAATTTAAAAGAAAAACCAATAATAAAGTAATTGGAATGCAAAACAGTGTAAATAATAACATTTTTAGGTTTCAGTTTCTGTTTGAGCCGCTTTTTGTTTTTTAATGATCGAAACTGAAATCTAAAGAGGAAAAAGGTTGGTAAAACCAAAACTGAAACCAAAAAAACGAACATTTAAAGGGTTTAATCTTGTAAAAACTTAATTTTTCGTTTCTCTTTAAAACCGAAACTGAAACCTAAAAGAAAAACCAATAATGAAGTAATTGGAAAGGAAAACAGTGTAAATAATAATTTTTTTTAGGTTTCAGTTTCGGTTTGAACCGTTGTTTTTGTTTTTTTATAAACGAAAGTGAAACCTAAGGAGAAAAAGTGTCGGTAAAACAGAAACTTAAACAAAAAAAAGGAACTTTTATAGGGTTTTGCCTTCTAATTTCTTGATTTTTTGTTTTTCTTTGAAACCGAAACTGAAAACTAAAAGAAAAATTAATCATTGAATTAATAAGAAAGCCAAACTGTCTAAATACAATTTTTTAGGTTTTAGTTTCGGCTTGAACTGTTCTTTTTTTTCTTTTATAATCGAAGCTCAAACCTAGAGAGAAAAAATGTGGGTAAAACCTAAACTGAAACCAAAAAACGAAGTTTTAAAGTGTTTTACTTTCTAATTTCTTGATTTTTTGTTTTTCTTTGAAACCGAAACTGAAACATAAAAGGAAAACCAATAATGAAGGAATTGGAAAGATATACAGTGTAAATATTATTTTTATAGGTTTCAGTTTCAATTTGAACCATTGTTTTTGTTTTTTTTAAATCGAAACTGAAACCTATAGGGAAAAAGTGTTGGTAAAACCGAAACTGAAACAAAAAAAACGAACATTTAAAGGGTTTTACCTTCTCATTACTTTATTCTGTTTTTCTTTGAAACACAAACTGAAACCTGAAAGAAAAACAAACATTGAAGTAATAAGAAAAAAAAACAATGTAAATATTGATTTTAATAAAGTTTAGTTTCGGTTTCAACCGTTGCTTTTGTTTTTTACAATCGAAACTGAAACTTAAAGAGAAATAGGGTGGGTAAAACCGAAACTGAAACAAAAAAAACGAACATTTAAAGGGTTTTACCTTCTCATTACTTTATTCTGTTTTTCTTTGACACCGAAACTGAAATCTGAAAGAAAAACCAATAAGGAAGTAATTGGAAAGCGAAACAGTGTAAATATTAACTTTTTAGGCTTAAGTTTTCGATTCAACCGTTGTTTTTCTTTTTTATAATCGAAACTGAAACATAAAGAGAAAAAGTGTGGGTAAAACCGAAACTGAAACCACAAAAACGAACTTTTAAAAGGTTTTACCTTCTAATTACTTGATTTTTGGTTTCCCTTTAAAACCGAAACTGAAACTTAATAGAAAAATTCATAATGAAGATATTGGAAAGCAAAACAGTGTAAATATCAATTTTTTTATGTGTCATTTTCGGTGTGAACCGTTGTTTTTTGTGTTTTATAATCGAAACTTAAACCTGAAGAGAACAAGTGTGAGTTAAAACGAAACTGAAACCACAAAAACGAATTTTAAAGGGTTTTACTTGCTAATAACTTGATTTTTGGTTTTTCTTTGAAACACAAACTGAAACCTAAAAAAGAAACCAATACTAAAGTAATTGGAAAGCAAAACAGTGTAAATATCAATTTTTTTAGGTTTTAGTTTCAATTTGAACCGTTGTTTTTGTTTTTTACAATCGAAACTGAAACTTAAAGAGAAAAAGTGTGGGTAAAACCAAAACGGAAACCAAAAAAATAACCTTTAAAGGGTTTTACCTTCTAATTACTTGATTTTTGATTTTTCTTTTCAACCGGAACTGAAACCTAAAAAAAAAACCAATAATGAAGAAATAAGAAAGCCAAAGAGTTTAAATGTTAATTTTTTAGGTTTCAGTTTGGATTGGAACTGTTGTTTTTGTTTTTTGTCAATCGAAACTGAAACCAAAAGAGAGAAAGTGAAGGTAAAACCGAAACTGAAACCAAAAAAACGAACTTTTAAAGGCTTTTACCTTCTAATTACTTGATTTTGGTTTCTCTTTGAAACACAAACTCAAACCTAAAAGAAAAACAAACATTGAAGTAATAAGAAAGCAAAACAGTGTAAATATTAATATTTTTAGATTTTAGTTTCAATTTGAACCGTTGTTTTTGTTTTTTATAATCGAAACTGAAACCTGTAGAGAAAAAGTGTGGGTAAAACTGAAACTGAAACAAAAAAAAAACAACTTTTGAAAAAGATTCACCTTCAAACCTCTTGAACTTTCAATTTTCGTTAAACCGAAATTGAAACCTAAAAGAAAAACCAATAATGAAGTAAATAGAAAGCAAAACAGTGTAAATATTAATTTTTTTAGCTTTCAGTTTCGGTTTGAACCGTTGTTTTTGTTTTTTTTATAATCGAAACTGAAACCTAAAAAGAAAAAGTGTGGGTAAAACCGAAACTAAAACCAGAAACACAAACATTTAAAGGGTGTGACCTTCTTATTTCTTGATTTTTGGGTTTTCTTTGAAACCAAAACTGAAATTTAAAAGAAAAACCAATAATAAAGTAATTGGAATGCAAAACAGTGTAAATAATAACATTTTTAGGTTTCAGTTTCTGTTTGAGCCGCTTTTTGTTTTTTAATGATCGAAACTGAAATCTAAAGAGGAAAAAGGTTGGTAAAACCAAAACTGAAACCAAAAAAACGAACATTTAAAGGGTTTAATCTTGTAAAAACTTAATTTTTCGTTTCTCTTTAAAACCGAAACTGAAACCTAAAAGAAAAACCAATAATGAAGTAATTGGAAAGGAAAACAGTGTAAATAATAATTTTTTTTAGGTTTCAGTTTCGGTTTGAACCGTTGTTTTTGTTTTTTTATAAACGAAAGTGAAACCTAAGGAGAAAAAGTGTCGGTAAAACAGAAACTTAAACAAAAAAAAGGAACTTTTATAGGGTTTTGCCTTCTAATTTCTTGATTTTTTGTTTTTCTTTGAAACCGAAACTGAAAACTAAAAGAAAAATTAATCATTGAATTAATAAGAAAGCCAAACTGTCTAAATACAATTTTTTAGGTTTTAGTTTCGGCTTGAACTGTTCTTTTTTTTCTTTTATAATCGAAGCTCAAACCTAGAGAGAAAAAATGTGGGTAAAACCTAAACTGAAACCAAAAAACGAAGTTTTAAAGTGTTTTACTTTCTAATTTCTTGATTTTTTGTTTTTCTTTGAAACCGAAACTGAAACATAAAAGGAAAACCAATAATGAAGGAATTGGAAAGATATACAGTGTAAATATTATTTTTATAGGTTTCAGTTTCAATTTGAACCATTGTTTTTGTTTTTTTTAAATCGAAACTGAAACCTATAGGGAAAAAGTGTTGGTAAAACCGAAACTGAAACAAAAAAAACGAACATTTAAAGGGTTTTACCTTCTCATTACTTTATTCTGTTTTTCTTTGAAACACAAACTGAAACCTGAAAGAAAAACAAACATTGAAGTAATAAGAAAAAAAAACAATGTAAATATTGATTTTAATAAAGTTTAGTTTCGGTTTCAACCGTTGCTTTTGTTTTTTACAATCGAAACTGAAACTTAAAGAGAAATAGGGTGGGTAAAACCGAAACTGAAACAAAAAAAACGAACATTTAAAGGGTTTTACCTTCTCATTACTTTATTCTGTTTTTCTTTGACACCGAAACTGAAATCTGAAAGAAAAACCAATAAGGAAGTAATTGGAAAGCGAAACAGTGTAAATATTAACTTTTTAGGCTTAAGTTTTCGATTCAACCGTTGTTTTTCTTTTTTATAATCGAAACTGAAACATAAAGAGAAAAAGTGTGGGTAAAACCGAAACTGAAACCACAAAAACGAACTTTTAAAAGGTTTTACCTTCTAATTACTTGATTTTTGGTTTCCCTTTAAAACCGAAACTGAAACTTAATAGAAAAATTCATAATGAAGATATTGGAAAGCAAAACAGTGTAAATATCAATTTTTTTATGTGTCATTTTCGGTGTGAACCGTTGTTTTTTGTGTTTTATAATCGAAACTTAAACCTGAAGAGAACAAGTGTGAGTTAAAACGAAACTGAAACCACAAAAACGAATTTTAAAGGGTTTTACTTGCTAATAACTTGATTTTTGGTTTTTCTTTGAAACACAAACTGAAACCTAAAAAAGAAACCAATACTAAAGTAATTGGAAAGCAAAACAGTGTAAATATCAATTTTTTTAGGTTTTAGTTTCAATTTGAACCGTTGTTTTTGTTTTTTACAATCGAAACTGAAACTTAAAGAGAAAAAGTGTGGGTAAAACCAAAACGGAAACCAAAAAAATAACCTTTAAAGGGTTTTACCTTCTAATTACTTGATTTTTGATTTTTCTTTTCAACCGGAACTGAAACCTAAAAAAAAAACCAATAATGAAGAAATTAGAAAGCAAAACAGTGTAAATATTAATTTTTTAGGGTTTAGTTTCGGTTTGAACCGTTGTTTTTGTTTTTTCATAATCGAAACTGAAACCTAAAGAGAGAAAGTGTTGGTAAAACCGAAACTGAAACCAAAAAAACGAACTTTTAAAGGCTTTTACCTTCTAATTACTTGATTTTGGTTTCTCTTTGAAACACAAACTCAAACCTAAAAGAAAAACAAACATTGAAGTAATAAGAAAGCAAAACAGTGTAAATATTAATATTTTTAGATTTTAGTTTCAATTTGAACCGTTGTTTTTGTTTTTTATAATCGAAACTGAAACCTGTAGAGAAAAAGTGTGGGTAAAACTGAAACTGAAACAAAAAAAAAACAACTTTTGAAAAAGATTCACCTTCAAACCTCTTGAACTTTCAATTTTCGTTAAACCGAAATTGAAATCTAAAAGAAAAACCAATAATGAAGTAATTAGAAAGGAAAACAGTGTAAATATTAAATTTTTTAGCTTTCAGTTTCGGTTTGAACCGTTGTTTTCGTTTTTTTTTATAATCGAAACTGAAAGCTAAAGAGAAAAAGTGTGGGTAAAACCGAAACTAAAACGAAAAACACAAACATTTAAAGGGTGTGACCTTCTTATTTCTTGAGTTTTGGGTTTTCTTTAAAACCAAAACTGAAATTTAAAAGAAAAACCAATAATAAAGTAATTGGAATGCAAAACAGTGTAAATAATAACATTTTTAGGTTTCAGTTTCTGTTTGAACCGCTTTTTGTTTTTTAATGATCGACACTGAAATCTAAAGAGGAAAAGTGTTGGTAAAACCGAAACTGAAACCAAAAAAACGAACATTTAAAGGGTTTAATCTTGTAAAAACTTGATTTTTCGTTTCTCTTTAAAACCGAAACTGAAACCTAAAAGAAAAACCAATAATGAAGTAATTGGAAAGGAAAACAGTGTAAATAATAATTTTTTTTTAGGTTTCAGTTTCTGTTTGAACCGTTGTTTTTGTTTTTTTATAAACGAAACTGAAACATAAAGAGAAGAGGTTTTGGGAAAAAGGAAACTGAAACCACAAAAATTAACTTTTAAAGGGTTTTACCTTCTAATTTTTTGATTTCTGGTTTTTCCTTGAAACCGAAACTGAAACCTACAAGAAAAACCAATAATGAAGTAATTAGAAAGCAAAACAGTGTAAATATTAATTTTTTAGGCTTCACTTTCCGTTTGAACCGTTGTTTTCTTTTATATTGGAAACTGAAACCTAAAGAGAAAAAGTGTGGGTAACACCGAAACTGAAACCACAAAAACGAGTCTCTAAAGTGTTTTACTTTTAATTTCTTAATTTTTGGATTTTCTTTGAAACCGAAACTGAAACACAAAAGAAAAATCAGCATTGAAATAATTGGAAAGCAAAACAGTGTAAATATTAAATTTTTTAGGTTTTAGATTCTGTTTGAACCGTTGTTTTTATGTTTTATAATCGAAACTGAAACCTAAAGAGAAAAAGTGTGGGATAAAACCTCAATAGAAACCACGAAATCGAACTTTTAAAGGGTTTTACTTTATAATTTCTTGATTTTTGGGTTTTCATTGAAACCGAAACTGAAATTTAAAGGAAAAACCAATAATAATGTAACTGGGTGCAAACAGTGTAAATACTAACTTTTTTAGGTTTCAGTTTCTGTTTGAACCGCTGTTTTTATGTTTTATAATCGAACCTAAAACCTAAAGAGAAAAAGTGTGTGTAAAACCGAAACTAAAATAAAAAAAAAACTTTAAAAGGGTTTTACCTTCTAATTTCTTGATTTTTGGGTTTTCTTTCAAACCGAAATCTAAATTTAAAAGAGAAACCAATAATAAAGTAATTGCAATGCAAAACAGTGTAAATATTAATTTTGTTAGGTTTCAGTTTCTGTTTGAACCGCTTTTTTGTTTTTTTATGATCGAAACTGAAATCTAAAGAGAAAAAGTGTTGGTAAAACCGAAACTGAAACAAAAAAACGAACATTTAAAGGGTTTTACCTTCTAAATACTTGATTTTTGGTTTTTCTTTGAAACTGAAACCAAAAAAACCCAATAATAAAGTAATTGGAAAGTTAAACAGTGTAAATAGAGTTTTCTTTTCGGTTTCGGTTTGAACGGTTGTTTTTCTTCTTTTGCAATCGAAACTGAAACTTAAAGAAAAAAAGTGTGGGTAAAACGGAAATTGAAACCAAAAAACACGAAAATTTAAAGGGTTTTACCTTCTAATTACTTGATTTTTGGTTTTTTGGAAACATAAACTGAAACCTGAAAGAAAAACCAATAATGAAATAATTGGAAACCAAAACAGTGTAAATATTAATTTTTTAGCTTTCAGATTCAATTTCAACCGTTGTTTCTTTTTTATAATCGAAAGTGAAACCTAAAAAGAAAAAGTGTCGGTAAAACAGAAACTTAAACCAAAAAAAAAGGAACTTTTATAGGGTTTTGCCTTCTAATTTCTTGATTTTTTTGTTTTTCTTTGAAACCGAAACTGAAACAGAAAAGGAAAACCAATAATGAAGGAATTGGAAAGCAATACAGTGTAAATATTATTTTTATAAATTTCAGTTTCAATTTGAACCATTGTTTTTGTTTTTTTTTAAATCGAAACTGAAACCTATAGGGAAAAAGTGTTGGTAAAACCGAAACTGAAACAAAAAAAACGAACATTTAAAGGGTTTTACCTTCTCATTACTTTATTCTGTTTTTCCTTGAAACACAAACTGAAACCTGAAAGAAAAACAAACATTGAAGTAATAAGAAAAGAAAACAGTGTAAATATTAATTTTATTAAGGTTTAGTTTCGCTTTCAACCGTTGTTTTTGTTTTTTACAATCGAAACTGAAACTTAAAGAGAAAAAGGGTGGGTAAAACCAAAACGGAAAAAAAAAAGAACTTTTAAAGGGTTTTACCTTCTCATTACTTGGTTTTTAGTTTTTCTTTTCAACCGGAACTGAAACCTAAAAAAAACCAATAATGAAGAAATAAGAAAGCAAAACAGTGTAAATATTAATTTTTTAGCGTTTAGTTTCGGTTTGAACTGTTGTTTTTGTTTTTCATAATCGAAACTGAACCCTAAACAGAAAAAGTGTGGGTAAAACCGAAAATGAAACCAAAAAAAACGAACTTTTAAAGGCTTTTACCTTCTAATTTCTTGATTTCTGGTTTTTCTTTGACACCGAAACTGAAATCTGAAAGAAAAACCAATAAGGAAGTAATTGGAAAGCGAAACAGTGTAAATATTAACTTTTTAGGCTTAAGTTTTCGATTGAACCGTTGTTTTTCTTTTTTATGATCGAAACTGAAACCTGAAGAGAAAAAGTGAGTTAAACCGAAACAAAAACAACAAAAACGAACTTTTAAAGGGTTTAACCTTCAAACCTCTTTAATTTAGGATTTTCCCAGAAACCGAATTTAAAACCTGAAAGAAAAACCAAAAATACAGTAATTGGAAAGCAAAACAGTGTAAATATTAATTTTTCTAGGTTTCAGTTTTTGTAACAACCACTTTTTTGTTTTTATATGATCAAAACTGAAACCTAAAGAGAAAAACTGTTGGTAAACCCGAAACTGAAACCACAAAAACGAACTTTCAAAGGGTTTTACCTTCTAATTTCTTGATTTTTGGTTTCTCTATCAAACCGAATCTGAAACCTAAAAGAAAAACGAACATCGAAGTAAATGGAAAGCAAATAAGTGTAAATATTAATTTTTTTAGATTTGAGTTTGGGTTTGAACCGTTGTTGTTGTTTTTTACAATCGAAACTGAAACTTAAAGACAAAAAGTGTGGGTAAAACCCAAAAAATGAACTTTTAAAGGGTTTTACCTTCTAATTTTTTGATTTTTGATTTTTCTTTTCAACCGGAACTGAAACCTAAAAAAAAAACCAATAATGAAGAAATTAGAAAGCAAAACAGTGTAAATATTAATTTTTTAGGGTTTAGTTTCGGTTTGAACCGTTGTTTTTGTTTTTTCATAATCGAAACTGAAACCTAAAGAGAGAAAGTGTTGGTAAACCCGAAACTGAAACCACAAAAACGAACTTTCAAAGGGTTTTACCTTCTAATTTCTTGATTTTTGGTTTCTCTATCAAACCGAATCTGAAACCTAAAAGAAAAACGAACATCGAAGTAAATGGAAAGCAAATAAGTGTAAATATTAATTTTTTTAGATTTGAGTTTGGGTTTGAACCGTTGTTGTTGTTTTTTACAATCGAAACTGAAACTTAAAGACAAAAAGTGTGGGTAAAACCCAAAAAATGAACTTTTAAAGGGTTTTACCTTCTAATTACTTGATTTTTGATTTTTCTTTTCAACCGGAACTGAAACCTAAAAAAAAAAACCAATAATGAAGAAATTAGAAAGCAAAACAGTGTAAATATTAATTTTTTAGGGTTTAGTTTCGGTTTGAACCGTTGTTTTTGTTTTTTCATAATCGAAACTGAAACCTAAAGAGAGAAAGTGTTGGTAAAACCGAAACTGAAACCAAAAAAACGAACTTTTAAAGGCTTTTACCTTCTAATTACTTGATTTTGGTTTTTCTTTGAAACACAAACTCAAACCTAAAACAAAAACAAACATTGAAGTAATAAAAAAGCAAAACAGTGTAAATATTAATTTTTTTGGATTTTAATTTCAATTTGAACCGTTGTTTTTGTTTTTTATAATCGAAACTGAAACCTGTAGAGAAAAAGTGTGGGTAAAACTGAAACTGAAACCAAAAAAAAAACAACTTTTGAAAAAGATTCACCTTCAAACCTCTTGAACTTTCAATTTTCGTTAAACCGAAATTGAAACCTAAAAGAAAAACCAATAATGAAGTAATTAGAAAGGAAAACAGTGTAAATATTAAATTTGTTTAGCTTTCAGTTTCGGTTTGAACCGTTGTTTTCGTTTTTTTTATAATCGAAACTGAAAGCTAAAGAGAAAAAGTGTGGGTAAACCCGAAACTGAAACCACAAAAACGAACTTTCAAAGGGTTTTACCTTCTAATTTCTTGATTTTTGGTTTTTCTATCAAACCGAATCTGAAACCTAAAAGAAAAACGAACATTGAAGTAAATGGAAAGCAAATAAGTGTAAATATTATTTTTTTTAAATTTGAGTTTGGGTTTGAACCGTTGTTGTTGTTTTTTACAATCGAAACTGAAACTGAAAGAGAAAAAGTGTGGGTAAAACCAAAAAAATGAACTTTTAAAGGGTTTTACCTTCTGATTACTTGATTTTTGATTTTTCTTTTCAACCGGAACTGAAACCTAAAAAAAAAACCAATAATGAAGAAATTAGAAAGCAAAACAGTGTAAATATTAATTTTTTAGGGTTTAGATTCGGTTTGAACCGTTGTTTTTGTTTTTTCATAATCGAAACTGAAACCTAAAGAGAGAAAGTGTTGGTAAAACCGAAACTGAAACCAAAAAAACGAACTTTTAAAGGCTTTTACCTTCTAATTACTTGATTTTGGTTTTTCTTTGAAACACAAACTGAAACCTAAAAGAAAAACAAACAGTGAAGTAATAAGAAAGCAAAACAGTGTAAATATTAATTTTTTTAGATTTTAGTTTCAATTTGAACCGTTGTTTTTGTTTTTTATAATCGAAACTGAAACCTGTAGAGAAAAAGTGTGGGTAAAACCGAAACTGAAACCAAAAAAACGAACATTTAAAGGGTTTAATCTTGTAAAAACTTGATTTTTCGTTTCTCTTTAAAACCGAAACTGAAACCTAAAAGAAAAACCAATAATGAAGTAATTGGAAAGGAAAACAGTGTAAATAATAATTTTTTTTTAGGTTTCAGTTTCTGTTTGAACCGTTGTTTTTGTTTTTTTATAAACGAAACTGAAACATAAAGAGAAGAGGTTTTGGGAAAAAGGAAACTGAAACCACAAAAATTAACTTTTAAAGGGTTTTACCTTCTAATTTTTTGATTTCTGGTTTTTCCTTGAAACCGAAACTGAAACCTACAAGAAAAACCAATAATGAAGTAATTAGAAAGCAAAACAGTGTAAATATTAATTTTTTAGGCTTCACTTTCCGTTTGAACCGTTGTTTTCTTTTATATTGGAAACTGAAACCTAAAGAGAAAAAGTGTGGGTAATACCGAAACTGAAACCACAAAAACGAGTCTCTAAAGTGTTTTACTTTTAATTTCTTAATTTTTGGATTTTCTTTGAAACCGAAACTGAAACACAAAAGAAAAATCAGCATTGAAATAATTGGAAAGCAAAACAGTGTAAATATTAAATTTTTTAGGTTTTTGTTTCGGTTTGAACCGTTGTTTTTATGTTTCATAATCGAAACTGAAACCTAAAGAGAAAAAGTGTGGGATAAAACCTCAATAGAAACCACGAAATCGAACTTTTAAAGAATTTTACTTTATAATTTCTTGATTTTTGGGTTTTCATTGAAACCGAAACTGAAATTTAAAGGAAAAACCAATAATAATGTAACTGGGTGCAAACAGTGTAAATATTAATTTTTTTAGGTTTTAGTTTCTGTTTGAACCGCTGTTTTTATGTTTTATAATCGAACCTAAAACCTAAAGAGAAAAAGTGTGTGTAAAACCGAAACTAAAATAATAAAAAAAAACTTTTAAAGGGTTTTACCTTCTAATTTCTTGATTTTTGGGTTTTCTTTCAAACCGAAACCTAAATTTAAAAGAGAAACCAATAATAAAGTAATTAAATGCAAAACAGTGTAAATATTAATTTTGTTAGGTTTCAGTTTCTGTTTGAACCGCTTTTTTGTTTTTTTATGATCGAAACTGAAATCTAAAGAGAAAAAGTGTTGGTAAAACCGAAACTGAAACAAAAAAAAACGAACATTTAAAGGGTTTTACCTTCGAAATACTTGATTTTTGGTTTTTCTTTGAAACTCAAACCAAAAAAACCCAATAATAAAGTAATTGGAAAGTAAAACAGTGTAAATAGAGTTTTCTTTTCGGTTTCGGTTTGAACGGTTGTTTTTCTTCTTTCGCAATCGAAACTGAAACTTAAAGAGAAAAAGTGTGGGTAAAAAGGAAATTGAAACCAAAAAACACGAAATTTTAAAGGGTTTTATCTTCTAATTACTTGATTTTTGGTTTTTTGGAAACATAAACTGAAACCTGAAAGAAAAACCAATAATGAAATAATTGGAAAGCAAAACAGTGTAAATATTAATTTTTTAGCTTTCAGATTCAATTTCAACCGTTGTTTTTGTTTTTTCATAATCGAAACTGAAACCTAAAGAGAAAAAGTGTTGGTAAAACCGAAACTGAAACCAAAAAAACGAACTTCTAAAGGCTTTTACCTTCTAATTTCTTGATTTCTGGTTTTTCTTTGACACCGAAACTGAAATCTGAAAGAAAAACCAATAAGGAAGTAATTGGAAAGCGAAACAGTGTAAATATTAACTTTTTAGGCTTAAGTTTTCGATTGAACCGTTGTTTTCCTTTTTTATAATCGAATCTGAAACCTAAAGAGAAAAAGTGTGGGTAAAACCGAAACTGAAACCACAAAAACGAACTTTTAAAAGGTTTTACCTTCTAATTACTTGATTTTTGGTTTCCCTTTAAAACCGAAACTGAAACTTAATAGAAAAATTCACAATGAAGATATTGGAAAGCAAAACAGTGTAAATATCAATTTTTTTATGTGTCATTTTCGGTGTGAACCGTTGTTTTTGTGTTTTATAATCGAAACTTAAACCTGAAGAGAACAAGTGTGAGTTAAACCGAAACTGAAACCACAAAAACGAATTTTAAAGGGTTTTACTTGCTAATAACTTGATTTTTGGTTTTTCTTTGAAACACAAACTGAAACCTAAAAGAGAAACCAATAATAAAGTAATTGGAAAGCAAAACAGTGTAAATATCAATTTTTTTAGGTTTTAGTTTCAATTTGAACCGTTGTTTTTGTTTTTCTATAATCGAAATTGAAACCTGAAGAGAAAAAGTGAGTTAAACCGAAACTAAAACAACAAAAACGAACTTTTAAAGGGTTTAACCTTCAAAACTCTTTAATTTTGGATTTTCTTTGAAACCGAATTTAAAACCTGAAAGAAAAACCAAAAATGCAGTAATTGCAAAGCAAAACAGTATAAATATTAATTTTTCTAGGTTTCAGTTTTTGTAACAACCGCTTTTTTGTTTTTATATGATCAAAACTGAAAACTAAAGAGAAAAACTGTGGGTAAACCCGAAACTGAAACCACAAAAACGAACTTTTAAAAGGTTTTACCTTCTAATTACTTGATTTTTGGTTTTCCTTTAAAATCGAAACTGAAACTTAATAGAAAAATTCATAATGAAGATATTGGAAAGCAAAACAGTGTAAATATCAATTTTTTTATGTGTCATTTTCGGTGTGAACCGTTGTTTTTGTGTTTTATAATCGAAACTTAAACCTGAAGAGAACAAGTGTGAGTTAAACCGAAACTGAAACCACAAAAACGAATTTTAAAGGGATTTACTTGCTAAACACTTGATTTTTGGTTTTTCTTTGAAACACAAACTGAAACCTAAAAGAGAAACCAATAATAAAGTAATTGGAAAGCAAAACAGTGTAAATATCAATTTTTTTAAATTTTAGTTTCAATTTGAACCGTTGTTTTTGTTTTTCTATAATCGAAATTGAAACCTGAAGAGAAAAAGTGAATTATACCGAAACTAAAACAACAAAAACGAACTTTTAAAGGGTTTAACCTTCAAACCTCTTTAATTTTATATTTTCTTTGAAACCGAATTTAAAACCTGAAAGAAAAACCAAAAATGCAGTAATTGGAAAACAAAACAGTGTAAATATTAATTTTTTTAGGTTTTAGTTTCAATTTGAACCGTTGTTTTTGTTTTTTTATAATCGAAACTTAAACCTAAAGAGAAAAAGTGTGGGTCAAACCGACTCTGAAACCACAAAAACCAACTTTTAAAGGGTTTTAGTTTCTAATTTCTTAATTTTTTGTTTTTCTTTCAAACGGAAGCTGAAACCTAAAGGAAAAACCAACATTGAAGTCATTGTAAAACAAAACACTATCAATATTAATTTTCTTAGATTTTATTTTCGGATTGAACCGTTGTTTTTGTTTTTTACAATCGAACGAAACATAAAGAGAAAAGGTGTGGGTAAAACCTAATTTGATACCCAAAAAAAAAACTTTTAAAAGGTTTTACCTTCTTATTACTTGATTTTTGGTTTTTCTTTCAAACCGAAACTGAAACCTAAAAAAAACTAATAATGCAGTTGGAAAGCATTTTGCTGGAAAGCAAAATACTGTAAATATTAATTTTTTGTTAGGTTTCAGTTTCGGTTTTTACCGTTGTTTTTGTTTTTTTATAATCGAAACTGAAACTTAAAGAGAATAAGTGTGGGTAAAACCGAAACTAAAAACCAAAAAAACAAACTTTTAAAGTGTTTTACCTTCTAATTTCTTGATTTTTGGGTTTTCTTTGAAACCGAAACTGAAATTTAAAAGAAAAACCAAGAATAAAGTAATTGCAAGGCAAAACAGTGTAAATATTAATTTTGTTAGGTTTCAGTTTCTCTTTGAACCGCTTTTTCGTTTTTTTATGATCGAAATTGTTTAATTGTTTGGGGTGGTGCATACAAATCTCACCTGCTTCGGATAAAAAAATTGCATTCTAAAGTTATTTATAATATTTTCCGTGATAAAAATTGTATAATTAATTTTAAAATTCTGTCTTTTCAACAATTGTATATGTATAAACTTGGTTGTTTTTGTTTAAAAAATTTAAATAATTTTCCTAAAAAACAAATTGATTACACTACGCGATCTTCTCTTTGCTCAAGTTTTGAAATTCCTAATACAAAATATACATTTATGTATCATCAATTTCCTTTAATTTCTAAACACTTAATTAATTTTTTACCCTCCTATATAATTTGTGAACCAAATTTGGTTAAAAATAAGAAACAATTGAAAAAATGGCTTTTGTTTTCAGATATGTACAAAGATTTTTCTTTCTTACTTTAAGTATTTTTATATTTTCTGTTATTTGTTTCCTCATGCTTTTGGATTTTTGAATTTTTGAATCTTTCTTATTACGAGCAATTTGCTCCTTAGAAAGATTTTTCTAAATTTATTGTACAGAGTTGGAAAATAAATTATTATTATTATTATTAAATTGAAATCTAAAGAGAAAAAGGGTTGGTAAAACTGAAACTGAAATAAAAAAATCGGACTTTTAAAGGGTTTTACCTTCTAATTTCTTGATTTTTGGTTTTTCTTTAAAACCGAAACTGAAACGTAAAAAAAAAAAACCAATGATGAAGTAAATGGAAAGTAAAATACTGTAAATATATATTTTTGAGGGGTTTCAGTTTCGGTTTAAACAGTTATTTTTGTTTTTTTATAATCGAAATTTAAACCTAAAGAGAAAAAGTGTGGGTAAAACCGACTCTGAAACAACAAAAACCAACTTTTAAAGGGTTTTAGTTTCCAATTTCTTATTTTTTTGTTTTTCTTTCAAACGGAAGCTAAAACCTAAAAAAAAAACCAACATTGAATTAATTGGAAAGCAAAATAATATAAACATTAACTTTCATAGATTTTATTTTCGGATTGAACCGTTGTTTTTGTTTTTTATAATCGAATAAGACTTAAAGAGAAAAGGTGTGGGAAAAACCTATTCTGAAACCAAGAAAAAAACTTTTAAAAGGTTTTACCTTCTTATGACTTGATTTTTTGTTTTTCTTTGAAACCGAAACTGAAACCAAAAAACAAACTTTTAAAGTGTTTTACCTCCTAATTTCTTGATTTTTGGTTTTTCTTTGAAACCGAAACTGAAACCTAAAAGAACAACCAATAATGAAGTAATTGGAAAGAAAAACAGTGTAAATATTAATTTTTTTAGGTTTTAGTTTCAATTTGAACCGTTGATTTTGTTTTTTTATAATCGGAACTGAAACCTAAATAGAAAAAGTGTAGGTAAAACTAAAACTGAAACAAAGAAAACGAACTTTTAAAGGGTTTTACCTTCTAATTTTTATGATTTTTGGTTTTACTTTGAAACCGAAACTGAAACCTAAAAGGAAAATCAATAGTGAAGTAATTGGAAAACAAAACAGTGTAAATATTAATTTTTTTAGATTTAACTTTCGGTTTGAACCGTTCTTTTTGTTTTTTTGCAATCGGAACTGAAACTTAAATAAAAAAAGTGTAAATAAAACTAAAACTGAAACAAAGAAAACGAAATTTTAAAGGGTTTTACGTTTCGAATTTTTTAAATTTTTGGTTTTTCTTTAAAACCGAAAGTGAAACGTGAAAGAAAAACAAATAATGAAGTAATTTAAAAGGCAAAACAGTGTAAATATGAATTTTTAAGGTTTCAGTTTTGGTTTCAACCGTTGTTTTTGTTTTTTTCTCATCGAAACTGAAACCTAAAGAGAAAAAGTGTTGGTAAAACCGATACTGAAATAAAAAAATCGAACTTTTAAAGGGTTTTACCTTCTAATTTCTTGATTTTTGGTTTTTCTTTGAAACCGAACCTAAAACGTAAGAGAAAAACCAATAATGAAGTAAATGGAAAGCAAAATGGTGTAAATATTAATTTTTTTAGATTTAATTTTGGTTTGAACCGTTCTTTTTGTTTTTTTTGATCGAAACTGAAACCTATAGGGAAAAGTGTTGGTAAAACCGAAACTGAAACAAAAAAAAACAAACTTTTAAAGGGTTTTACCTTCTAATTTCTTGATTTTTGGTTTTTCTTTAAAACCGAAACTAAAACGTAAAAGAAAAACCAATAATGAAGTAAATGGAAAGCAAAATACTGTAAATATTAATTTTTGGGTGGGGGTTCAGTTTCGGTTTGAACAGTTATTTTTGTTTTTTTATAATCGAAACTTAAACCTAAAGAGAAAAAGTGTGGGTAAAACCGACTCTGAAACCACAAAAACCAACTTTTAAAGGGTTTTAGTTTCCAATTTCTTAATTTTTTCTTTTTCTTTCAAACGGAAGCTGAAACCTAAAAAAAAATCAACATTGAAGTAATTGGAAAGCAAAACAGTATAAACATTAATTTTCTTAGATTTTATTTTCGGATTGATTGTTTTTGGGAATTCGCACAAAGCTACTCGAGGGCTATCTGTGATTTTGTGTTTTCGGATTGAACCGTTGTTTTTGTTTTTTTATAATCCAATAAGACTTAAAGAGAAAAGGTGTGGGTAAAACCTAATCTGAAACCAAAAAAAACGAACTTTTAAAGGGTTTTACCTTCTAATTTCTTGATTTTTGGTTTTACTTTGAAACCGAAACTGAAACCTAAAAGGAAAATCAATAGTGAAGTAATTGGAAACCAAAACACTGTAAATATTAATTTTTTGAGATTTAACTTTCGGTTTGAACCGTTCTTTTTGTTTTTTTGCAATCGGAACTGAAACCTAAATAAAAAAAGTGTAGGTAAAACTAAAACTGAAACAAAGAAAACGAAATTTTAAAGGGTTTTACGTTTCGAATTTTTAAATTTTTGGTTTTTCTTTAAAACCGAAAGTGAAACGTGAAAGAAAAACAAATAATGAAGTAATTTAAAAGGCAAAACAGTGTAAATATGAATTTTTAAGGTTTCAGTTTTGGTTTCAACCGTTGTTTTTGTTTTTTTCTAATCGAAACTGAAACCTAAAGAGAAAAAGTGTTGGTAAAACCTAAACTGAAACCACGAAAACGAACTTTTAAAGGGTTTTACTTTCTAATTTCTTGATTTTCGGTTTTACTTTGAAACCGAAACTCAAACCTAAAAGGAAAACCAATAATGAAGTAATTGCAAAGCAAAATACTGTAAATATTAATTTTTGGGGGGTTTCAGTTTCGGTTTGAACCGTTGTTTTTGTTTTTTTACAATCGAAACTGTAATTTAAAAAGAAAAAATGTGGGTAAAACCTAATCTGAAATCAAAAAACGAACTTTTAAAAGGTTTTACCTTCTTATTGCTTAAGTTTAGGTTTTTCTTTGAAACCGATACTGAAACCTAAAAGAAAAACCAATAATGAAGTTATTAGAAACTAAAACATTGTAAATATTATTTTTTTAATGTGTCAATTTCGGTTTGAACCGTTGTTTTTGTTTTTTTATAATGAAAACTGAAACCTAAAATGAGAAAGTGCGGGTAAAACCGAAACTGAAACCAAGAAACAAACTTTTAAAGGGTTTTACCTTCTAATTTCTTAATTCTTGGGTTTTCTTTCAAACCGAAACTGAAATTTAAAAGAAAAACCAATAAGAAAGTAATTGGAATGCAAAACAGTGTAAATATTAAATTTTTTAGGTTTCAGCTTGTGTTTGAACCGCATTTTTCTTTTTTTATGATCCAAATTGAAATCTAAAGAGAAAAATTGTTTATAAAACCGAAACTGAAACACTGAAAACGAGCTTTTAAAGGATTTTACCTTCTAATTTTTATGATTTTTGGTTTCACTTTGAAACCGAAACTGAAACCTAAAGGGAAAACCAATAGTGAAGTAATTGGAAAGCAAAATGGTGTAAATATTATTTTTTTTAGATTTAATTTCGGTTTGAACCGTTCTTTTTGTATTTTTATAATGAAAACTGAAACCTAAAATAAGAAAGTGCGGGTAAAACCGAAACTGAAACCAAAAAACAAATTTTTAAAGGGTTTAACCTTCTAATTTCTTGATTTTTCGTTTTACGTTTTGAAATTTTAAATTTTTGGTTTTTCTTTAAAACCGAAACTAAAACGTAAAAGAAAAACCAATAATGAAGTAAATGGAAAGCAAAATACTGTAAATATTAATTTGGGGGGGGTTTCAGTTTCGGTTTGAACAGTTATTTTTGTTTTTCTATAATCGAAATTGAAACCTGAAGAGAAAAAGTGAATTATACCGAAACTAAAACAACAAAAACGAACTTTTAAAGGGTTTAACCTTCAAACCTCTTTAATTTTATATTTTCTTTGAAACCGAATTTAAAACCTGAAAGAAAAACCAAAAATGCAGTAATTGGAAAACAAAACAGTGTAAATATTAATTTTTTTAGGTTTTAGTTTCAATTTGAACCGTTGTTTTTGTTTTTTTATAATCGAAACTTAAACCTAAAGAGAAAAAGTATGGGTCAAACCGACTCTGAAACCACAAAAACCAACTTTTAAAGGGTTTTAGTTTCTAATTTCTTAATTTTTTGTTTTTCTTTCAAACGGAAGCTGAAACCTAAAGGAAAAACCAACATTGAAGTCATTGTAAAACAAAACACTATCAATATTAATTTTCTTAGATTTTATTTTCGGATTGAACCGTTGTTTTTGTTTTTTACAATCGAACGAAACATAAAGAGAAAAGGTGTGGGTAAAACCTAATTTGATACCCAAAAAAAAACTTTTAAAAGGTTTTACCTTCTTATTACTTGATTTTTGGTTTTTCTTTCAAACCGAAACTGAAACCTAAAAAAAACTAATAATGCAGTTGGAAAGCATTTTGCTGGAAAGCAAAATACTGTAAATATTAATTTTTTGTTAGGTTTCAGTTTCGGTTTTTACCGTTGTTTTTGTTTTTTTATAATCGAAACTGAAACTTAAAGAGAATAAGTGTGGGTAAAACCGAAACTAAAAACCAAAAAAACAAACTTTTAAAGTGTTTTACCTTCTAATTTCTTGATTTTTGGGTTTTCTTTGAAACCGAAACTGAAATTTAAAAAAAAAACCAAGAATAAAGTAATTGCAAGGCAAAACAGTGTAAATATTAATTTTGTTAGGTTTCAGTTTCTCTTTGAACCGCTTTTTCGTTTTTTTATGATCGAAATTGAAATCTAAAGAGAAAAAGGGTTGGTAAAACTGAAACTGAAATAAAAAAATCGGACTTTTAAAGGGTTTTACCTTCTAATTTCTTGATTTTTGGTTTTTCTTTAAAACCGAAACTGAAACGTAAAAAAAAAAAACCAATGATGAAGTAAATGGAAAGCAAAATACTGTAAATATATATTTTTGAGGGGTTTCAGTTTCGGTTTAAACAGTTATTTTTGTTTTTTTATAATCGAAATTTAAACCTAAAGAGAAAAAGTGTGGGTAAAACCGACTCTGAAACAACAAAAACCAACTTTTAAAGGGTTTTAGTTTCCAATTTCTTATTTTTTTGTTTTTCTTTCAAACGGAAGCTAAAACCTAAAAAAAAAACCAACATTGAATTAATTGGAAAGCAAAATAATATAAACATTAACTTTCATAGATTTTATTTTCGGATTGAACCGTTGTTTTTGTTTTTTATAATCGAATAAGACTTAAAGAGAAAAGGTGTGGGAAAAACCTATTCTGAAACCAAGAAAAAAACTTTTAAAAGGTTTTACCTTCTTATGACTTGATTTTTTGTTTTTCTTTGAAACCGAAACTGAAACCAAAAAACAAACTTTTAAAGTGTTTTACCTCCTAATTTCTTGATTTTTGGTTTTTCTTTGAAACCGAAACTGAAACCTAAAAGAACAACCAATAATGAAGTAATTGGAAAGAAAAACAGTGTAAATATTAATTTTTTTAGGTTTTAGTTTCAATTTGAACCGTTGATTTTGTTTTTTTATAATCGGAACTGAAACCTATAGGGAAAAGTGTTGGTAAAACCGAAACTGAAACCACAAAAAACGAACTTTTAAAGGGTTTTACCTTCTAATTTTTATGATTTTTGGTTTTACTTTGAAACCGAAACTGAAACCTAAAAGGAAAATCAATAGTGAAGTAATTGGAAAACAAAACAGTGTAAATATTAATTTTTTTAGATTTAACTTTCGGTTTGAACCGTTCTTTTTGTTTTTTTGCAATCGGAACTGAAACTTAAATAAAAAAAGTGTAAATAAAACTAAAACTGAAACAAAGAAAACGAAATTTTAAAGGGTTTTACGTTTCGAATTTTTTAAATTTTTGGTTTTTCTTTAAAACCGAAAGTGAAACGTGAAAGAAAAACAAATAATGAAGTAATTTAAAAGGCAAAACAGTGTAAATATGAATTTTTAAGGTTTCAGTTTTGGTTTCAACCGTTGTTTTTGTTTTTTTCTAATCGAAACTGAAACCTAAAGAGAAAAAGTGTTGGTAAAACCGATACTGAAATAAAAAAATCGAACTTTTAAAGGGTTTTACCTTCTAATTTCTTGATTTTTGGTTTTTCTTTGAAACCGAACCTAAAACGTAAGAGAAAAACCAATAATGAAGTAAATGGAAAGCAAAATGGTGTAAATATTAATTTTTTTAGATTTAATTTTGGTTTGAACCGTTCTTTTTGTTTTTTTTGATCGAAACTGAAACCTATAGGGAAAAGTGTTGGTAAAACCGAAACTGAAACAAAAAAAAACGAACTTTTAAAGGGTTTTACCTTCTAATTTCTTGATTTTTGGTTTTTCTTTAAAACCGAAACTAAAACGTAAAAGAAAAACCAATAATGAAGTAAATGGAAAGCAAAATACTGTAAATATTAATTTTTGGGTGGGGGTTCAGTTTCGGTTTGAACAGTTATTTTTGTTTTTTTATAATCGAAACTTAAACCTAAAGAGAAAAAGTGTGGGTAAAACCGACTCTGAAACCACAAAAACCAACTTTTAAAGGGTTTTAGTTTCCAATTTCTTAATTTTTTCTTTTTCTTTCAAACGGAAGCTGAAACCTAAAAAAAAATCAACATTGAAGTAATTGGAAAGCAAAACAGTATAAACATTAATTTTCTTAGATTTTATTTTCGGATTGATTGTTTTTGGGAATTCGCACAAAGCTACTCGAGGGCTATCTGTGATTTTGTGTTTTCGGATTGAACCGTTGTTTTTGTTTTTTTATAATCCAATAAGACTTAAAGAGAAAAGGTGTGGGTAAAACCTAATCTGAAACCAAAAAAAACGAACTTTTAAAGGGTTTTACCTTCTAATTTCTTGATTTTTGGTTTTACTTTGAAACCGAAACTGAAACCTAAAAGGAAAATCAATAGTGAAGTAATTGGAAACCAAAACACTGTAAATATTAATTTTTTGAGATTTAACTTTCGGTTTGAACCGTTCTTTTTGTTTTTTTGCAATCGGAACTGAAACCTAAATAAAAAAAGTGTAGGTAAAACTAAAACTGAAACAAAGAAAACGAAATTTTAAAGGGTTTTACGTTTCGAATTTTTAAATTTTTGGTTTTTCTTTAAAACCGAAACTTAAACGTGAAAGAAAAACAAATAATGAAGTAATTTAAAAGGCAAAACAGTGTAAATATGAATTTTTAAGGTTTCAGTTTTGGTTTCAACCGTTGTTTTTGTTTTTTTCTAATCGAAACTGAAACCTAAAGAGAAAAAGTGTTGGTAAAACCTAAACTGAAACCACGAAAACGAACTTTTAAAGGGTTTTACTTTCTAATTTCTTGATTTTCGGTTTTACTTTGAAACAAAAACTCAAACCTAAAAGGAAAACCAATAATGAAGTAATTGCAAAGCAAAATACTGTAAATATTAATTTTTGGGGGGTTTCAGTTTCGGTTTGAACCGTTGTTTTTGTTTTTTTACAATCGAAACTGTAATTTAAAAAGAAAAAATGTGGGTAAAACCTAATCTGAAATCAAAAAACGAACTTTTAAAAGGTTTTACCTTCTTATTGCTTAAGTTTAGGTTTTTCTTTGAAACCGATACTGAAACCTAAAAGAAAAACCAATAATGAAGTTATTAGAAACTAAAACATTGTAAATATTATTTTTTTAATGTGTCAATTTCGGTTTGAACCGTTGTTTTTGTTTTTTTATAATGAAAACTGAAACCTAAAATGAGAAAGTGCGGGTAAAACCGAAACTGAAACCAAGAAACAAACTTTTAAAGGGTTTTACCTTCTAATTTCTTAATTCTTGGGTTTTCTTTCAAACTGAAACTGAAATTTAAAAGAAAAACCAATAAGAAAGTAATTGGAATGCAAAACAGTGTAAATATTAAATTTTTTAGGTTTCAGCTTGTGTTTGAACCGCATTTTTCTTTTTTTATGATCCAAATTAAAATCTAAAGAGAAAAATTGTTTATAAAACCGAAACTGAAACACTGAAAACGAGCTTTTAAAGGATTTTACCTTCTAATTTTTATGATTTTTGGTTTCACTTTGAAACCGAAACTGAAACCTAAAGGGAAAACCAATAGTGAACTAATTGGAAAGCAAAATGGTGAAAATATTAATTTTTTTAGATTTAATTTCGGTTTGAACCGTTCTTTTTGTTTTTTTACAATCGAAACTGAAACTTAAAGAGAAAAAGTGTTGGTAAAACCGATACTGAAATAAAAAAATCGAACTTTTAAAGGGTTTTACCTTCTAATTTCATAATTTTTGGTTTTTCTTTCAAACCGAAACTGAAACCTAAAAGAAAAACCAATAATAAAGAAATTGGAATGCAAAACAGTGTAAATATTAATTTTTTTAGGTTTCAGCTTCTGTTTGAACCGCTTTTTTCTTTTTTTTTTTGATCGAAACTGAAATCTAAAGAGAAAAATAGTTTGTAAAACCGAAACTGAAACACCAAAAACGAGCTTTTAAAGGGTTTTACCTTCTAATTTCTTGATTTTTCGTTTTACGTTTTGAAATTTTAAATTTTTGGTTTTTCTTTAAAACCGAAACTGAAACCTGAAAGAAAAACAAATAATGAAGTAATTTGGAAGCAAAACAGTGTAAATATTAATTTTTTTAGGTTTCAGTTGTGGTTTCAACCGTTGTTTTTGTTTTTTTATAATCGAAACTCAAACTTAAAGAGAAAAAGTGTTGGTAAAACCGATACTGAAATAAAAAAATCGAACTTTTAAAGGGTTTTACCTTGTAATTTCTTGATTTTTGGTTTTTCTTTGAAACCGAACCTAAAACGTAAAAGAAAAACCAATAATGAAGTAAATGGAAAGCCAAATACTGTAAATATTAATTTTGGGGGGGTTTCAGTTTCGGTTTGAACAGTTATTTTTGTTTTTTTATAATCGAAACTTAAACCTAAAGAGAAAAAGTGTGGGTAAAACCGACTCTGGAACCACAAAAACCAACTTTTAAAGGGTTTTAGTTTCCAATTTCTTAATTTTTTGTTTTTCTTTCAAACGGGAGCTGAAACCTAAAGGAAAAACCAACATTGAAGTAATTGTAAAGCAAAACAGTATCAATATTAATTTTCTTAGATTTTATTTTCGGATTGAACCGTTGTTTTTGTTTTTTACAATCGAATGAAACATAAAGAGAAAAGGTGTGGGTAAAACCTAATCTGATACCCAAAAAAAAACTTTTAAAAGGTTTTACCTTCTTATTACTTGATTTTTGGTTTTTCTTTGAAACCGAAACTAAAACCTAAAAAAAACTAATAATGCAGTAATTGGAAAGCAAAATACTGTAAATATTAATTTTTTGTTAGGTTTCAGTTTCGGTTTTAACCGTTGTTTTTGTTTTTTTATAATCGAAACTGAAATCTAAAGAGAAAAAGTGTTGGTAAAACTGAAACTGAAACCAAAAAATCGAACTTTTAAAGGGTTTTACCTTCTAATTTCTTGATTTTTGGTTTTTCTTTGAAACCGAAACTGAAACGTAAAAGAAAAACCAATAATGAAGTAAATGGAAAGCAAAATACTGTAAATATTAATTTTGAGGGTTTCAGTTTCGGTTTGAACAGTTATCTTTCTTTTTTTATAATCGAAACTGAAACCTAAAGAGAAAAGGTGTGGGTAAAACCGAAACATGAAACCACAAAAACGAACTTTTAAAGGATTTTAGTTTCTAATTTCTTGATTTTTTTCTTTTTCTTTCAAACGGAAGCTGAAACCTAAAAAAAAACCAACATTGAAGTAATTGGAAAGCAAAACAGTATAAACATTAACTTTCTTAGATTTTATTTTCGGAATGAACCGTTGTTTTTGTTTTTTATAATCGAATAAGACTTAAAGAGAAAAGGTGTGGGTAAAACCTATTCTGAAACCAAAAAAAAAACTTTTAAAAGGTTTTACCTTCTTATGACTTGATTTTTGGTTTTTCTTTGAAACCGAAACTGAAACCTAAAAGAAAAACCAATAATGAAGTAATTGGAAAGAAAAACAGTGTAAATATTAATTTTTTTTAGGTTTTAGTTTCAATTTGAACCGTTGTTTTTGTTTTTTTATAATCGGAACTGAAACCTATAGGGAAAAGTGTTGGTAAAACCGAAACTGAAACAAAAAAAAAACGAACTTTCAAAGGGTTTTACCTTCTAATTTCTTGATTTTTGGTTTTACTTTGAAACCGAAACTGAAACCTAAAAGGAAAATCAATAGTGAAGTAATTGGAAGCAAAACAGTGTAAATATTAATTTTTTTAGATTTAACTTTCGGTTTGAACCGTTCTTTTTGTTCTTTTGCAATCGAAACTGAAACCTAAATAGAAAAAGTGTAGGTAAAACTAAAACTGAAACAAAGAAAACGAACTTTTAAAGGGTTTTACGTTTCGAATTTTTAAATTTTTGTTTTTTCTTTAAAACCGAAACTGAAACGTGAAAGAAAAACAAATAATGAAGTAATTTAAAAGGCAAAACAGTGTAAATATGAATTTTTAAGGTTTCAGTTTTGGTTTCAACCGTTGTTTTTGTTTTTTTCTAATCGAAACTGAAACCTAAAGAGAAAAAGTGTTTGTAAAACCTAAACTGAAACCACGAAAACGAACTTTTAAAGGGTTTTACTTTCTAATTTCTTGATTTTTGGTTTTACTTTGAAACCGAAACTCAAACCTAAAAGGAAAACCAATAATGAAGTAATTGCAAAGCAAAATACTGTAAATATTAATTTTGGGGGGTTTCAGTTTCGGTTTGAACCGTTGTTTTTGTTTTTTTACAATCGAAACTGAAATTTAAAGAGAAAAAATGTGGGTAAAACCTAATCTGAAATCAAAAAACGAACTTTTAAAAGGTTTTACCTTCTTATTGCTTAAGTTTAGGTTTTTCTTTGAAACCGAAACTGAAACCTAAAAGAAAAACCAATAATGAAGTAATTGGAAACTAAAACAGTGGAAATATTAATTTTTTTATGTGTCAATTTCGGTTTGAACCGTTGTTTTTGTTTTTTTATAATGAAAACTGAAACCTAAAATGAGAAAGTGCGGGTAAAACCGAAACTGAAACCAAAAAACAAATTTTTAAAGGGTTTAACCTTCTAATTTCTTAATTCTTGGGTTTTCTTTCAAACCGAAACTGAAATTTAAAAGAAAAACCAATAATAAAGTAATTGGAATGCAAAACAGTGTAAATATTAATTTTTTTAGGTTTCAGCTTGTGTTTGAACCGCTTTTTTCTTTTTTTATGATCGAAACTGAAATCTAAAGAGAAAAATAGTTTGTAAAACCGAAACTGAAACACCAAAAACGAGCTTTTAAAGGGTTTTACCTTCTAATTTCTTGATTTTTCGTTTTACGTTTTGAAATTTTAAATTTTTGGTTTTTCTTTAAAACCGAAACTGAAACCTGAAAGAAAAACAAATAATGAAGTAATTTGGAAGCAAAACAGTGTAAATATTAATTTTTTTAGGTTTCAGTTGTGGTTTCAACCGTTGTTTTTGTTTTTTTATAATCGAAACTCAAACTTAAAGAGAAAAAGTGTTGGTAAAACCGATACTGAAATAAAAAAATCGAACTTTTAAAGGGTTTTACCTTGTAATTTCTTGATTTTTGGTTTTTCTTTGAAACCGAACCTAAAACGTAAAAGAAAAACCAATAATGAAGTAAATGGAAAGCCAAATACTGTAAATATTAATTTTGGGGGGGTTTCAGTTTCGGTTTGAACAGTTATTTTTGTTTTTTTATAATCGAAACTTAAACCTAAAGAGAAAAAGTGTGGGTAAAACCGACTCTGGAACCACAAAAACCAACTTTTAAAGGGTTTTAGTTTCCAATTTCTTAATTTTTTGTTTTTCTTTCAAACGGGAGCTGAAACCTAAAGGAAAAACCAACATTGAAGTAATTGTAAAGCAAAACAGTATCAATATTAATTTTCTTAGATTTTATTTTCGGATTGAACCGTTGTTTTTGTTTTTTACAATCGAATGAAACATAAAGAGAAAAGGTGTGGGTAAAACCTAATCTGATACCCAAAAAAAAACTTTTAAAAGGTTTTACCTTCTTATTACTTGATTTTTGGTTTTTCTTTGAAACCGAAACTAAAACCTAAAAAAAACTAATAATGCAGTAATTGGAAAGCAAAATACTGTAAATATTAATTTTTTGTTAGGTTTCAGTTTCGGTTTTAACCGTTGTTTTTGTTTTTTTATAATCGAAACTGAAATCTAAAGAGAAAAAGTGTTGGTAAAACTGAAACTGAAACCAAAAAATCGAACTTTTAAAGGGTTTTACCTTCTAATTTCTTGATTTTTGGTTTTTCTTTGAAACCGAAACTGAAACGTAAAAGAAAAACCAATAATGAAGTAAATGGAAAGCAAAATACTGTAAATATTAATTTTGAGGGTTTCAGTTTCGGTTTGAACAGTTATCTTTCTTTTTTATAATCGAAACTGAAACCTAAAGAGAAAAGGTGTGGGTAAAACCGAAACATGAAACCACAAAAACGAACTTTTAAAGGATTTTAGTTTCTAATTTCTTGATTTTTTTCTTTTTCTTTCAAACGGAAGCTGAAACCTAAAAAAAAACCAACATTGAAGTAATTGGAAAGAAAAACAGTATAAACATTAACTTTCTTAGATTTTATTTTCGGAATGAACCGTTGTTTTTGTTTTTTATAATCGAATAAGACTTAAAGAGAAAAGGTGTGGGTAAAACCTATTCTGAAACCAAAAAAAAAACTTTTAAAAGGTTTTACCTTCTTATGACTTGATTTTTGGTTTTTCTTTGAAACCGAAACTGAAACCTAAAAGAAAAACCAATAATGAAGTAATTGGAAAGAAAAACAGTGTAAATATTAATTTTTTTTAGGTTTTAGTTTCAATTTGAACCGTTGTTTTTGTTTTTTTATAATCGGAACTGAAACCTATAGGGAAAAGTGTTGGTAAAACCGAAACTGAAACAAAAAAAAACGAACTTTCAAAGGGTTTTACCTTCTAATTTCTTGATTTTTGGTTTTACTTTGAAACCGAAACTGAAACCTAAAAGGAAAATCAATAGTGAAGTAATTGGAAGCAAAACAGTGTAAATATTAATTTTTTTAGATTTAACTTTCGGTTTGAACCGTTCTTTTTGTTCTTTTGCAATCGAAACTGAAACCTAAATAGAAAAAGTGTAGGTAAAACTAAAACTGAAACAAAGAAAACGAACTTTTAAAGGGTTTTACGTTTCGAATTTTTAAATTTTTGGTTTTTCTTTAAAACCGAAACTGAAACGTGAAAGAAAAACAAATAATGAAGTAATTTAAAAGGCAAAACAGTGTAAATATGAATTTTTAAGGTTTCAGTTTTGGTTTCAACCGTTGTTTTTGTTTTTTCTAATCGAAACTGAAACCTAAAGAGAAAAAGTGTTTGTAAAACCTAAACTGAAACCACGAAAACGAACTTTTAAAGGGTTTTACTTTCTAATTTCTTGATTTTTGGTTTTACTTTGAAACCGAAACTCAAACCTAAAAGGAAAACCAATAATGAAGTAATTGCAAAGCAAAATACTGTAAATATTAATTTTGGGGGGGTTTCAGTTTCGGTTTCAACCGTTGTTTTTGTTTTTTTACAATCGAAACTGAAATTTAAAAAGAAAAAATGTGGGTAAAACCTAATCTGAAATCAAAAAAACGAACTTTTAAAAGGTTTTACCTTCTTATTGCTTAAGTTTAGGTTTTTCTTTGAAACCGAAACTGAAACCTAAAAGAAAAACCAATAATGAAGTAATTGGAAACTAAAACAGTGGAAATATTAATTTTTTTATGTGTCAATTTCGGTTTGAACCGTTGTTTTTGTTTTTTTATAATGAAAACTGAAACCTAAAATGAGAAAGTGCGGGTAAAACCGAAACTGAAACCAAAAAACAAATTTTTAAAGGGTTTAACCTTCTAATTTCTTAATTCTTGGGTTTTCTTTCAAACCGAAACTGAAATTTAAAAGAAAAACCAATAATAAAGTAATTGGAATGCAAAACAGTGTAAATATTAATTTTTTTAGGTTTCAGCTTGTGTTTGAACCGCTTTTTTCTTTTTTTATGATCGAAACTGAAATCTAAAGAGAAAAATAGTTTGTAAAACCGAAACTGAAACACCAAAAACGAGCTTTTAAAGGGTTTTACCTTCTAATTTCTTGATTTTTCGTTTTACGTTTTGAAATTTTAAATTTTTGGTTTTTCTTTAAAACCGAAACTGAAACCTGAAAGAAAAACAAATAATGAAGTAATTTGGAAGCAAAACAGTGTAAATATTAATTTTTTTAGGTTTCAGTTGTGGTTTCAACCGTTGTTTTTGTTTTTTTATAATCGAAACTCAAACTTAAAGAGAAAAAGTGTTGGTAAAACCGATACTGAAATAAAAAGATCGAACTTTTAAAGGGTTTTACCTTGTAATTTCTTGATTTTTGGTTTTTCTTTGAAACCGAACCTAAAACGTAAAAGAAAAACCAATAATGAAGTAAATGGAAAGCCAAATACTGTAAATATTAATTTTGGGGGGGTTTCAGTTTCGGTTTGAACAGTTATTTTTGTTTTTTTATAATCGAAACTTAAACCTAAAGAGAAAAAGTGTGGGTAAAACCGACTCTGGAACCACAAAAACCAACTTTTAAAGGGTTTTAGTTTCCAATTTCTTAATTTTTTGTTTTTCTTTCAAACGGGAGCTGAAACCTAAAGGAAAAACCAACATTGAAGTAATTGTAAAGCAAAACAGTATCAATATTAATTTTCTTAGATTTTAATTTCGGATTGAACCGTTGTTTTTGTTTTTTACAATCGAATGAAACATAAAGAGAAAAGGTGTGGGTAAAACCTAATCTGATACCCAAAAAAAAACTTTTAAAAGGTTTTACCTTCTTATTACTTGATTTTTGGTTTTTCTTTGAAACCGAAACTAAAATCTAAAAAAAACTAATAATGCAGTAATTGGAAAGCAAAATACTGTAAATATTAATTTTTTGTTAGGTTTCAGTTTCGGTTTTAACCGTTGTTTTTGTTTTTTTATAATCGAAACTGAAATCTAAAGAGAAAAAGTGTTGGTAAAACTGAAACTGAAACCAAAAAATCGAACTTTTAAAGGGTTTTACCTTCTAATTTCTTGATTTTTGGTTTTTCTTTGAAACCGAAACTGAAACGTAAAAGAAAAACCAATAATGAAGTAAATGGAAAGCAAAATACTGTAAATATTAATTTTGAGGGTTTCAGTTTCGGTTTGAACAGTTATCTTTCTTTTTTTATAATCGAAACTGAAACCTAAAGAGAAAAGGTGTGGGTAAAACCGAAATATGAAACCACAAAAACGAACTTTTAAAGGATTTTAGTTTCTAATTTCTTGATTTTTTTCTTTTTCTTTCAAACGGAAGCTGAAACCTAAAAAAAAACCAACATTGAAGTAATTGGAAAGCAAAACAGTATAAACATTAACTTTCTTAGATTTTATTTTCGGAATGAACCGTTGTTTTTGTTTTTTATAATCGAATAAGACTTAAAGAGAAAAGGTGTGGGTAAAACCTATTCTGAAACCAAAAAAAAAACTTTTAAAAGGTTTTACCTTCTTATGACTTGATTTTTGGTTTTTCTTTGAAACCGAAACTGAAACCTAAAAGAAAAACCAATAATGAAGTAATTGGAAAGAAAAACAGTGTAAATATTAATTTTTTTTAGGTTTTAGTTTCAATTTGAACCGTTGTTTTTGTTTTTTTATAATCGGAACTGAAACCTATAGGGAAAAGTGTTGGTAAAACCGAAACTGAAACAAAAAAAAACGAACTTTCAAAGGGTTTTACCTTCTAATTTCTTGATTTTTGGTTTTACTTTGAAACCGAAACTGAAACCTAAAAGGAAAATCAATAGTGAAGTAATTGGAAGCAAAACAGTGTAAATATTAATTTTTTTAGATTTAACTTTCGGTTTGAACCGTTCTTTTTGTTCTTTTGCAATCGAAACTGAAACCTAAATAGAAAAAGTGTAGGTAAAACTAAAACTGAAACAAAGAAAACGAACTTTTAAAGGGTTTTACGTTTCGAATTTTTAAATTTTTGGTTTTTCTTTAAAACCGAAACTGAAACGTGAAAGAAAAACAAATAATGAAGTAATTTAAAAGGCAAAACAGTGTAAATATGAATTTTTAAGGTTTCAGTTTTGGTTTCAACCGTTGTTTTTGTTTTTTTCTAATCGAAACTGAAACCTAAAGAGAAAAAGTGTTTGTAAAACCTAAACTGAAACCACGAAAACGAACTTTTAAAGGGTTTTACTTTCTAATTTCTTGATTTTTGGTTTTACTTTGAAACCGAAACTCAAACCTAAAAGGAAAACCAATAATGAAGTAATTGCAAAGCAAAATACTGTAAATATTAATTTTGGGGGGGTTTCAGTTTCGGTTTCAACCGTTGTTTTTGTTTTTTTACAATCGAAACTGAAATTTAAAAAGAAAAAATGTGGGTAAAACCTAATCTGAAATCAAAAAACGAACTTTTAAAAGGTTTTACCTTCTTATTGCTTAAGTTTAGGTTTTTCTTTGAAACCGAAACTGAAACCTAAAAGAAAAACCAATAATGAAGTAATTGGAAACTAAAACAGTGGAAATATTAATTTTTTTATGTGTCAATTTCGGTTTGAACCGTTGTTTTTGTTTTTTTATAATGAAAACTGAAACCTAAAATGAGAAAGTGCGGGTAAAACCGAAACTGAAACCAAAAAACAAATTTTTAAAGGGTTTAACCTTCTAATTTCTTAATTCTTGGGTTTTCTTTCAAACCGAAACTGAAATTTAAAAGAAAAACCAATAATAAAGTAATTGGAATGCAAAACAGTGTAAATATTAATTTTTTTAGGTTTCAGCTTGTGTTTGAACCGCTTTTTTCTTTTTTTATGATCGAAACTGAAATCTAAAGAGAAAAATAGTTTGTAAAACCGAAACTGAAACACCAAAAACGAGCTTTTAAAGGGTTTTACCTTCTAATTTCTTGATTTTTCGTTTTACGTTTTGAAATTTTAAATTTTTGGTTTTTCTTTAAAACCGAAACTGAAACCTGAAAGAAAAACAAATAATGAAGTAATTTGGAAGCAAAACAGTGTAAATATTAATTTTTTTAGGTTTCAGTTGTGGTTTCAACCGTTGTTTTTGTTTTTTTATAATCGAAACTCAAACTTAAAGAGAAAAAGTGTTGGTAAAACCGATACTGAAATAAAAAAATCGAACTTTTAAAGGGTTTTACCTTGTAATTTCTTGATTTTTGGTTTTTCTTTGAAACCGAACCTAAAACGTAAAAGAAAAACCAATAATGAAGTAAATGGAAAGCCAAATACTGTAAATATTAATTTTGGGGGGGTTTCAGTTTCGGTTTGAACAGTTATTTTTGTTTTTTTATAATCGAAACTTAAACCTAAAGAGAAAAAGTGTGGGTAAAACCGACTCTGCAACCACAAAAACCAACTTTTAAAGGGTTTTAGTTTCCAATTTCTTAATTTTTTGTTTTTCTTTCAAACGGGAGCTGAAACCTAAAGGAAAAACCAACATTGAAGTAATTGTAAAGCAAAACAGTATCAATATTAATTTTCTTAGATTTTAATTTCGGATTGAACCGTTGTTTTTGTTTTTTACAATCGAATGAAACATAAAGAGAAAAGGTGTGGGTAAAACCTAATCTGATACCCAAAAAAAAACTTTTAAAAGGTTTTACCTTCTTATTACTTGATTTTTGGTTTTTCTTTGAAACCGAAACTAAAATCTAAAAAAAACTAATAATGCAGTAATTGGAAAGCAAAATACTGTAAATATTAATTTTTTGTTAGGTTTCAGTTTCGGTTTTAACCGTTGTTTTTGTTTTTTTATAATCGAAACTTAAATCTAAAGAGAAAAAGTGTTGGTAAAACTGAAACTGAAACCAAAAAATCGAACTTTTAAAGGGTTTTACCTTCTAATTTCTTGATTTTTGGTTTTTCTTTGAAACCGAAACTGAAACGTAAAAGAAAAACCAATAATGAAGTAAATGGAAAGCAAAATACTGTAAATATTAATTTTGAGGGTTTCAGTTTCGGTTTGAACAGTTATCTTTCTTTTTTTATAATCGAAACTGAAACCTAAAGAGAAAAGGTGTGGGTAAAACCGAAACATGAAACCACAAAAACGAACTTTTAAAAAATTTTAGTTTCTAATTTCTTGATTTTTTTCTTTTTCTTTCAAACGGAAGCTGAAACCTAAAAAAAAACCAACATTGAAGTAATTGGAAAGAAAAACAGTATAAACATTAACTTTCTTAGATTTTATTTTCGGAATGAACCGTTGTTTTTGTTTTTTATAATCGAATAAGACTTAAAGAGAAAAGGTGTGGGTAAAACCTATTCTGAAACCAAAAAAAAAACTTTTAAAAGGTTTTACCTTCTTATGACTTGATTTTTGGTTTTTCTTTGAAACCGAAACTGAAACCTAAAAGAAAAACCAATAATGAAGTAATTGGAAAGAAAAACAGTGTAAATATTAATTTTTTTTTAGGTTTTAGTTTCAATTTGAACCGTTGTTTTTGTTTCTTTATAATCGGAACTGAAACCTATAGGGAAAAGTGTTGGTAAAACCGAAACTGAAACAAAAAAAAACGAACTTTCAAAGGGTTTTACCTTCTAATTTCTTGATTTTTGGTTTTACTTTGAAACCGAAACTGAAACCTAAAAGGAAAATCAATAGTGAAGTAATTGGAAGCAAAACAGTGTAAATATTAATTTTTTTAGATTTAACTTTCGGTTTGAACCGTTCTTTTTGTTTTTTTGCAATCGGAACTGAAACCTAAATAGAAAAAGTGTAGGTAAAACTAAAACTGAAACAAAGAAAACGAACTTTTAAAGGGTTTTACGTTTCGAATTTTTTTTAATTTTTAATTTTTCTTTAAAACCGAAAGTGAAACGTGAAAGAAAAACAAATAATGAAGTAATTTAAAAGGCAAAACAGTGTAAATATGAATTTTTAAGGTTTCAGTTTTGGTTTCAACCGTTGTTTTTGTTTTTTTCTAATCGAAACTGAAACCTAAAGAGAAAAAGTGTTTGTAAAACCTAAACTGAAACCACGAAAACGAACTTTTAAAGGGTTTTACTTTCTAATTTCTTGATTTTTGGTTTTACTTTGAAACCGAAACTCAAACCGAAAAGGAAAACCAATAATGAAGTAATTGCAAAGCAAAATACTGTAAATATTAATTTTGGGGGGTTTCAGTTTCGGTTTGAACCGTTGTTTTTGTTTTTTTACAATCGAAACTGAAATTTAAAGAGAAAAAATGTGGGTAAAACCTAATCTGAAATCAAAAAACGAACTTTTAAAAGGTTTTACCTTCTTATTGCTTAAGTTTAGGTTTTTCTTTGAAACCGATACTGAAACCTAAAAGAAAAACCGATAATGAAGTAATTGGAAACTAAAACAGTGTAAATATTAATTTTTTTATGTGTCAAATTCGGTTTGAACCGTTGTTTTTGTTTTTTTATAATGAAAACTGAAACCTAAAATGAGAAAGTGCGGGTAAAACCGAAACTAAAACCAAAAAACAAACTTTTAAAGGCTTTTACCTCCTAATTTCTTGATTTTTGGTTTTTCTTTGAAACCGAAACTGAAACCTAAAAGAAAAACCAATAATGAAGTAATTGGAAAGCAAAACAGTGTAAATATTATTTTTTTTAGATTTAACTTTCGGTTTGAACCGTTCTTTTTGTTTTTTTGCAATCGGAACTGAAACCTAAATAAAAAAAGTGTAGGTAAAACTAAAACTGAAACAAAGAAAACGAACTTTTAAAGGGTTTTACGTTTCGAATTTTTAAATTTTTGGTTTTTCTTTAAAACCGAAAGTAAAACGTGAAAGAAAAACAAATAATGAAGTAATTTAAAAGGCAAAACAGTGTAAATATGAATTTTTAAGGTTTCAGTTTTGGTTTCAACCGTTGTTTTTGTTTTTTTCTAATCGAAACTGAAACCTAAAGAGAAAAAGTGTTGGTAAAACCGACGCTGAAATAAAAAAATCGAACTTTTAAAGGGTTTTACCTTCTAATTACTTGATTTTTGGTTTTTCCTTGAAACCGAAACTGAAACCTAAAAAAAACTAATAATGCAGTAATTGGAAAGCAAAATACTGTAAATATTAATTTTTTGTTAGGTTTCAGTTTCGGTTTTAACCGTTGTTTTTGTTTTTTTATAATCGAAACTGAAACTTAAAGAGAAAAAGTGTGGGTAAAACCGAAACTAAAAATCAAAAAAACAAACTTTTAAAGTGTTTTACCTACTAATTTCTTGATTTTTGGGTTTTCTTTGAAACCGAAACTGAAATTTAAAAGAAAAACCAAGAATAAAGTAATTGCAATGCAAAACAGTGTAAATATTAATTTTCTTAGATTTTATTTTCGGATTGAACCGTTGTTTTTGTTTTCTATAAAACGAAACTGAAACAAAAAAAAACGAGCTTTAAAAGGTTTTTACATACTAATTTCTTGATGTTTGGTTTTTCTTTGAAACCGAAACTGAAACCTAAAAGGAAAACCAATAGTGAAGTAATTGGAAAGCAAAACAGTGTAAATATTAATTTTTTTAGATTTAAGTTCCGGTTTGAACCGTTGTTTTTGTTTTTTTGCAATCGGAACTGAAACCTAAATAGAAAAAGTGTAGGTAAAACTAAAACTAAAACAAAGAAAACGAACTTTTAAAAAGTTTTACGTTTTCAATTTTTAAATTTTTGGTTTTTCTTTAAAACCGAAAGTGAAACCTGAAAGAAAAACAAATAATGAAGTAATTGGAAAGCAAAATACTGTAAATATTAATTTTTGGGGGGTTTAAGTTTCGGTTTGAACCGCTTTTTTTGTTTTTTTATGATCGAAACTGAAATCTAAAGAGAAAAATTGTTTGTAAAACCCAAATTGAAACGAGCTTTTAAAGGGTTTTACCTTCTAATTTCTTGATTTTTGTTTTACTTTAAAACCGAAACTGAAACCTAAAAGGAAAACCAATAGTAAAGTAATTGGAAAGCAAAACACTGTAAATATTAATTTTTTTAGGTTTCAGTTTTGATTTGAACCGTTGTTTTTGTTTTTTGATAATCGAAGCTGAAACCTATAGAGAAAATTGTTGGTAAAACCGAAACTGAAACCAAAAAATCGAACTTTTAAAGAGTTTTAACTTCTAAGTTTTTGATTTTTGGTTTTTATTTGAAACCGAGATTGAAACGTAAAAGAAAAACCAATAATGAAGTAAATGGAAAGCAAAATACTATAAATATTATTTTTTGGGGGGTTTCAGTTTCGGTTTGAACAGTTATTTTTGTTATTTTATAATCGAAACTCAAACCTAAAGAGACAAAGTGTGGGTAAAACCGAAAGTGAAACCACAAAAACCAACTTTTAAAGGGTTTTAGTTTCTAATTTCTTGAATTTTTTTTCTCTCAAACGGAAGATGAAAGCTAAAGGAAAAACCAACATTGAAGTAATTGGAAAGCAAAACAGTATCAATATTAATTTTCTTAGATTTTATTTTCAGATTGAACCGTTGTTTTTGTTTTTTACAATCGAGTGAAACTTAAAGAGAAAAGGTGTGGGTAAAACCTAATCTAATACCCAAAAAAAAACTTTTAAAAGGTTTTACCTTCTTATTACTTGATTTTTATTTTTCTTTGAAACCGAAACTGAAACCAAAAAACAAACTTTTAAAGAGTTTTACCTTCTTATTACTTGATTTTTATTTTTCTTTGAAACCGAAACTCAAACCTAAAAGAAAAACCAATAATGAAATAATTGGAAAGAAAAACAGTGTAAATATATATATTTTTTTAGGTTTTAGTTTCAATTTGAACCGTTGTATTTGTTTTTTTATAATCGGAACTGAAACCTATAGGGAAAAGTAATGGTAAAACCGAAACTGAAACAAAAAAACGAACTTTTAAAGGGTTTTACCTTCTAATTTCTTGATTTTTGGTTTTTCTTTGCAACCGAAAGTGAAACCTAAAAAAAAATTAAAAATGAAGTAATTGGAAACCAAAATACTGTAAATATTAATTTGGGGGGGTAGTTTCCGTTTGAACCGTTGTTTTTGTTTTTTTACAATCGAAACTGAAATTTAAAGAGAAAAAATGTGGGTAAAACCTAATCTAAAACCAAAAAAAGAACTTTTATAGGGTTTTACCTTCTAATTTCTTGATTTTTGGTTTTTCTTTGAAACCGAAAGTGAAACCTAAAAAAAATTAAAAATGAAGTAATTGGAAACCAAAATACTGTAATTATTAATTTTTGGGGGGTTTAGTTTCAGTTTGAACCGTTGTTTTTGTTTTTTATAATCGAATGAAACTTAAAGAGAAAAGGTGTGGGTAAAACCTAATCTGAAACAAAAAAAAACTTTTAAAAGGTTTTACCTTCTTATTACTTGATTTTTGGTTTTTCTTTTAAACCGAAACTTAAACCTAAAAGAAAAACGAATAATGAAGAAATTGGAAACTAAAACAGTGTAAATATTAATTTTTTTATGTGTCAATTTCGGTTTGAACCGTTGTCTTTGTTTCTTTATAATGGAAACTGAAACCTAAAATGAGAAAGTGTGGGTAAAACCGAAAATGAAACCAAAAAACATACTTTTAAAGGGTTTTACCATCTAATTTCTTGATTCTTGGGTTTTCTTTGAAACCGAAACTGGAATTTAAAAGAAAAACCAATAATAAAGTAATTGGAATGCAAAACAGTGTAAATATTAATTTTTTTAGGTTTCAGCTTCTGTTTGAACCGCTTTTTTGTTTTTTTATGATCGAAACTGAAATCTAAAGAGAAAAATTGTTTGTAAAACCGATACCGAAACACCAAAAACGAGCTTTTAAAGTGTTTTACCTTCTAATTTCTTGATTTTTTTATTTTCCTTTGAAACCGAAGCTGAAACCTCAAAGAAAAACCAATAATGAAGTAATTGAAAGCAAAACAGTGTAAATATTATTTTTTTAGGACTCAGTTTCGGTTTGAACCGTTGTTTTTGTTTTTTTGCAATCGAAACTGAAACCTAAATAGAAAAAGTGTAGGTAAAACTAAAACTGAAACAAAGAAATCGAACTTTCAAAGGGTTTTACGTTTTGAATTTTTAAATTTTTGGTTTTTCTTTAAAACCGAAACTGAAACCTGAAAGAAAAACAAATAATGAAGTAATTTGGAAGCAAAACAGTGTAAATATTAATTTTTTTAGGTTTCAGTTTTGGTTTCAGCCGTTGTTTTTGTTTTTTATAATCGAAACTGAAACCTAAAGAGAAAAAGTGTTGG
The DNA here is from genome assembly GCA_011833715.1 of Carcinoscorpius rotundicauda. NCBI lineage: Eukaryota > Metazoa > Arthropoda > Merostomata > Xiphosura > Limulidae > Carcinoscorpius > Carcinoscorpius rotundicauda. Next base: position 36,953,992 of record CM022393.1, read on the forward strand.
TAAAAGCGAAACTGAAACCACAAAAACGAACTTTTGAAGGGTTTTAGTTTCTAATTTCTTAATTTTTTTTTTTTTTTTAAACTGAATCTGAAACCTAAAAGAAAAACGAACATTGCAGTAATTGGTAAGCAAAACAGTTTCGGGTTGAACCGTTGTTTTTGTTTTTTTATAATCGATGCAGAAACCTAGAGAGAAAAAATGTGGGTAAAACCTAAACTGAAACCAAAAAACGATTTTTAAAAGGGTTTTATTTTCTAATTTCTTGATTTTTGGTTTTACTCTGAAACCGAAACTGAAACCTAAAAGAAAAACCAATAATAAAGAAATTGGAATGCAAAACAGTGTAAATATTAATTTTTTTAGGTTTCAGCTTCTGTTTGAACCGCTTTTTTCTTTTTTTTTTATCGAAACTGAAATCTAAAGAGAAAAATAGTTTGTAAAACCGAAACTGAAACACCAAAAACGAGCTTTTAAAGGGTTTTACCTTCTAATTTCTTGATTTTTCGTTTTACGTTTTGAAATTTTAAATTTTTGGTTTTTTTTTAAACCGAAACTCAAACCTGAAAGAAAAACAAATAATGAAGTAATTTGGAAGCAAAACAGTGTAAATATTAATTTTTTTAGGTTTCAGTTGTGGTTTCAACCGTTGTTTTTGTTTTTTTATAATCGAAACTCAAACTTAAAGAGAAAAAGTGTTGGTAAAACCGATACTGAAATAAAAAAATCGAACTTTTAAAGGGTTTTACCTTGTAATTTCTTGATTTTTGGTTTTTCTTTGAAACCGAACCTAAAACGTAAAAGAAAAACCAATAATGAAGTAAATGGAAAGCCAAATACTGTAAATATTAATTTTGGGGGGGTTTCAGTTTCGGTTTGAACAGTTATTTTTGTTTTTTTATAATCGAAACTTAAACCTAAAGAGAAAAAGTGTGGGTAAAACCGAAACTGAAACCACAAAAACCAACTTTTAAAGGGTTTTAGTTTCCAATTTCTTAATTTTTTGTTTTTCTTTCAAACGGGAGCTGAAACCTAAAGGAAAAACCAACATTGAAGTAATTGTAAAGCAAAACAGTATCAATATTAATTTTCTTAGATTTTATTTTCGGATTGAACCGTTGTTTTTGTTTTTTACAATCGAATGAAACATAAAGAGAAAAGGTGTGGGTAAAACCTAATCTGATACCCAAAAAAAAACTTTTAAAAGGTTTTACCTTCTTATTACTTGATTTTTGGTTTTTCTTTGAAACCGAAACTAAAACCTAAAAAAAACTAATAATGCAGTAATTGGAAAGCAAAATACTGTAAATATTAATTTTTTGTTAGGTTTCAGTTTCGGTTTTAACCGTTGTTTTTGTTTTTTTATAATCGAAACTAAAATCTAAAGAGAAAAAGTGTTGGTAAAACTGAAACTGAAACCAAAAAATCGAACTTTTAAAGGGTTTTACCTTCTAATTTCTTGATTTTTGGTTTTTCTTTGAAACCGAAACTGAAACGTAAAAGAAAAACCAATAATGAAGTAAATGGAAAGCAAAATACTGTAAATATTAATTTTGAGGGGTTTCAGTTTCGGTTTGAACAGTTATCTTTCTTTTTTTATAATCGAAACTGAAACCTAAAGAGAAAAGGTGTGGGTAAAACCGAAACATGAAACCACAAAAACGAACTTTTAAAGGATTTTAGTTTCTAATTTCTTGATTTTTTTCTTTTTCTTTCAAACGGAAGCTGAAACCTAAAAAAAAACCAACATTGAAGTAATTGGAAAGCAAAACAGTATAAACATTAACTTTCTTAGATTTTATTTTCGGAATGAACCGTTGTTTTTGTTTTTTATAATCGAATAAGACTTAAAGAGAAAAGGTGTGGGTAAAACCTATTCTGAAACCAAAAAAAAAACTTTTAAAAGGTTTTACCTTCTTATGACTTGATTTTTGGTTTCTCTTTGAAACCGAAACTGAAACCTAAAAGAAAAACCAATAATGAAGTAATTGGAAAGAAAAACAGTGTAAATATTAATTTTTTTTAGGTTTTAGTTTCAATTTGAACCGTTGTTTTTGTTTTTTTATAATCGGAACTGAAACCTATAGGGAAAAGTGTTGGTAAAACCGAAACTGAAACAAAAAAAAAACGAACTTTCAAAGGGTTTTACCTTCTAATTTCTTGATTTTTGGTTTTACTTTGAAACCGAAACTGAAACCTAAAAGGAAAATCAATAGTGAAGTAATTGGAAGCAAAACAGTGTAAATATTAATTTTTTTAGATTTAACTTTCGGTTTGAACCGTTCTTTTTGTTCTTTTGCAATCGAAACTGAAACCTAAATAGAAAAAGTGTAGGTAAAACTAAAACTGAAACAAAGAAAACGAACTTTTAAAGGGTTTTACGTTTCGAATTTTTAAATTTTTGGTTTTTCTTTAAAACCGAAACTGAAACGTGAAAGAAAAACAAATAATGAAGTAATTTAAAAGGCAAAACAGTGTAAATATGAATTTTTAAGGTTTCAGTTTTGGTTTCAACCGTTGTTTTTGTTTTTTTCTAATCGAAACTGAAACCTAAAGAGAAAAAGTGTTTGTAAAACCTAAACTGAAACCACGAAAACGAACTTTTAAAGGGTTTTACTTTCTAATTTCTTGATTTTTGGTTTTACTTTGAAACCGAAACTCAAACCTAAAAGGAAAACCAATAATGAAGTAATTGCAAAGCAAAATACTGTAAATATTAATTTTGGGGGGGTTTCAGTTTCGGTTTGAACCGTTGTTTTTGTTTTTTTACAATCGAAACTGAAATTTAAAAAGAAAAAATCTGGGTAAAACCTAATCTGAAATCAAAAAACGAACTTTTAAAAGGTTTTACCTTCTTATTGCTTAAGTTTAGGTTTTTCTTTGAAACCGAAACTGAAACCTAAAAGAAAAACCAATAATGAAGTAATTGGAAACTAAAACAGTGGAAATATTAATTTTTTTATGTGTCAATTTCGGTTTGAACCGTTGTTTTTGTTTTTTTATAATGAAAACTGAAACCTAAAATGAGAAAGTGCGGGTAAAACCGAAACTGAAACCAAAAAACAAATTTTTAAAGGGTTTAACCTTCTAATTTCTTAATTCTTGGGTTTTCTTTCAAACCGAAACTGAAATTTAAAAGAAAAACCAATAATAAAGTAATTGGAATGCAAAACAGTGTAAATATTAATTTTTTTAGGTTTCAGCTTGTGTTTGAACCGCTTTTTTCTTTTTTTATGATCGAAACTGAAATCTAAAGAGAAAAATAGTTTGTAAAACCGAAACTGAAACACCAAAAACGAGCTTTTAAAGGGTTTTACCTTCTAATTTCTTGATTTTTCGTTTTACGTTTTGAAATTTTAAATTTTTGGTTTTTCTTTAAAACCGAAACTGAAACCTGAAAGAAAAACAAATAATGAAGTAATTTGGAAGCAAAACAGTGTAAATATTAATTTTTTTAGGTTTCAGTTGTGGTTTCAACCGTTGTTTTTGTTTTTTTATAATCGAAACTCAAACTTAAAGAGAAAAAGTGTTGGTAAAACCGATACTGAAATAAAAAAATCGAACTTTTAAAGGGTTTTACCTTGTAATTTCTTGATTTTTGGTTTTTCTTTGAAACCGAACCTAAAACGTAAAAGAAAAACCAATAATGAAGTAAATGGAAAGCCAAATACTGTAAATATTAATTTTGGGGGGGTTTCAGTTTCGGTTTGAACAGTTATTTTTGTTTTTTTATAATCGAAACTTAAACCTAAAGAGAAAAAGTGTGGGTAAAACCGACTCTGGAACCACAAAAACCAACTTTTAAAGGGTTTTAGTTTCCAATTTCTTAATTTTTTGTTTTTCTTTCAAACGGGAGCTGAAACCTAAAGGAAAAACCAACATTGAAGTAATTGTAAAGCAAAACAGTATCAATATTAATTTTCTTAGATTTTATTTTCGGATTGAACCGTTGTTTTTGTTTTTTACAATCGAATGAAACATAAAGAGAAAAGGTGTGGGTAAAACCTAATCTGATACCCCAAAAAAAAACTTTTAAAAGGTTTTACCTTCTTATTACTTGATTTTTGGTTTTTCTTTGAAACCGAAACTAAAACCTAAAAAAAACTAATAATGCAGTAATTGGAAAGCAAAATACTGTAAATATTAATTTTTTGTTAGGTTTCAGTTTCGGTTTTAACCGTTGTTTTTGTTTTTTTATAATCGAAACTGAAATCTAAAGAGAAAAAGTGTTGGTAAAACTGAAACTGAAACCAAAAAATCGAACTTTTAAAGGGTTTTACCTTCTAATTTCTTGATTTTTGGTTTTTCTTTGAAACCGAAACTGAAACGTAAAAGAAAAACCAATAATGAAGTAAATGGAAAGCAAAATACTGTAAATATTAATTTTGAGGGTTTCAGTTTCGGTTTGAACAGTTATCTTTCTTTTTTTATAATCGAAACTGAAACCTAAAGAGAAAAGGTGTGGGTAAAACCGAAACATGAAACCACAAAAACGAACTTTTAAAGGATTTTAGTTTCTAATTTCTTGATTTTTTTCTTTTTCTTTCAAACGGAAGCTGAAACCTAAAAAAAAACCAACATTGAAGTAATTGGAAAGCAAAACAGTATAAACATTAACTTTCTTAGATTTTATTTTCGGAATGAACCGTTGTTTTTGTTTTTTATAATCGAATAAGACTTAAAGAGAAAAGGTGTGGGTAAAACCTATTCTGAAACCAAAAAAAAACTTTTAAAAGGTTTTACCTTCTTATGACTTGATTTTTGGTTTTTCTTTGAAACCGAAACTGAAACCTAAAAGAAAAACCAATAATGAAGTAATTGGAAAGAAAAACAGTGTAAATATTAATTTTTTTTAGGTTTTAGTTTCAATTTGAACCGTTGTTTTTGTTTTTTTATAATCGGAAATGAAACCTATAGGGAAAAGTGTTGGTAAAACCGAAACTGAAACAAAAAAAAACGAACTTTCAAAGGGTTTTACCTTCTAATTTCTTGATTTTTGGTTTTACTTTGAAACCGAAACTGAAACCTAAAAGGAAAATCAATAGTGAAGTAATTGGAAGCAAAACAGTGTAAATATTAATTTTTTTAGATTTAACTTTCGGTTTGAACCGTTCTTTTTGTTCTTTTGCAATCGAAACTGAAACCTAAATAGAAAAAGTGTAGGTAAAACTAAAACTGAAACAAAGAAAACGAACTTTTAAAGGGTTTTACGTTTCGAATTTTTAAATTTTTGGTTTTTCTTTAAAACCGAAACTGAAACGTGAAAGAAAAACAAATAATGAAGTAATTTAAAAGGCAAAACAGTGTAAATATGAATTTTTAAGGTTTCAGTTTTGGTTTCAACCGTTGTTTTTGTTTTTTTCTAATCGAAACTGAAACCTAAAGAGAAAAAGTGTTTGTAAAACCTAAACTGAAACCACGAAAACGAACTTTTAAAGGGTTTTACTTTCTAATTTCTTGATTTTTGGTTTTACTTTGAAACCGAAACTCAAACCTAAAAGGAAAACCAATAATGAAGTAATTGCAAAGCAAAATACTGTAAATATTAATTTTGGGGGGTTTCAGTTTCGGTTTGAACCGTTGTTTTTGTTTTTTTACAATCGAAACTGAAATTTAAAAAGAAAAAATGTGGGTAAAACCTAATCTGAAATCAAAAAACGAACTTTTAAAAGGTTTTACCTTCTTATTGCTTAAGTTTAGGTTTTTCTTTGAAACCGAAACTGAAACCTAAAAGAAAAACCAATAATGAAGTAATTGGAAACTAAAACAGTGGAAATATTAATTTTTTTATGTGTCAATTTCGGTTTGAACCGTTGTTTTTGTTTTTTTATAATGAAAACTGAAACCTAAAATGAGAAAGTGCGGGTAAAACCGAAACTGAAACCAAAAAACAAATTTTTAAAGGGTTTAACCTTCTAATTTCTTAATTCTTGGGTTTTCTTTCAAACCGAAACTGAAATTTAAAAGAAAAACCAATAATAAAGTAATTGGAATGCAAAACAGTGTAAATATTAATTTTTTTAGGTTTCAGCTTGTGTTTGAACCGCTTTTTTCTTTTTTTATGATCGAAACTGAAATCTAAAGAGAAAAATAGTTTGTAAAACCGAAACTGAAACACCAAAAACGAGCTTTTAAAGGGTTTTACCTTCTAATTTCTTGATTTTTCGTTTTACGTTTTGAAATTTTAAATTTTTGGTTTTTCTTTAAAACCGAAACTGAAACCTAAAGAGAAAAAGTGTTTGTAAAACCTAAACTGAAACCACGAAAACGAACTTTTAAAGGGTTTTACTTTCTAATTTCTTGATTTTTGGTTTTACTTTGAAACCGAAACTCAAACCTAAAAGGAAAACCAATAATGAAGTAATTGCAAAGCAAAATACTGTAAATATTAATTTTGGGGGGTTTCAGTTTCGGTTTGAACCGTTGTTTTTGTTTTTTTACAATCGAAACTGAAATTTAAAAAGAAAAAATGTGGGTAAAACCTAATCTGAAATCAAAAAACGAACTTTTAAAAGGTTTTACCTTCTTATTGCTTAAGTTTAGGTTTTTCTTTGAAACCGAAACTGAAACCTAAAAGAAAAACCAATAATGAAGTAATTGGAAACTAAAACAGTGGAAATATTAATTTTTTTATGTGTCAATTTCGGTTTGAACCGTTGTTTTTGTTTTTTTATAACATGAAATAATAGGTTTAATAAAAAAACGTGATAGGTTAGCAAATAGATCTCGAAAAAATCCTTTAAATCTGTCTTTAAAGCAGAAGTATAAGAAAATTCGAAATATTGTAGTTACGAAGATTCGAAATCAGAAGATTTATTATTTTTCTTTTCAGTTTTCTAAAAGTAGTAATTTAAGACAAAGATGGTCTTTGGTTAATGATTTGACTGGTTCTAAAACCAAACAAAGCATTTTGCCTTCCTTACCTGATTTACCTATGGTTTTTAATGACTATTTTATTAATTGTTGTGCCACTCTGTTTCCTGATACTAGTATAAGTTTAAATTCTTTTAGCTATGTAAATTCAAGCTGTATGTTTCTATATCCGCCTTCTATCACTGAAATTCGGTCTTATATTCTTTTACTTAAGGATTGTTGTCCTGGATGGGATGGTATCAGGTCTGCTTTTGTTAAGAAACATGTTGATTTTTTCTCTGTTTTCTTGGCAAATTTAATTGAAATATCTTTTATTCAGGGCAAATTTCCAAATTTACTAAAGCTTGTTACTGTCATTCCGATCTTTAAAGGTGGTGATAGAGAAAATGTTGAAAATTATAGGCCTATTTCTTTGTTGTGTACCTTTTCAAAACTTTTTGAATCTGCCATGAAATCTAGGCTTATGGCTTTTTTAACAAAACATAATTTTTTTCATACAATGCAATTTGGTTTCCGTTGTGGTAAAAGTACTGAGCAAGCAATTTGTGTGCTTGTCTCCCATATTGCCCAAACAATGGATCAACAGATGTGTCCTTTAGTTATTTTCTTTGATTTGAAAAAAGCATTTGATTCTGTTTCTCATACTCTTTTACTTGCTAAGCTTGAGCACTGTGGAATTAGGGGTGTTGTTTTAGATTGGTTTCGTTCTTATTTGTTAAATAGAAGGCAGTTTGTTAGGATTAAAGAAAACAAATCTTCGGAGGCTTTTGTTAAATTTGGTGTTCCTCAAGGTTCGATTCTTGGGCCGATACTTTTTTTGATTTATATAAATGATATTTTCTCTTTGCCTCTGAAAGGTAGGCTCATTGGTTATGCTGATGATCTAGCATTGATTTACTCAAATTCTGATTCTGAAAATGTAAGTGATGCTGAGTCTGATTTGGGAATCCTTCGGAAGTGGTTTGATGCAAATTTGCTTATTGTTAATGCAAAGAAAACTTTCTGTATGAGATTTGGATTTACCAAACCATATTTTAATTTGAATTATCTTAAATATCATGAGTTTAATTGTTCCAAAAGAAATTGTAACTGCCCATGTTTTCATTTTGTTAATTCTTTTAAGTATCTCGGTGTAATTTTAGATTCTCGGTTAGCCTGGGCCGAGCATATTTTGAGTATTACTAAGAAGCTGCAGTTCATTAGTTTATACTTACGAGAGTTGAAACATTATTTACCTATACATTTTTTAAGTATTGTTTTTAATAGTTTATTCCAATCTGTGTTACAATATTGTTTGATTGTTTGGGGTGGTGCATACAAATCTCACCTGCTTCGGATAAAAAAATTGCATTCTAAAGTTATTTATAATATTTTCCGTGATAAAAATTGTATAATCAATTTTAAAATTTTGTCTTTTCAACAATTGTATATGTATAAACTTGGTTGTTTTTGTTTAAAAAATTTAAATAATTTTCCTAAAAAACAAATTGATTACACTACGCGATCTTCTCTTTGCTCAAGTTTTGAAATTCCTAATACAAAATATACATTTATGTATCATCAATTTCCTTTAATTTCTAAACACTTAATTAATTTTTTACCCTCCTATATAATTTGTGAACCAAATTTGGTTAAAAATAAGAAACAATTGAAAAAATGGCTTTTGTTTTCAGATATGTACAAAGATTTTTCTTTCTTACTTTAAGTATTTTTATATTTTCTGTTATTTGTTTCCTCATGCTTTTGGATTTTTGAATTTTTGAATCTTTCTTATTACGAGCAATTTGCTCCTTAGAAAGATTTTTCTAAATTTATTGTACAGAGTTGGAAAATAAATTATTATTATTATTATTATAAAACTGAAACCTAAAATGAGAAAGTGCGGGTAAAACCGAAACTGAAACCAAAAAACAAATTTTTAAAGGGTTTAACCTTCTAATTTCTTAATTCTTGGGTTTTCTTTCAAACCGAAACTGAAATTTAAAAGAAAAACCAATAATAAAGTAATTGGAATGCAAAACAGTGTAAATATTAATTTTTTTAGGTTTCAGCTTGTGTTTGAACCGCTTTTTTCTTTTTTTATGATCGAAACTGAAATCTAAAGAGAAAAATAGTTTGTAAAACCGAAACTGAAACACCAAAAACGAGCTTTTAAAGGGTTTTACCTTCTAATTTCTTGATTTTTCGTTTTACGTTTTGAAATTTTAAATTTTTGGTTTTTCTTTAAAACCGAAACTGAAACCTGAAAGAAAAACAAATAATGAAGTAATTTGGAAGCAAAACAGTGTAAATATTAATTTTTTTAGGTTTCAGTTGTGGTTTCAACCGTTGTTTTTGTTTTTTTATAATCGAAACTCAAACTTAAAGAGAAAAAGTGTTGGTAAAACCGATACTGAAATAAAAAAAATCGAACTTTTAAAGGGTTTTACCTTGTAATTTCTTGATTTTTGGTTTTTCTTTGAAACCGAACCTAAAACGTAAAAGAAAAACCAATAATGAAGTAAATGGAAAGCCAAATACTGTAAATATTAATTTTGGGGGGGTTTCAGTTTCGGTTTGAACAGTTATTTTTGTTTTTTTATAATCGAAACTTAAACCTAAAGAGAAAAAGTGTGGGTAAAACCGACTCTGGAACCACAAAAACCAACTTTTAAAGGGTTTTAGTTTCCAATTTCTTAATTTTTTGTTTTTCTTTCAAACGGGAGCTGAAACCTAAAGGAAAAACCAACATTGAAGTAATTGTAAAGCAAAACAGTATCAATATTAATTTTCTTAGATTTTATTTTCGGATTGAACCGTTGTTTTTGTTTTTTACAATCGAATGAAACATAAAGAGAAAAGGTGTGGGTAAAACCTAATCTGATACCCAAAAAAAAACTTTTAAAAGGTTTTACCTTCTTATTACTTGATTTTTGGTTTTTCTTTGAAACCGAAACTGAAACCTAAAAGAAAAACCAATAATGAAGTAATTGGAAAGAAAAACAGTGTAAATATTAATTTTTTTTAGGTTTTAGTTTCAATTTGAACCGTTGTTTTTGTTTTTTTATAATCGGAACTGAAACCTATAGGGAAAAAGTGTTGGTAAAACCGAAACTGAAACAAAAAAAATCGAACTTTTAAAGGGTTTTACCTTCTAATTTCTTGATTTTTGGTTTTTCTTTGAAACCGAAACTGAAACGTAAAAGAAAAACCAATAATGAAGTAAATGGAAAGCAAAATACTGTAAATATTAATTTTGAGGGTTTCAGTTTCGGTTTGAACAGTTATCTTTCTTTTTTTATAATCGAAACTGAAACCTAAAGAGAAAAGGTGTGGGTAAAACCGAAACATGAAACCACAAAAACGAACTTTTAAAGGATTTTAGTTTCTAATTTCTTGATTTTTTTCTTTTTCTTTCAAACGGAAGCTGAAACCTAAAAAAAAAACCAACATTGAAGTAATTGGAAAGCAAAACAGTATAAACATTAACTTTCTTAGATTTTATTTTCGGAATGAACCGTTGTTTTTGTTTTTTATAATCGAATAAGACTTAAAGAGAAAAGGTGTGGGTAAAACCTATTCTGAAACCAAAAAAAAAACTTTTAAAAGGTTTTACCTTCTTATGACTTGATTTTTGGTTTTTCTTTGAAACCGAAACTGAAACCTAAAAGAAAAACCAATAATGAAGTAATTGGAAAGCAAAATACTGTAAATATTAATTTTTTGTTAGGTTTCAGTTTCGGTTTTAACCGTTGTTTTTGTTTTTTTATAATCGAAACTGAAATCTAAAGAGAAAAAGTGTTGGTAAAACTGAAACTGAAACCAAAAAATCGAACTTTTAAAGGGTTTTACCTTCTAATTTCTTGATTTTTGGTTTTTCTTTAAAACCGAAACTGAAACGTAAAAGAAAAACCAATAATGAAGTAAATGGAAAGCAAAATACTGTAAATATTAATTTTGAGGGTTTCAGTTTCGGTTTGAACAGTTATCTTTCTTTTTTTATAATCGAAACTGAAACCTAAAGAGAAAAGGTGTGGGTAAAACCGAAACATGAAACCACAAAAACGAACTTTTAAAGGATTTTAGTTTCTAATTTCTTGATTTTTTTCTTTTTCTTTCAAACGGAAGCTGAAACCTAAAAAAAAACCAACATTGAAGTAATTGGAAAGCAAAACAGTATAAACATTAACTTTCTTAGATTTTATTTTCGGAATGAACCGTTGTTTTTGTTTTTTATAATCGAATAAGACTTAAAGAGAAAAGGTGTGGGTAAACCTATTCTGAAACCAAAAAAAAAAACTTTTAAAAGGTTTTACCTTCTTATGACTTGATTTTTGGTTTTTCTTTGAAACCGAAACTGAAACCTAAAAGAAAAACCAATAATGAAGTAATTGGAAAGAAAAACAGTGTAAATATTAATTTTTTTTAGGTTTTAGTTTCAATTTGAACCGTTGTTTTTGTTTTTTTATAATCGGAACTGAAACCTATAGGGAAAAGTGTTGGTAAAACCGAAACTGAAACAAAAAAAAACGAACTTTCAAAGGGTTTTACCTTCTAATTTCTTGATTTTTGGTTTTACTTTGAAACCGAAACTGAAACCTAAAAGGAAAATCAATAGTGAAGTAATTGGAAGCAAAACAGTGTAAATATTAATTTTTTAGATTTAACTTTCGGTTTGAACCGTTCTTTTTGTTCTTTTGCAATCGAAACTGAAACCTAAATAGAAAAAGTGTAGGTAAAACTAAAACTGAAACAAAGAAAACGAACTTTTAAAGGGTTTTACGTTTCGAATTTTTAAATTTTTGTTTTTTCTTTAAAACCGAAACTGAAACGTGAAAGAAAAACAAATAATGAAGTAATTTAAAAGGCAAAACAGTGTAAATATGAATTTTTAAGGTTTCAGTTTTGGTTTCAACCGTTGTTTTTGTTTTTTTCTAATCGAAACTGAAACCTAAAGAGAAAAAGTGTTTGTAAAACCTAAACTGAAACCACGAAAACGAACTTTTAAAAGGGTTTTACTTTCTAATTTCTTGATTTTTGGTTTTACTTTGAAACCGAAACTCAAACCTAAAAGGAAAACCAATAATGAAGTAATTGCAAAGCAAAATACTGTAAATATTAATTTTGGGGGGTTTCAGTTTCGGTTTGAAACCGTTGTTTTTGTTTTTTTACAATCGAAACTGAAATTTAAAAAGAAAAAATGTGGGTAAAACCTAATCTGAAATCAAAAAACGAACTTTTAAAAGGTTTTACCTTCTTATTGCTTAAGTTTAGGTTTTTCTTTGAAACCGAAACTGAAACCTAAAAGAAAAACCAATAATGAAGTAATTGGAAACTAAAACAGTGGAAATATTAATTTTTTTATGTGTCAATTTCGGTTTGAAACCGTTGTTTTTGTTTTTTTATAATGAAAACTGAAACCTAAAATGAGAAAGTGCGGGTAAAACCGAAACTGAAAACCAAAAAAACAAATTTTTAAAGGGTTTAACCTTCTAATTTCTTAATTCTTGGGTTTTCTTTCAAACCGAAACTGAAATTTTAAAGAAAAACCAATAATAAAGTAATTGGAATGCAAAACAGTGTAAATATTAATTTTTTTAGGTTTCAGCTTGTGTTTGAAAACCGCTTTTTTCTTTTTTTATGATCGAAACTGAAATCTAAAGAGAAAAATAGTTTGTAAAACCGAAACTGAAACACCAAAAACGAGCTTTAAAAGGGTTTTACCTTCTAATTTCTTGATTTTTCGTTTTACGTTTTGAAATTTAAATTTTTGGTTTTTCTTTAAAACCGAAACTGAAACCTAAAGAGAAAAAGTGTTTGTAAAACCTAAACTGAAACCACGAAAACGAACTTTTAAAGGGTTTTACTTTCTAATTTCTTGATTTTTGGTTTTACTTTGAACCGAAACTCAAACCTAAAAGGAAAACCAATAATGAAGTAATTGCAAAGCAAAATACTGTAAATATTAATTTTGGGGGGTTTCAGTTTCGGTTTGAACCGTTGTTTTTGTTTTTTTACAATCGAAACTGAAATTTAAAAAGAAAAAATGTGGGTAAAACCTAATCTGAAATCAAAAACGAACTTTTAAAAGGTTTTACCTTCTTATTGCTTAAGTTTAGGTTTTTCTTTGAAACCGAAACTGAAACCTAAAAGAAAAACCAATAATGAAGTAATTGGAAACTAAAACAGTGGAAATATTAATTTTTTTATGTGTCAATTTCGGTTTGAACCGTTGTTTTTGTTTTTTATAATGAAAACTGAAACCTAAAATGAGAAAGTGCGGGTAAAACCGAAACTGAAACCAAAAAACAAATTTTTAAAGGGTTTAACCTTCTAATTTCTTAATTCTTGGGTTTTCTTTCAAACCGAAACTGAAATTTAAAAGAAAAACCAATAATAAAGTAATTGGAATGCAAAACAGTGTAAATATTAATTTTTTTAGGTTTCAGCTTGTGTTTGAACCGCTTTTTTCTTTTTTATGATCGAAACTGAAATCTAAAGAGAAAAATAGTTTGTAAAACCGAAACTGAAACACCAAAAACGAGCTTTTAAAGGGTTTTACCTTCTAATTTCTTGATTTTTCGTTTTACGTTTTGAAATTTTAAATTTTTGGTTTTTCTTTAAAACCGAAACTGAAACCTGAAAGAAAAACAAATAATGAAGTAATTTGGAAGCAAAACAGTGTAAATATTAATTTTTTTAGGTTTAAGTTGTGGTTTCAACCGTTGTTTTTGTTTTTTTATAATCGAAACTCAAACTTAAAGAGAAAAAGTGTTGGTAAAACCGATACTGAAATAAAAAAATCGAACTTTTAAAGGGTTTTACCTTGTAATTTCTTGATTTTTGGTTTTTCTTTGAAACCGAACCTAAAACGTAAAAGAAAAACCAATAATGAAGTAAATGGAAAGCCAAATACTGTAAATATTAATTTTGGGGGGGTTTCAGTTTCGGTTTGAACAGTTATTTTTGTTTTTTTATAATCGAAACTGAAACCTAAAGAGAAAAGGTGTGGGTAAAACCGAAACATGAAACCACAAAAACGAACTTTTAAAGGATTTTAGTTTCTAATTTCTTGATTTTTTTCTTTTTCTTTCAAACGGAAGCTGAAACCTAAAAAAAAACCAACATTGAAGTAATTGGAAAGCAAAACAGTATAAACATTAACTTTCTTAGATTTTATTTTCGGAATGAACCGTTGTTTTTGTTTTTTATAATCGAATAAGACTTAAAGAGAAAAGGTGTGGGTAAAACCTATTCTGAAACCAAAAAAAAAACTTTTAAAAGGTTTTACCTTCTTATGACTTGATTTTTGGTTTTTCTTTGAAACCGAAACTGAAACCTAAAAGAAAAACCAATAATGAAGTAATTGGAAAGAAAAACAGTGTAAATATTAATTTTTTTTAGGTTTTAGTTTCAATTTGAACCGTTGTTTTTGTTTTTTATAATC